>JAJHZJ010000801.1:0-429746 GCA_023548195.1 Bettongia penicillata ogilbyi | reverse complement strand
GCTAGGCCTTTTATCTAGTCCACCCAGGCCCAGATCTCAAATTTTGGTGTCCCAGACCTAAAATCCAGGTCTCCCAGGCCTGTCTCTCAAATCTAGCACTCACAGGGCTAGGCTTGAAATCCTGGGTTCCTGGACCAGTGCTCATATCCAGGTCTCTCAGGGCCAGGAGTCAAATCCAAGAATCCCAGTCCCCAAATCCAGGTCTCCCATGGCCTAGCCCCTAATCCAGTCCTCCCAGTGCTAGGCCCCCACCCAGAGGACACAGGGCTGGGCCTCAAATCCAGCAATCCCAGGGCTGGGACTGAAAGAGATCTCCTAGGGCTCAATCCCAGCATCCACGTGTCCCACTGCTAGACCTCAAATCTGGACACTCTGGGCCAGGCCCCAAATTCAGGTCACTGAGTGCTCGCTTCAAAACCATGAAATCCAGGCCCAGGATCAAATCCAGTTCTGCCCAAGATATCTAGGAACTCTCAAACCTCTAGCAACCTATTGCCCAACCTGAGATTCAAAGGTCTCCAAGCAGCCTAATGATAAAGTCCTAGGCATCCTAAGGGTAACCCTCAAACCTAGGCACTATCCTAGGCAGTCCCCAAATCCAGTTCTCTAAGTGCTAGACGTCAGTCTGGGCAAACAGTGCCCAGGCTACTAATTCTGGTCTCCCATGCCTGAAATTCAGGTCTCCCAGGGCTATCCCTCAAATCTACACTCACAGGGCTAGGCTTGAAATCCATGGGTTCCTGGACCAGTGCTCATATCCAGGTCTCTCAGGGCCAGGACTCAAATCCAAGAATCCCAGTCCCCAAATCCAGGTCTCCCATGGCCTAGCCCCTAATCCAGTCCTCCCAGTGCTAGGCCCCAAATCCAGAGGACACAGGGCTGGGCCTCAAATCCAGAATCCCAGGGCTGGACTGAAATGAGATCTCCAGGGCCAATCCCAGCATCCAGGTGTCCCACTGTTGACCTCAAATCTTGGACACTCGGGGCCAGGCCTCCAATTCAGGTCACTGAGTGCAAGCCTTCAAATCCATGACATCCAGGCCCAGGCATCAAATCCCGGTTTCTCAGGCCCCAAACCAAGGTCTCCAAGTTCTAGAAGGCAAATGCAAACCTCCCTGACTAGACCTCAAATGTGGGCTGCCAAGCTGTGACGTTAAAGCTACTTCTCCTAGAGTCAGGGGACTAATTGCATATCACCTAGTCCTAGGCATCAACTCCATGACACCCAGTCCCAGGTATCCAATCCGGGTTTCCCAGGCCCCAAATCAATATCTCCCAGTCCTAGGACTCAAATCCAGTTCTTCACATACTAGGCCTCAAATCTTAGACACCCACGCCCAGTCCTCATATACTGGTCTCCCAGCCTTGAAATCCAGGTCTCCCAGTGCTAGGCTTCTCCAATCTAAGACTCGCAGGACTGGGCCAGCAAATGCATGCCTTCCAAGGTCATTTCTCATATCCAGGTCTCCCAGGGATAGCCCTGAAATCCAGGACTCACAGGGTAGGCTTGAAAGCCAGATTACCTGGACCGGTCCTCATATCCAGGTGTCTGAGTGCCAGGACTCAAATCCAAGAATCCCAGTCCCCAAATCCAGGTCTCCCATGGCCTAGCCCCTAATCCAGTCCTCTCACTGCTAGGCCCCCACCCCAGAGGACACAGGGCTGGGCCTCAAATCCAGCAATCCCAGGGCTGGGACTGAAAGGAGATCTCCTAGGGCCAATCCCAGCATCCAGGTGTCCCACTGCTAGACCTCAAATCTTGGACACTCTGGGCCAGGCCTCAAATTCAGGTCACTGAGTGCTAGCCTTCAAATCCATGACATCCAGGCCCAGGCATCAAATCCAGGTTTCTCAGGCCCCAAAGCAAGGTCTCCAAGTTCTGGAACTCAAATGCAAACCTCCCTGAGCTAGACCTCAAATGTGGGCTGCCAAACTGTGACGTCAAAGCTACTTCTCCCAGAGTCAGGGGCCTAATGAATATTACCTAGTCCTAGGCCTCAACTCCATGACACCCAGTCCCAGGTATCCAATCCGGGTTTCCCAAGCCCCAAGTCAATATCTCCCGGTCCTAGGACTCAAATCCAGTTCTGCACATACTAGGCCTCAAATCTTGAATACCTAGGCCCAGTCCTCAAATTCTGGTCTCCCAGCCTTGAAATCCAGGTCTCCCAGTGCTACTCCTCCAATCTAAGACTCCCAGGACTGGGCCAAAAATGCATGCCTCCCAAGGTCATTTCTGATATCCAGGTCTCCCAGGGATAGCCCTGAAATCAAGGACTTACAGGGTAGGCTTGGAAGCCAGGTTACCTGGACCAGTCCTCATATCCAGGTGTCTGAGTGCCAGGACTCAAATCCAAGAACCCCAGTTCCCAAATCCAGGTCTCCCATGGCCTAGCCCCTAATCCAGTCCTCCCAGTGCTAGGCCCCAAATCAGGAATCCCAGGCCTCGGACTGAAATGAGATCTCCCAGGGCCAGGCCCAACATCCGGGTGTCCCACTGCTAGACCTCAAATCATGGACACCCTGGGCCAGGCCCCAAATTCAGGTCACTGAGTGCTCGGCTTCAAATCCGTGACATCCAGGCCCAGGCATCAAATACAGCTTTCTCAGTCCCCAAAGCAAGGCTCCAATTCTGGAACTCAAATCCAGATCTCCCTGAGCTAGACCCACATGTGGGTTCCTCAACCCTAACTTCAAAGCTACTTCTCCCAGAGTCAGGGCCCAAATCCATATCACCTAGTCTTAGACCACAAGTCCATGACACCCAGTCCCAGGTATCAAATCCAGGTTTCCCAGGCCCCAAAGCAAGGTCTCCAAGTTCTAGAACTCAAATCCAAATCTCCTGAGCTAGACCTCAAAGGTGGGGTGCCAAGCTGTGACCTCAAAGCTACTTCTCCCAGAGTCAGGGGCCTAATGCACATCACCTAGTCTTAGACCTCAAATCCATGACACCCAGTCCCAAGTATCAAACCCGGGTTTCCCAGGCCCCAAATCAATACATCTCAGTCCTAGACCTCAAATCCAGTTCTGAACATGCTTGGCCTGAAATCATTGACACCCTGGCCCAGGCCTCAGATTTGGGTCTCCCAGGGATAACCCTCAAATCTAGGACTACCTGGGCCAGGCCCCAAATCCAGTTCTCTAAGTGCTAGGCCTTTTATCTAGTCCACCCAGGCCCAGATCTCAAATTTTGGTGTCCCAGACCTAAAATCCAGGTCTCCCAGGCCTGTCTCTCAAATCTAGCACTCACAGGGCTAGGCTTGAAATCCTGGGTTCCTGGACCAGTGCTCATATCCAGGTCTCTCAGGGCCAGGAGTCAAATCCAAGAATCCCAGTCCCCAAATCCAGGTCTCCCATGGCCTAGCCCCTAATCCAGTCCTCCCAGTGCTAGGCCCCAAATCCAGAGGACACAGGGCTGGGCCTCAAATCCAGCAATCTCCAGGGCTGGGACTGAAAGGAGATCTCCTAGGGCCAATCCCAGCATCCACGTGTCCCACTGCTAGACCTCAAATCTGGACACTCTGGGCCAGGCCCCAAATTCAGGTCACTGAGTGCTCGAGCTTCAAAACCATGAAATCCAGGCCCAGGAATCAAATCCAGTTCTGCCAGATACTAGGCCATCAAATTCTAGCACAATCCTTTCCCAGACCTGAGATTCAGGTCTACCAGCCCTGAAATCCAGGCATCCTCAAGGGTAACCCTCAAACCTAGGACTACCTAGGGCAGTCCCCAAATCCAGTTCTCTAAGTGCTAGACGTCATGTCTGGGACACAGGCCCAGGCTACTAATTCTGGTCTCCCATGCCCTGAAATCTCAGTGTCTCCCAGGGCTATCCCTCAAATCTACACTCACAGGGCTAGGCTTGAAATCCTGGGTTCCTGGACCATTGCTCATATCCAGGTCTCTCAGGGCCAGGACTCAAATCCAAGAATCCCAGTCCCCAAATCCAGGTCTCCCATGGCCTAGCCCCTAATCCAGTCCTCCCAGTGCTAGGCCCCCACCCAGAGGACACAGGGCTGGGCCTCAAATCCAGCAATCCCAGGGCTGGGACTGAAATGAGATCTCCTAGGGC
Organism: Bettongia penicillata ogilbyi; assembly: GCA_023548195.1. NCBI lineage: Eukaryota > Metazoa > Chordata > Mammalia > Diprotodontia > Potoroidae > Bettongia > Bettongia penicillata. The sequence continues at coordinate 425,674 of JAJHZJ010000801.1, read as the reverse complement.
CAATCCCAGCATCCAGGTGTCCCACTGCTAGACCTCAAATCTTGGACACTCGGGCCAGGCCTCAATTCAGGTCACTGAGTGCAGCCTTCAAATCCATGACATCCAGGCCCAGGCATCAAATCCCGGTTTCTCAGGCCCCAAACAAGGTCTCCAAGTTCTGAACAAATGCAAACCTCCCTGACTAGACCTCAAATGTGGGCTGCCAAATGTGACGTTAAAGCTACTTCTCCAGAGTCAGGGGCTAATGATATACCTAGTCCTAGGCTCAACTCCATGACACCCAGTCCCAGGTATCCAATCCGGGTTTCCCAGGCCCCAAATCAATATCTCCCAGTCCTAGGACTCAAATCCAGTTCTTCACATACTAGGCCTCAAATCTTAGAACCCAGCCCAGTCCTCATATACTGGTCTCCCAGCCTTGAAATCCAGGTCTCCCAGTGCTACTTCTCCAATCTAAGACTCCAGGACTGGGCCAAAATGCATGCCTTCCAAGGTCATTTCTCATATCCAGGTCTCCCAGGGATAGCCCTGAAATCCAGGACTACAGGGTAGGCTTGAAGCCAGGATTACCTGGACCGTCCTCATATCCAGGTGTCTGAGTGCCAGGACTCAAATCCAAGAACCCAGTCCCAAATCCAGGTCTCCCATGGCCTAGCCCCTAATCCAGTCCTCCCAGTGCTAGGCCCCCACCAGAGGACACAGGGCTGGGCCTCAAATCCAGGCAATTCCCAGGGCTAGGGACTGAAATGAGAGATCTCACTAGGGCCAATCCCAAGCATCCAGGTGTGTCACTGCTAGACCTCAAATCATTGGACACTCTAGGTCCTGAGAGCCTCAAAGGTGGCGTCCCAGGCCTCAATCTGAGTAAGGCTAATGCACATCCCATCTCAAATCCATGAACACTCCCAGTCAGGGATTCCCAGTCTAGCCCAATCAAATCCAGGTTTCTCAGGCCCCAAAGCAAGGTCTCCAAGTTCTAGCAACTCAAATAGCAAATCCTCCCTGAGCTAGACCTCAAATTGTGGGCTGCCAAGACTGCTGACGTTCAAAGCTGACTTCTCCCAGAGTCAGGGGCCTAATGAACTATTACCTAGTCCGTAGGATATCAACTCCATGACACCCAGTCCCAGGTATACTCAATCCGGGTTTCCCAGGTCCCCAACATCAATATCTCCCCAGGTCCTAGGACTCAAATCCAGTTCTGCACATACTAGGCCTCAAATCTTGAATACCTAGGCCCAGTCCTCAAATTCTGGTCTCCCAGCCTTGAAATCCAGGTCTCCCAATGGACTGGGCCAAAAATGCATGCCTCCCAAGGTCATTTCTGATATCCAGGTCTCCCAGGGATAGCCCTGAAATCAAGGATTACAGGGTAGGCTTGGAAGCCAGGTTACCTGGACCAGTCCTCATATCCAGGTGTCTGAGTGCCAGGACTCAAATCCAAGAACCCCAGTCCCCAAATCCAGGTCTCCCATGGCCTAGCCCCTAATCCAGTCCTCCAGGCTAGGCCCCAAATCCAGAGGACACAGGGCTCGGCCTCAAATACTTAGAGAACTGGATTTGGGGCCTGGCCCAGGTAGTCCTAGATTTGAGGGTTATCCCTGGGAGACCCAAATCTGAGGCCTGGGCCAGGGTGTCAATGATTTCAGGCCAAGCATGTTCAGAACTGGATTTGAGGTCTAGGACTGAGATGTATTGATTTGGGGCCTGGGAAACCCGGGTTTGATACTTGGGACTGGGTGTCATGGATTTGAGGTCTAAGACTAGGTGATGTGCATTAGGCCCCTGACTCTGGGAGAAGTAGCTTTGAGGTCACAGCTTGGCACCCCACCTTTGAGGTCTAGCTCAGGGAGATTTGGATTTGAGTTCTAGAACTTGGAGACCTTGCTTTGGGGCCTGGGAAACCTGGATTTGATACCTGGGACTGGGTGTCATGGACTTGTGGTCTAAGACTAGGTGATATGGATTTGGGCCCTGACTCTGGGAGAAGTAGCTTTGAAGTTAGGGTTGAGGAACCCACATGTGAGGTCTAGCTCAGGGAGATCTGGATTTGAGTTCCAGAATTGGAGACCTTGCTTTGGGGACTGAGAAAGCTGTATTTGATGCCTGGGCCTGGATGTCACCGATTTGAAGCCGAGCACTCAGTGACCTGAATTTGGGGCCTGGCCCAGGGTGTCCATGATTTGAGGTCTAGCAGTGGGACACCCGGATGTTGGGCCTGGCCCTGGGAGATCTCATTTCAGTCCGAGGCCTGGGATTCCTGGATTTGAGGCCCAGCCCTGTGTCCTCTGGATTTGGGGCCTAGCACTGGGAGGACTGGATTAGGGGCTAGGCCATGGGAGACCTGGATTTGGGGACTGGGATTCTTGGATTTGAGTCCTGGCCCTCAGACACCTGGATATGAGCACTGGTCCAGGTAATCTGGCTTTCAAGCCTACCCTGTGAGTCCTGGATTTCAGGGCTATCCCTGGGAGACCTGGATATGAGAAATGACCTTGGAAGGCATGCATTTCTGGCCCAGTCCTGCGAGTCTTAGATTGGAGAAGTAGCACTGGGAGACCTGGATTTCAAGGCTGGGAGACCAGTATATGAGGACTGGGCGTGGGTGTCTAAGATTTGAGGCCTAGTATGTGAAGAACTGGATTTGAGTCCTAGGACTGGGAGATATTGATTTGGGGCCTGGGAAACCCGGATTGGATACCTGGGACTGGGTGTCATGGAGTTGATGCCTAGGACTAGGTGATATGCAATTGTCCCCTGACTCTAGGAGAAGTAGCTTTAACGTCACAGTTTGGCAGCCCACATTTGAGGTCTAGGTCAGGGAGGTTTGCATTTGCCTTCTAGAACTTGGAGACCTTGGTTTGGGGCCTGAGAAACCGGGATTTGATGCCTGGGCCTGGATGTCATGGATTTGAAGGCTTGCACTCAGTGACCTGAATTGGAGGCCTGGCCCCGAGTGTCCAAGATTTGAGGTCTAGCAGTGGGACACCTGGATGCTGGGATTGGCCCTAGGAGATCTCATTTCAGTCCCAGCCCTGGGATTGCTGGATTTGAGGCCCAGCCCTGTGTCCTCTGGATTTGGGGCCTAGCACTGGGAGGACTGGATTAGGGGCTAGGCCATGGGAGACCTGGATTTGGGGACTGGGATTCTTGGATTTGAGTCCTGGCCCTGAGAGACCTGGATATGAGGAGTGGTCCAGGAACCCAGGATTTCAAGCCTAGCCCTGTGAGTGGTAGATTTGAGGGATAGCCCTGGGAGACCTGAATTTCAGGCATGGGAGACCAGAATTAGTAGCCTGGGCCTGTTTGTCCCAGACATGACGTCTAGCACTTAGAGAACTGGATTTGGGGACTGCCCTAGGTAGTCCTAGGTTTGAGGGTTACCCTTAGGATGCCTGGATTTCAGGGCTGGTAGACCTGAATCTCAGGTCTGGGAAAGGATGTGCTAGATTTGAGGCCTAGTATCTGCAGAACTGGATTTGAGTCCTAGGACTGGGAGATATTGATTTGGGGCCTGGGAAACCCGGATTGGATACCTGGGACTGGGTGTCATGGAGTTGAGGCCTAGGACTAGGTAATATGCATTAGTCCCCTGACTCTGGGAGAAGTAGCTTTGACGTCACAGTTTGGCAGCCCACATTTGAGGTCTAGCTCAGGGAGGTTTGCATTTGAGTTCCAGAACTTGGAGACCTTGCTTTGGGGCCTGAGAAACCTGGATTTGATGCCTGGGCCTGGATGCCATGGATTTGAAGCCGAGCACTCAGTGACATGAATTTGGGGCCTGGTCCAGGGTGTCCATGATTTGAGGTCTAGCAGTGGGACACCTGGATGTTGGGACTCGCCCTGGGAGATCTGGATTTCAGTCCTAGCCCTTGGATTCCTAGGTTTGAGGAATAGGAGTGGGTCCCCTGCTTTGGGGCTTAGCACTGGGAAACATGAATTAGGGGGTGGGCCATGAGAGACCTGGAATTTGGGGGCTGGGATTCTTGGATTTGAGTCCTGGCACTCAGACACCTGGATACGAGGTCTGGTCCAGGTAACCTGGCTCTCAAGCCTACCCTGTGAGTCCTGGATTTCAGAGCTATCCCTGGGAGACCTGGATATGAGAAATGACCTTGGGAGGCATGCATTTCTGGCCCAGTCCTGCGAGTCTTAGATTGGAGAAGTAGCACTGGGAGACCTGGATTTCAAGGCTGGGAGACCAGTATATGAGGACTGGGCGTGGGTGTCTAAGATTTGAGGCCTAGTATGTGAAGAACTGGATTTGAGTCCTAGGACTGGGAGATATTGATTTGGGGCCTGGGAAACCCGGATTGGATACCTGGGACTGGGTGTCATGGAGTTGATGCCTAGGACTAGGTGATATGCAATTGTCCCCTGACTCTAGGAGAAGTAGCTTTAACGTCACAGTTTGGCAGCCCACATTTGAGGTCTAGGTCAGGGAGGTTTGCATTTGCCTTCTAGAACTTGGAGACCTTGGTTTGGGGCCTGAGAAACCGGGATTTGATGCCTGGGCCTGGATGTCATGGATTTGAAGGCTTGCACTCAGTGACCTGAATTGGAGGCCTGGCCCCGAGTGTCCAAGATTTGAGGTCTAGCAGTGGGACACCTGGATGCTGGGATTGGCCCTAGGAGATCTCATTTCAGTCCCAGCCCTGGGATTGCTGGATTTGAGGCCCAGCCCTGTGTCCTCTGGATTTGGGGCCTAGCACTGGGAGGACTGGATTAGGGGCTAGGCCATGGGAGACCTGGATTTGGGGACTGGGATTCTTGGATTTGAGTCCTGGCCCTGAGAGACCTGGCTATGAGGAGTGGTCCAGGAACCCAGGATTTCAAGCCTAGCCCTGTGAGTGGTAGATTTGAGGGATAGCCCTGGGAGACCTGAATTTCAGGCATGGGAGACCAGAATTAGTAGCCTGGGCCTGTTTGTCCCAGACATGACGTCTAGCACTTAGAGAACTGGATTTGGGGACTGCCCTAGGTAGTCCTAGGTTTGAGGGTTACCCTTAGGATGCCTGGATTTCAGGGCTGGTAGACCTGAATCTCAGGTCTGGGAAAGGATGTGCTAGATTTGAGGCCTAGTATCTGCAGAACTGGATTTGAGTCCTAGGACTGGGAGATATTGATTTGGGGCCTGGGAAACCCGGATTGGATACCTGGGACTGGGTGTCATGGAGTTGATACCTAGGACTAGGTAATATGCATTAGGCCCCTGACTCTGGGAGAAGTAGCTTTGACGTCACAGTTTGGCAGCCCACATTTGAGGTCTAGCTCAGGGAGGTTTGCATTTGAGTTCCAGAACTTGGAGACCTTGCTTTGGGGCCTGAGAAACCTGGATTTGATGCCTGGGCCTGGATGCCATGGATTTGAAGCCGAGCACTCAGTGACATGAATTTGGGGCCTGGTCCAGGGTGTCCATGATTTGAGGTCTAGCAGTGGGACACCTGGATGTTGGGACTCGCCCTGGGAGATCTGGATTTCAGTCCTAGCCCTTGGATTCCTAGGTTTGAGGAATAGGAGTGGGTCCCCTGCTTTGGGGCTTAGCCCTGGGAAACATGAATTAGGGGCTGGGCCATGAGAGACATGGATTTTGGGGACTGGGATTCTTGGATTTGAGTCCTGGCACTCAGACACCTGGATATGAGGACCGGTCCAGGTAATCTGGCTTTCAAGCCTACCCTGTGAGTCCTGGATTTCAGGGCTATCCCTGGGAGACCTGGATATGAGAAATGACCTTGGGAGGCATGCATTTCTGGCCCAGTCCTGCGAGTCTTAGATTGGAGAAGTAGCACTGGGAGACCTGGATTTCAAGGCTGGGAGACCAGTATATGAGGACTGGGCGTGGGTGTCTAAGATTTGAGGCCTAGTATGTGAAGAACTGGATTTGAGTCCTAGGACTGGGAGATATTGATTTGGGGCCTGGGAAACCCGGATTGGATACCTGGGACTGGGTGTCATGGAGTTGATGCCTAGGACTAGGTGATATGCAATTGTCCCCTGACTCTAGGAGAAGTAGCTTTAACGTCACAGTTTGGCAGCCCACATTTGAGGTCTAGGTCAGGGAGGTTTGCATTTGCCTTCTAGAACTTGGAGACCTTGGTTTGGGGCCTGAGAAACCGGGATTTGATGCCTGGGCCTGGATGTCATGGATTTGAAGGCTTGCACTCAGTGACCTGAATTGGAGGCCTGGCCCAGAGTGTCCAAGATTTGAGGTCTAGCAGTGGGACACCTGGATGCTGGGATTGGCCCTAGGAGATCTCATTTCAGTCCCAGCCCTGGGATTGCTGGATTTGAGGCCCAGCCCTGTGTCCTCTGGATTTGGGGCCTAGCACTGGGAGGACTGGATTAGGGGCTAGGCCATGGGAGACCTGGATTTGGGGACTGGGATTCTTGGATTTGAGTCCTGGCCCTGAGAGACCTGGATATGAGGAGTGGTCCAGGAACCCAGGATTTCAAGCCTAGCCCTGTGAGTGGTAGATTTGAGGGATAGCCCTGGGAGACCTGAATTTCAGGCATGGGAGACCAGAATTAGTAGCCTGGGCCTGTTTGTCCCAGACATGACGTCTAGCACTTAGAGAACTGGATTTGGGGAATGCCCTAGGTAGTCCTAGGTTTGAGGGTTACCCTTAGGATGCCTGGATTTCAGGGCTGGTAGACCTGAATCTCAGGTCTGGGAAAGGATGTGCTAGATTTGAGGCCTAGTATCTGCAGAACTGGATTTGATTCCTGGGCCTGGATTTCATGGTTTTGAAGCCGAGCACTCAGTGACCTGAATTTGGGGCCTGGCCCAGGATATCCATGATTTCAGGTCTAGGAGTGGGACACCTGGATGTTGGCACTGGCTCTGGGACATCTCATTTCAGTCCCAGCCCTGGGATTGCTGGATTGGAGGCCCAGCCCTGTATCCTCTGCATTTGGGGCTCAGCCCTGGAAGAACTGTAAGAGGGGCTAGGCCATGGGAGACCTGGATTTGGGGACTGGGATTCTTGGATTTGAGTCCTGGCCCTGAGAGACCTGGATATGAGCACTGGTCCAGGAACCCAGGATTTCAAGCCTAGCCCTGTGAGTGCTATATTTGAGAGACAGGCCTGGGAGACCTGGATTTTAGGTCTGGGACACCAGAATTTGAGATCTGGGCCTGGGTGGACTAGATAAAAGGCCTAGCACTTAGAAAACTGGATTTGGGGCCTGGCCCAGGTAGTCCTAGATTTGAGGGTTATCCCTGGGAGACCCAAATCTGAGGCCTGGGCCAGAGGGTCAACGATTTCAGGCCAAGCATGTTCAGAACTGGATTTGAGGTCTAGGACTGAGATGTATTGATTTGGGGCCTGGGAAACCCGGGTTTGATACTTGGGACTGGGTGTCATGGATTTGAAGCCTAGGACTAGATGATATGCATTAGGCCCCTGACTCTGGGAGAAGTAGCTTTGACGTCACGACTTGGAAGCCCACATGTGAAGTCTAGATGAGGGAGATCTGGATTTGAGTTCTAGAACTTGGAGACCTTCCTTTGGGGCCTGAGAAACCTGGATTGGATACCTGGGACTGGGTGTCATGGATTTGAGGCCTAGGACCAGGTGATCAGGATTAGGGCCCAGGAGAAGTAGCTTTGACGTCAGGACTTGGAAGCCCAGATTTGAGACCTAGCTCAGGCAGGTCTAGATTTGAGTTCTAGTCTTGGTTGACTTTGCTTTTGGAATGAGAAACCTGGATTTGATGCCTGGGCCTGGATGTCATGGATTTGAAGCCGAGCACTCAGTGACCTGAAATTGGGGCCTGGCCAGGGTTGTGCATGATTTTAGGTCTAGCAGTGGCAAACTTGAATGTTGGGACTGGCCCTGGGAGATCTGGAATTCAGTCCCAGCCGTGGGATTCCGAGTTTTGAGTCCTGGCAGGGGGTCCCCTGGCTTTGGGGGTGCAGCGTTGGGAGACCTGGATTAGGGGCTAGGCCATGGGAGACCTGGATTTGGGAACGGGGATTCTTGGAATTGAGTCCTGACACACAGAGTCCTAGATATGAGGCCTGGTCCAGGAACGAAGGATTTCAAGCCTAGCCCTGTGAGTGCTAGATTTGAGGGCTATCCCTGGGAGACCTGGATTTCAGGCCTAGGAGATGAGAATTTGTGGCCTGGGCCTGTTTGTCCCAGATATGAGGCCCATCACTTTGAGAATTGGATTACGGGACTGGACCAGGTAATCCCAGATTAGAGGGCTATCCCTTGCAGACCAGGATCTGAGGCTTGGGCCAGGGTGGCCACGAATTCAGGCCAAGCATGTGCAGAACTGGATGTGAGTCTTAGGACTGAGATGTATTGATTTGGGGCCTCGGAATCCCGGATTGGATACCTGGGACTGGGTGTCATGGATTTGAGGCCTAGGACTAGGTGATCAGGAAAAGGGCCCTGACTCCAGGAGAAGTAGCTTTGAAGTCAGGGCTTCGGAGGCCAAATTTGAGGCCGAGCTCAGGGAGATCTTGATTTGAGTTCTAGAACTTGGAAACCTTGCTTTGGGGCCTGAGAAACCTGGAGTTGTTGCCTGGGTCTGGATGTCATGGATTTGTATGCTAGGACTCAGTGACCTGGATTTGGGGCGTGGCCCAGGGTGTCCAAGATTTGAGGTCTAGCAATGGGACACCTGAATATTGGGACTGGCCCTGGGAGATCTGGAATTCAATCCCAGGCCTGGGATTCCTAAGTTTGCTGCCCAGCAGGGGTTCCCCTCGTTTTGGGGTCTAGCACTGGGAGACCTGGATTTCAAGTCTGGGAGACCAGTATATGAGGACTTGGTGTGGGAGTCCAAGATTTGAGGCCTAGTATGTGCAGAACTGGATGTGAGTCCTAGGACTGGGAGATTCTGATTTGGGGCCTGGGAAACCCAGATTGGATACCTGGGACTGGCTGTCATGGAGTTGAGGTCTAAGGCTAGGTGATATGAATTAGGCAGCTGACTCTGGGAGAAGTAGCTTTGATGTCACAGCTTGGGAGCCCACATTTCAGGTCTAGCTCAGTGAGATCTGCATGTGAGTTCTAGATCTTGGAGACCTTGCTTTGGGGCCTGAGAAACCTGGATTTGATGCCTGAGCCTGGGTGTCATGGAATTGAAGCCTAGCACTCAGTGACCTGAAATTGGGTCCTGGCCCAGGGTGTCCAAGTTTTGAGGTCTAGTACTGGGACACCTGGATGTTGGGACTGGCCCTGGGTGATCTCCTTTCAGTCCCAGCCCTGGGATTTCTGGATTTGAGGCTTAGCCCTTTATCTTCTGGATTTGGGGCCTAGCACTAGGAGAACTGGATTAGGGGTTAGGCCATGGGAGACCTGGATTTGGGGACTGGGACTCTTCGATTTGACTCTTGACCCTGATAGAACTGGTTATGAGGACTGTTCCAGGAACCTAGGATTTTAAGCCTAGCCTTGTGAGTGCTGGATTTGAGGGCTATCCCTGGGAGCCCTGGATTTCAGGCCTGGGAGACCAAAATTTGTGGCTTGGGCCTGTTTGTCCCAGATATGAGGCCCAGCACTTGCAGAACTGGATTGGGGACCTGGCCCAGGTAGTCCTAGATTTCAGTAGTATCCCGAGGAGACCTAGAATTCAGGACTGGCAGACCTGAATCTGAACCCTGGGCCAGGATGTCCAAGGTATTAGGTCTAGCATGCTCAGAACTGGATTTGAATCTTAGCACTTAGAGGTATTGATTTGCGGCCTCGGAAATGCGGATTGCATATCTGGGACTGGGTGTCATGGATTTGAGGCCTAGGACTAGGTGATCAGGATTAGAGCCCTGACTCCAGGAGAAGTAGCTTTGAAGTCAGGGCTGGGGAGCCCAGATTTGAGGCTTAGCTCAGGGACATCTGGATTTGAGTTGTAGAACTGGCAGATTTTGCTTTGGGGCCTGAGAAACCTACATTTGATGTCTGGGCCTGGATGTCATGGATTTGAAACCTAGTACACACAGTGACCTGAATTTGGGGCCTGGCCCAGGGTGTCCATGATTTGAGGTCTATCAGTGGGAGACCTGGATGTTGGAACTTACCTTGGGAGATCTCATTTCAATTCAAGCCTTGGGATTTCTGGATTTGAGGCCGAGCACTTTGTCCCCTGGATGTGGGATCTAGCACTGGGAGAACTGGATGAGGGCCTAGGCCATGGGAGTCCTGGATTTGGGAAGTGGAATTTTTAGATTTGCTTCCTGGCCCTCAGAGTCCTAGATGTGAGGCCTGGTCCAGGAATCAAGGATTTAAAGCCTACCCCTGTGAGTGCTAGATATGAGGGTTATCCCTGGGAGAGCCGAATCAGAGGCCTGGGCCAGGGTGTCCACGATTTCAGGCCAAGCATGTTCAGAACTGGATTTGAGTGCTAGGACTGGGATGTATTGATTTGGGGACCGGGAAACCCGGATTTGATACTTGGGACTGGGTGTCATGGATTTCAGGCCTAGGACTAGGTGATATGCATTAGGCCCCTGACTCTGGGAGAAGTAGCTTTGACGTGAAAGCTTGGAAGCCCACATTTCAGGTGTAGCTCAGGGAGATCTGGATTTGAGTTCTAGAACTTGGAGACCTTGCTTTGGGGCCTGAGAAACCTGGATTTGATGCCTGGGCCTGGATGTCATGGATTTGAAGGCTAGCACTCAGTGACCTGAATTTGGGGCCTGGCCCAGGGTGTCCATGATTTCAGGTCTAGCAGTTGGACACCTGGATGTTGGGACTGGCCCTGGGAGATCTCATTTCATTCTCAGCCCGGGGATTCCTGGATTTCAGGTCCAGCCCTTTGTCCTCTGGATGTGGGGCCTAGCACTGAGAGAACTGGATTAGGGGCTAGGCCATGGGAGACCTGGATTTGGGGACTGGGATTCTTGGATTTGAGTCCTGGCCCTGAGAGACCTGGATATGAGGAGTGGTCCAGGAACCCAGGATTTCAAGCCTAGCCCTGTGAGTGCTAGATTTGAGGGATAGGCCTGGGAGCCCTGGATTTCAGGCCTGGGACACCAGAATTTGAGATCTGGGCCTGGGTGGATTAGATACTTGGCCTGGCACTTAGAGACCTGGATTTTGGGATAGGGCCAGGTAGTCCTAGATTTGAGGGCTATCCCTCGCATACCAGGATCTGAGGCCTGGGCCAGGGTGTCCACAATTTCAGGCTAAGCATGTGCAGAGCTAGATTTGAGGTCTAGGACTGAGATGTATTGATTTGGGGCCTGGGAAACCCGGGTTGGATACTTGGGACTGGGTGTCATGGATTTGAGGCCTAGGACTAGGTGATCAGGAAGAGGACCCTGACTCCAGGAGAAGCATCTTTGAAGTCAGGGCTTCGGAGCCCAGATTTGAGGCCGAGCTCAGGGAGATCTGGATTTGAGTTCTAGAACTTGGAGGCCTTCCTTTGGGGCCTGAGAAACCTGGATTGGATACCTGGGACTGGATGTCATGGATTTGTACGCTAGCACTCAGTGACCTGAATATGGAGCCTGACCCAGGGTGTCCAAGATTTGAGGTGTAGCAGTGGGACACCTGAATATTGGGACTGGCCCTGGGAGATTTGGAATTCAGTCCCAGGTCTTGGATTCCTAGGTTTGAGGAACAGTAGAGGGTTCCCTGGTTTGGGGCATAGCACTGGGAGACCTGAATTAGGGGCGGGCCATGAGAGACCTGGATTTTGAGGGCTGGGATTCTTGGATTTGAGTCCTGGCACTCAGACACCTGGATATGAGGACTGGTCCAGGTAACCTGGCTTCCAAGCCTACCCTGTAAGTCCTTGATTTCAGGGCTATCCCTGGGAGACCTGGATATGAGAAATGACCTTGGGAGGCATGCATTTTTGGCCCAGTCCTGGGAGTCTTAGATTGGAGAAGTAGCACTGGGAGACCTGGATTTCAAGGCTGGGAGACCAGAATTTGAGGACTGGGCCTAGGTATTCAAGATTTGAGGCCTAGTATGTGCAGAACTGGATTTGAGTCCTAGGACTGGGAGATATTGACTTGGGGCCTGGGAAACCCGGATTGGATACCTGGGACTGGGTGTCATGGAGTTGAGGCCTAGGACTAGGTAATATTCATTAGGCCCCTGACTCTGGGAGAAGTAGCTTTGACGTCACAGTTTGGCAGCCCACATTTGAGGTCTAGCTCAGGGAGGTTTGCATTTGAGTTCCAGAACTTGGAGATATTGTTTTGGGGCCTGAGAAACCTGCATTTGATGCCTGGGCCTGGATGTCATGGATATGAAGCCTAGCACTCAGTGACCTGAATTTGGGGCCTGGCCCAGGGTGTCCTAGATTTGAGGTCTAGCCGTGGAACACCTGGATGTTGGGACTGGCTCTGGGAGATCTGGATTTTAGTGCGAGTCCTGGGATTCCTAGGTTTGCCGTCCAGGAGGTGGTCCCCTCGATTTGGGGTCTAGCACTGGGTGACCTGAATTAGGGGCTGGGGCATGGGGGACCTGCATTTTGGTGGCTGGGATTCTTGGATTTGAGTCCTGGCACTCAGACACCTGGATATGAGGCCTGGTCTAAGAAACCTGGCTTTTAAGCATACCCTGTGAGTCCTTGATTTCAGGGCTATCCCTGGGAGACCTGGATATGAGAAATGACCTTGGGAGGCATGCATTTTTGGCCCAGTCCTGGGAGTCTTAGATAAGAGAAGTAGCACTGGGGGACTTGGATTTCAAGTCTGGGAGACTAGTATATGAGGACTCGGCGTGGGTGTCCAATATTTGAGGCCTAGTATGTGCAGAACTGGATTTGAGTCCTAGGACTGGGAGATATTGATTTGGGGCCCGGGAAACCCGGATTGTATACCTGGGACTGGATGTCATGGAGTTGAGTTCTAAGAGAAGGTGGCATAAATTAGGCAGCTGACTCCGGGAGAAGTAGCTTTGATATCATAGCTTGGGAGCCCACATGTGAGGTCTAGCTCAGGGAGATCTGGATTTGAGTTCTAGAAGTTGGAGACCTTGCTTTGGGGCCTGAGAAACCTGGATTTGATGCCTGGGCCTGGATGTCATGGATTTGAAGGCTAGCACTCATTGACCTGAATTTGGGGCCTGGCTCAGGGTGTCTAAGATTTGAGGTGTAGCAGTTGGACACCTGGATGTTGGGAATGGCCCTGGGAGAGCTCATTTCAGTCCCAGCCCTGGGATTCCTGGATTTGAGGCCCAGCCCTGTGTCCTCTGGTTTGTGGCCTAGCACTGGGAGGACTGGATTAAGGGCTAGGCTATGGGAGACCTGGATTTGGGGACTGGGATTCTTGGATTTGAGTCCTGGCCCTGAGAGAACTGGATATGAGGACTGGTCTAGGAACCCAGGATTTCAAGCCTAGCCCTGTGAGTGCTAGATTTGAGAGTCAGGCCTGGGACCCCTGGATTTCTGGCCTGGGACTCCAGAATTTGTGGCCTGCACCTGGGTATCTTAGATATGAGGCCTAGCACTTAGAGAACTAGATTTGGGGACTGGCCCAGGTAGTCGTAGATATGAGGGTTATCCCTGAGAGACTTGAATCTGAGGCCTGGGCCAGTGTGTCAACAATTTCAGGCCAAGCATGTGCAGAACTAGATTTGAGTGCTAGGACTGATATGTATTGATTTGGGGCCTGGGAAACCCGGATTGGATACCTGGGACTGGGTGTCATGGAGTTGAGGCCTAGGACTAGGTGATATGCATTAGTCCCCTGACTCTGGGAGAAGTAGCTTTGATGTCACAGCTTGGGGCCCACATTTGAGGTCTAGCTCAGGGAGATCTGGATTTGAGTTCTAGAACTTTGAGATCTTGCTTTGGGAGCTGAGAAACCTGGATTTGTTGCCTGGGCCTGGATGTCATGGATTTGAAGGCTAGCACTCAGTGACCTGAATTTGGGTCCTGGCCCAGGGTGTCCAAGATTTGAGGTCTAGCAGTGGGACACCTGTATGTTGGGACTGGCCCTGGGAGATGTGGATTTCAGTGCCAGCCCTGGGATTCCTAGGTTTGCCGCCCAGCAGGGGGTCCCCTCGATTTGGGGCCTAGCAATGGGAAACCTGAATTAGGGGCTAGGCCATGGGAGACCTGGATTTGGGCACTGGGGTTCTTGGATTTGAGTCCTGGCACTCAGACACCTGGATATGAGGACTGGTCCAGGTAACCTGGCTTCCAAGCCTACCCTGTAAGTCCTTGATTTCAGGGCTATCCCTGGGAGACCTGAATTGCAGGCTTGGGAGTCCAGAATTTGAGAGCTGGGTCTAGGTGTGATAGATATGTAGCCTAGGACTTGGAGAACTGGATTTGGGGACTGGCCCAGGCAGTCCTAGATTTCAGGAATATCCCTGGGAGACCTGGATTTTAGGAATTTGAATCCCAAACTGGAGGTCTGGGCCGGTGTGTCCAGCATTTGAGACCCAGCATGTGGAGAACTGGATTTCAGTCGTAGGACTGGGAGATATTGATTTGCTCAGTGGGAAACCTGGATTTGATGCCTGGGCCTGGATGTCATGGATTTAAGCCTAGCACTCAGTGACCTGAATTTGGAGCCTGGCCCAGGGTGTTCAAGATTTGAGGCCTGGCATGTGGAGAACTGGATTTCATTCGTAGGACTTGGAGACATTGATTTGCTGGGTGGGAAACCTGGATTTGATGCCTAGGCCTGCGTGTCATGGATTTGAGGCCTAGCACTAGGTGACTTGAATTTGCGGCCTGGTCCAGGTAGTCCTTGTTAAGAGGTCTACCAGTGGGAGACCTGGATGTTGGAATTGGTCCTTGGAGATCGGATTTCAGCCCCATCCCTGAGATTCCTAATTTTGAGGACTAGCAGTTGGCTCCCTGGATTTGGGGCCTACCAGTGGGAGAACCTGCATGAGGGGCTGGGCCATGGGAGCCCTGCATTTGGGGGCTGGGACACTTGGTTTTCATTCCTGGCACTCTGAGATCTGGATATGAGGCCTGATCCAGGAAACCTGGCTTTCAAACCTACCCTGTGATTCCTTGATTTGAGGGCTATCCCTGGGAGACCTGGATTAGGGGTTTGAGAGATCTAATTTTGAGGACTGGCCATGGGAGACCTGGATTTCAGGCCTGGCAGGGCAGAATTGTAGGCCTGTGCCTGGGTGTCCTAGATTTGAGGTCTAGTCCTCTGGGACCTTGATTTGAGGATTATCCCTGGGATATCTGGATTTGAAAACTGGCCATGGGAGACATGCATTTCTGGTCCTGTTCCTTGATTTGGGGCCCAAGAAACCTGGATTTGATGCCTGGCCCTGGGAGATGTGGATTTCATTCCTAGCCCTGGGAGTCCCAGATTTGAGTTCTAGCAGTGGAGACCTGGATGTTGGAACTAGCCCAGGGAAATCTGGATTTCAGGCCTACCCCTATGAGTGCAAAATTTGAGGCCCAGCCGTGGGAGCACTGGATTTAGGGCCTAGCAATGAGAGACCTGCATGTGAGGCCTGGCCCAAGAAACCTGGTTTTCATGCCTAGCCCTGGGAGTCTTAGATTTGAGGGCTCACCCTGGAAGACCTGGATTTGAGTACAGGCCTGGGATATGTGGATGTGCTCTCTGGTTTGGCTACTACCCTTCACACAATCATCCGTCTCAGTAGAGTTACCATCATATAGCACTTTCTTTCTCCACCTCAGTGCCCTGCCCTGGCCAATTGATGAGGTAACTCCCTGTAAGCAACTCTCCTGAGGACTCAGTTCATAGAGTGCTTGCTACTAGAAGTCATTCTGGATTAACCCAAGTCTAGTGAATTCTCTTCTACCCCCTCCAATTTCCACGTAGTTATTTTTATACGTTTTGGATACCTTTACTTGTGCACATATTGTCCCCCCCTTGATCTTCCCACCCCCTCCACCCTCCACCATGTAAGGCTCTTCAGGACAGGCAACATCTCATTTTTGTCTTTGAATCCCCATCACTTGACATACAGTAAGCAATTAATAAATGCTCTGGGAAGAGGAGAGTAGACTATGTAGATCCCTCATTGGTTTTGTAGTGGGAACATCCCAACTGACCTTGATAAAGTCTTTATGCCCTCCCTGGCCCTCATGCTCTTTCTCTGTAGAATGCGGGGGTTGGACTCAGTGGACCAGCTCTAAATCTGTGATCCTTGGTGGGGATGGGGAGGATAATTCCCTTTACTTCCCCTTGGCATTAGATTCATTCTCTTTAAAATAAGAAAGTTGGACTCATATCCTTGGTACTATAAATTCATGATATAGTCCTATAATCTGGAGGGATTGTGTTCTACAAAAGTTCTCAAGGGTCTGCTTCTCAGAAAGGGGCCTTGCGCTTGGGGATAAGGATATAAAGTTACCCACTTTCAAAGGACCTACCTTGAAGAGCCTAGTTGAGCCAATGGCTCCCTGGTATGTTTGCTCATTTGGAAATTGAGGCTCAGACTCTTAGAACTGTTGATCCAGACAATATCCAGTCTAGCTACAATATTTCACATGGACCTAGGAAACACTTACTAAATGTTTGCTGACTCCATTTGATTGGGAACTGGACAAAGGAAGGGATTTGCTCATGGTCCATATAGGACCAAGGATCTAGAAATAAAAGGAACCTTAGAGTTCGTCTGGTTCAATAGTCTCCTTTCACACAGGAATAAACAGAGGCCCAGAACTGCCTTACCTGTGGTCAGACAGGTTCTCTGACTCTAAATTCATAACTGGTGCCAACCACAATCCTCAGTTCTAAAATCCTGGGACCTCCAACTCAAAGAGGAAGGTTTATTAGGTGAGATTTCCAAAGACCTGGATAATTTTCCTGAGTAGAAATGAAGACTCAGGCAGTTAGGCCAGGAGTCAGGAGGAGGTCTAGGTTTGAGAATTAGATTTAGAATTCCCTATATTTCTATCCACCAGTGAAGGAAACTTAGAACAGAGTTAGAAAAACCTTAGGACATGATTATCAGAGCTGGGAGGGTTCTTACAACCCAGAATATCAGGTAGTTACGGTACCAGGCAGGGGCAGAAAGTGAATTGTCTCTCAAGGCCATTCCATGTCTAAGGCACTCACAGTACACACACACACACACACACACACACACACACACACACACACACACACACACACACACACACACACACACACACATACACGAAGAGGCCTCTCCCTATTTCCCACTTCTCATTCTTTCACAGGTCCTATTTTGTAACCCTTTTTCTGTGCCTCACTTGATATGGAGCCAACCAAGGGAGGTAAGTGCTGGGAAGGAACCTGGAGCACAGAATATCAGAGGTAGGAGGGTCCTTAGACTAGCACAGAATGTCACACCTGAGAGAGGCCTGACAGCATAGACTGCTGGAGCCAGGAAGAACCTCAGAAATCATCTAGTCCAAATGTTTCACTTGACAAATAAGGAAACCAAGAAGTCATCTCACCTCAGTAAGCCTCAGTTTCCCCACTTGTACTATGGAAGGGAGAGGGGAATATGCCCTGCCTCCCCAAGGCTGCCTTGCCCACTGGGTTACAAAGCAAAGGGAGAGACAGGGAGAATGACAGAGAGAGGGGCAAGGGGAGGGGAGGAGAGAAGAGCAGAGGGGAGAGAGAGAGAAAGAGAGGAGAGAGAAGAAGAGAGGAAGCCTGGCTTCGCTGACATAGCAATCTTAAATACTTAATTCTCTGGATATTGGATAAGAACCCAGAAGCTCTCCCACCACCCACCACTTGAGAAAAGTAGGCCTCATCCCTGTACAATTCTCCTTTCTCTAACATGATCTTCACCAAGCAACCTGGAACACGATAGCTCCTGCCTCCCTACCTACAGGAACACACACAGGCCTTCTGGCCTCTTCAAGCATGGCCCTAGCCATCAGTCCACCTGACCCTACAGGAGACATCAAGGCATAGGGGAGAAAGGGACGATTACTCCTTCTGAACAGGTACAATGATTTGCTGTGGGTCATGCAGGGAGCTAGGAACAGAAAGGTAAAGGGACCCAGAGACCAAGCAGTCCAGTCCAAGATGCTGGTACGAGCCAGGCCTCTCCTTTGCACCATGCCTAAGAATTCTAAACCTGGCAGGGACCTCAATGGCCATCTAGTTTTGACAGAAAAGGGAGCTAAGACCCATAAAGGACAAGTTGTCTTCACTCGGGTCACACAGTTGGTACATGTTAGAGTTCAGATATGAACCCAGGTCAATTCAGCCCTCACTGCACAAAGGCAATCTATTTATACCCATGTAATAGATTAACTATTAATGCAACTCGCCCTAGCAGCTTTTACAATTTCCTGCTATGGCACCCCTTCTCCCCACCTTTTCAGCTGAGGACTGATATGCCTCATGTCACACCTCCCGCAAACTAGAGCCTTTTCTCCTTCTTCTCCCTGTCTCTTAATGTTCATCCATCTTCCACCACCATCCACTCCTCCATTCTGGCTCAGATCCAGAGACGGCCCTTTGTGCAGAGGCCAACCCTGGTATACCCTTGAGATTTTGCCTCCCTTCTTGTCCAGTAGACTGTCTGAAAGACTCACTCTTCAATCTCTCCTCTGCTCAGCTCCTTCCTTTCTGTCTAGAAACATCTCCCATGTCACCCTCATCCTTAGAAAACCCTCACTTGATCTGGCCATCCCAGATAACTTTATCATTCTATATTTATTTGTCTGCCCCTCACTGACTAAACCCCAAGGAAGTAATCCAAGATGTTTTCACTTCTCCCCTATTGAGCTGCAAATCATGTGATTTGGTTTCTGAGTCAGTCATCCAATTGAGACTGCTCTCCCACGTTTTTTGAAGCTAGCAATGATCCCTTCCTTGCCTGGTCTTTTCTCAGTCCTCATCCTTCCTGACCACTAGGCAGCCTTGGACACCATCAAACACCCTCTCTTCAGCAGCAACTCCTGCTCTCCAGGGTGACAATGCTGTTTCTCCTCCTACCTGGTTGACCACTCCTCCTCAGTCTCCTTTGTTAGAACTCCCTTCAGGTTAAGCTTGATAATCATGGATGTCCTCCAGGCCTCCATGGGCCCACTTCTCTTCTCCTTCTATCCTAGCTGGTTGGCAGCCTCATCATTGCCCATGAGTTCAACCATCATCCCTATCCAGATGTTCCCAGGTCTACAGATGTAGCCTTCATCTCTGTCCTGAGCTCTAGCCTGGTGGACATTTTAAAAATCTGATGACCCAAAAGCATCTCTCACTCAACATGCCCAAAGCAGCACGCATGTTCTTTGTCCTTTCTTCCAAATATCTCTCTTTTCACTTATCCCATACCATGCTTCCCAGCGACCCAGCCTCCCAAGCTCAGTGTTAGCCTCATTTCCCTGCATGGAATTCATTGCTAAACCTTGTCATTTGTGCCACCCTGACCTTTCTCATATCCATCCCCTTCTTGACACTGTCAGGACCACCACCTTGGTTCAGGCCATCCTCCCCTGTATCATCACAACCAGTTCCTGAGCAGTCTCCCTTCATCAAGTCTCTCTGTGGTCCAATTCATCTTCTGCCCAGCTGCTAATGTCATTTTCCTAAAGTGTCAGGCTGACCATAGCATGCTCCTATACAAACCCCACCCCCAAATCCCCAGAAGGCAGTGGCTCCTATAACCTCAAAACTCCTCCCTTTGGCCTTTAAAACTCTTCACACGTGGTCCTCTCCTACCTTTCCGGTCTTCTTAAACCTTACTCCAGCATCCACACTATGATTGAGGGACACTGGCCTCCAAGTACATGCCACTCCATCTCCTGACTTTGGTAACAGGCTCTCCCTCCTTTCCTGGCCTCTCTGGCTTCCTTTCAAACAGAACTCTAAGACGGAACACTAACTATCGCTGCGGTTGAGAGCCTTTGGCTCAAACATTACCTCTGCTTACTGGGATGCTGCCTAGGATGATTTGAGGCCACTTCTCTCCGAACCTCAGGTTTTCCATCTGTGAATGGAAGGTTGGAAATGATCTGCAGAGTCCTTGACCATAGGATTTAGAGGTCAAAAGGACTTTACTGATCAAGTCAGTGCAATCCTCTCATTTTACAGATAAGGAAAGTGAGGTCTAGAGATTTCCCTATAGCATGTAGCAGAGCTGGAATCGAGACCCAAGTTTTATGACTCTAATAGGGGGGTACAGTGGGAGAGAAGGCAAGAAAGGCAGTGTGACAGAATGGACTCAGAAAGAAGATCTGGGTTCAAATTCTACCTCAGATACTTACTAGCTGTATGTTCCTCAGCATCAGCTTTTTCATCTGTAAAATGAGGGGGCTGAACTCTTATGGCCGCTGAGGTCCTCTCTAGCTAGATCTAGGAGTCTGTGAGAGGGATGTTGGCATACATCCAGATGTTTGGGCATCTGGACCATGGCCCCCTCTCATCCTTCCAGATAGTCAATACCACATCAGTTCAGCAGCCACACCCCAAAGCCCTGCTTCCCCTGCCCCCTACTGTGCCCATCAGCTACTGGTCTAATTACAGCACCATTGGCATCATACAAAGTGCTTTCAGATTCAGGACCTCAATCCGTTCTCATTGCTGACAGAAAGATGATGAGCTGACTTGTCTAAGTTTATGCATTAACATACATACATATATATGTATACTCAACACACATGTGCACATGTATATGCACATGCAATGTACACCCACACACACATACACACAGAGCTAGCAGATAGTGGGGTTAAGACCCCTTGGCTCAGCACTCTTTCTATTATAAGCTGGGGTCGACCTCTCCCCTTACTGGCTTTCTCCATGCCTTCTCGAGGGGCCTCAGCCTTCTGAGATCCTATCAGCCAGATGACAGGCTCATCACTCACCAATAAGCCCTAGCATTTCTAAAGTACTTTACAGTTTCCAGGGGTGGGGAACCTTTGGGCCTCCAGGCCACATGTGGCCCTCTAGATCCTCAAGGGCAGCCCTTTGACTGAATCCAAACTTCACAGAGCAAATTTCCTAAATAAAAGGATTTGATTTGTTCTGTAAAACTTGGATTTAGTCAAGAGGCCACACCCAAGGGCCTTGAAGGTTTCATGTGGCCTTGAGACCCCAGGTTCTTCACCCCTGCAGGACTAAGCCTTAACGCTGCTCCAGCTGTGACATTCAAATGGCAGGGAGGGGATGCCTCCCCAGGTCTTCTGAAGGCCCAGTCCAGAGGGATTTTCCATTTCAGGCCTCTGTGAAACCTCCCAGTCAGAAGGGGTCTCAAGAGCTCAGGGAGGCCCGTTTGCTCCTGGCCCCCATCCCTCCTCTCCTCAGGGTCACATCTGAACAAGTCAAACCAGTAAATGGTTTGAAGATTATTCCCAGTAATACACTGGGGCCTCTCTGGTAATTGTCCTAGAGCTTATTGATTGTAGCATAAGCTCTCTATGTCTCCTCTGTGAAGGGCCCTAGACAGTAGGGTACTCGTTCCCTGGAGAAGAGAGGGGACAGACTTCAGCTCATCCCCAAAGAATTTACTTTGTTGGATGTCAACGCTGACATCCTGGCATCTCCCTTTCTGTCTCCCCTCCCCCTCCACGATTCCCCCGCCCAGCATTGCAGGGGAGCTAAGTGGTTGGCAGGGTGTCCTTTCCACATGTCAGGCCTCATCAGAAAAGAGCTGTTTCTTTCAGGGGAGGGCTGCTTCCTTTCCTCTCGCTCTCTGTTCTTCTCTTCCTCTGGCACATCAAGTACTAATTATGCAAATTTGCCTCATCTCTGAAGTGGCAGATACTTGGAAACTGATTTGGGGCTACCATCTAAGACAAAACTCAGCACTAACTCATACAGCCTCCTTGGGGTGGTCAGGGTTTCTATCATTGTCTTTTGTTTCAGCCCCCAGGCTATATATACACTGTTGGTGTAGTGACATCCCAGCACGGAAATGCTCCCCACTGATGCCCTACAACTTAGTCTCAATGAGCTTCCTGGGGTACTGAGAGGTTAAAGGAGTGGTCCAGGGTCACACAGCCAGCATGGGTCAGTGGTGGGATTTGAACCCAGATCTTTCTGATTCTAAGGCTATCTCTCTTTTTATTACAGGTGCTGAGTGAAAATAATAGTACTTTTGTATCTAGTAATGCTGTAAAAAAACCTATTAATAATGCATTGTCCTTGAGAGCTCACCATTTACAGAGAGTTTATCTCACAACAGTCCCAAGAGGCAGACACTGGAGTGCTGACATGATTGGACCTATTTTACATATGAAGAAACCAATCAAGGGGTTGTGCTCAAGGTTAATAACATCAAGGATGGAACAGGCCTTGCCTTGAACTCATCTTCTGAAAAGAACTTTGGATTTGGAATATGAGGGTCTAAATTAAATTCCAGCTATACTACCCACTACCTATGTGACCCTGGGCAAGTCACTCTACCTGCCCCTGCCTCAGCTGTCTCATGTGTGAAATAATCTGGTTAGATTAAGTGTTGTCTGAGATCTAGCTGTGTCGCTTGATTATTTCCCATTTATCCTGGTTATAACTTGTTTCTTCATAGTTGTTTGCCTTTGGTTTCCTCCCCCTCTCCCCATTAGACTGGGAGCTCCTGGAGAGCAGGGACTGAGATTTTGTCTTTCTTTGTGCTTAGCACCAGGCCTGGCACACAGTAGGTACTTAATAAATCCTTGCTGATGTTGCTAATGACAACTATAGGACAACCTATAAAATGCTGGCTGAAATGGATGACCTGTAAGATCTCTTCTAACTCTGCCTTTCTATCATGGGATAATAAAATCCCAGATCTAGAAGAAAACTCAAAGAGTTCTTCATTTGAGAGAAAGGGAAACTGAGGCTCCAGAGAGGGGAAGGGATTTGCCACATCACAAAGGCAATTAAATTTGAACTCAGGTCCTTTGACTACAAAACCAACACTCTTTCCACGGTACCACTATTAATCAGTTGGCCTCTCTTGGTCTTGATTCCATCGTCTTAAAATGGGTTTGAACTGGAAAAAGTACACTGGCTTAAGATTAGAAGACTGAGGGTTGAAATCCAGCCTTGCTACTTATTTGTCAGCGTGATTTTAGTCACAACCTCTCTGGGCCTCAGTTTTCTCTCTGTAAAATGGGGGGGGGGTAGTCTAAAGATGCCTCTAAGGTCTTGCTGCTCCAATCCCATGATCCTCTATTGTTCAGTGTCCTAAGCCTCCATCTGCCATTTTGGTTCTCCTGAGAGCAGAAACTCAACCCCACAGTTGTCTGATTCTCCAAGTAGTATATTTAATACAGTTATTTAATTCTGGTCCTGATCTCTTAAGAGGTCATTTCTCAAATAAGACATCTATAAATCTAACAGAAACAAGTCCTTCTCCCTTGGTTTCTGCTTCTGTAAAATGAAAGGGTTAGAAGAGATTACCTCAAATGTTCCATTCAGTTTAAATTTGTATGTAAGCAGGGGAGCCCTGACCAATTTGATGAGTGCCTCTGTTTCTTCATATATAAAATGATACCTACTAATACCTACTTTGTGAGCTGATGGAAGGGTCCAATGCGAAAATGTAGATAAAATGCATATGAGAATAACTCAGCTTATTATGGCTCCCCCACAAGCTGTGTGAACTGGGCAACTCATTTCATCTTAGAGATAGTGGAGTGTTCTCAAACCTGACTCAGTCTGAAAGACCTGAGTTCAAATCCTACTGCAAGCCCATGTTAGCTGTGTGACTCTGGGAAATTTCTCTGGCCCTCAGTTTCCTCTTATGTAAAATGAGGGTGTTTGACTGCATGGTCCATGAGGTCTCTTCCAGCTCTAGAACTATGGTCCTATGTATGGGTTTGGGCAAGTAATATTCCCTTCCTGGTCCAGTTTCCTGCTCTGTAAAATGAAAGGGCTGGGCAAGATGACCTCTGAGACAATCTAGGAACCTCTGAACCTCAGTTTCCCCATTTGCAAGATGGAAATGATCCTCACACTACCTGCCTCAAAGTATCATTGTGAAGAAAGTACTTTGTGAAGCCCAGATCGCTAGAGAAGGAATCATGATGATGATGATGATGAATGTGGTAAGGCACTGGGCCAGGAGGCCTGGGGACTCTGGCCAGTCAGCCAGAGCCCTTTCCAGAACTCCAAAGGCTCAGATCCCCAGGTTCAGGCTGTTTCCAGGCCCTAGAAGGTGCTATTCTACCTTGACAGAACTTCTCTCGCCACTTAAATAGGCACCACCCTAGTTAAGATCCAGCTGGGTGGTGGGTACAATGGAGTTCTGGGCTTTGAATCAGAAAGACTCTCTTTGTGAGTTCAAATCCAGCCTCAGATATCTGTTGTCTGTGTGACCCTGGGCAAGTCACCTGACCTTGTTTGCCTCAGTTTCTTTATTTGTAAAATTAGCAGGGGAAGGAAATGGCAAACCATCCCAGGATCCTTGCCCAGAAAACTCCAAATGGGATCACGAAGAGTAAGATTGACACGACTGAAATAACTAAACAACAAGGTCTCTCAGCTCTCCTCCATTCTCCTGCCAAAAGAGTCCCCCTAAAGCACAGGCCTAGTGTCACTTACCTCCTCAAAAACCTTCGATGGCTCCCTACTGTCTCTGTAATAAAATACAAGCTGCTTCAGCCCTAAATTTAAGACACTCCACAATCTAGCTACCACATACCTTTCCAGGCATTTGGTATTACTCTCTAAGCATTCTACATTGCAGCCAAACTGGACTTTCCCCAAGCTCGACATTCCCTGCCCCCTACCTCCATACATATCTGGAATGTCCTCCTTTTTGTATCTCAGAATGTTCTTCTTTTCTCATGGCCCAGCTCAGGGCTGCCTCATTTGAGGAGGCCCCCCCCTCACCTCCATCCTCCCTTTACAGATTTCTACATATTTACTTGCCCGTATATATTTTGTACCCACCCTTGCCTCATACTCTGGTAGAATGTAAGCTCCTTCTACTTTCATCTTGATAGCTGTGGTACCTGTCCAAGGTCTTCTATAGAACAAGTGTTTGCTGAATTTTAAGAAGCATTAGTCAAGCATCAAGTTTGTACAGACCCACAGAGCTAGGCACCAGGGGACCATGGGAGGTTAAATAAACAGTTCCTGCCCTCCAAGAGATTCCAGTCTCATAGGTTCCGAATAACTCCAAGTCCAGACCCTTCCCCCTACCTCAGGCTGCCACTCCCAGAGCTGAGTAGAAGGATCACAGGATCATAGATTTTTAACTCAAAAGGCGCTTGGGGGATCTCTTCTGGGGTAGGCAGTCCTGATCAATGGCTACAACAGGCATTGCAGTACCCTAAGAAGAAAACAAAGAAGGATAGGAAGGAACTGGGGTGGGAAGGAGAAGACGATACAGTGACTGATAATGTAAAAGGACCTGCCTCAGAATCCCAATGGCCTAGCTGGGTTCTGAAGAAAGGATGAGAAAATGTTTCTTCTTAGCAGAGTAGAGAGGGCAATGGGTGTGGAACATCATCTATCTTGTCAGACTCATTGAATGCATTTTGTTGGTTGGTTTTGCTGAACTGCTTCCCCCCCATCCCTCATCCTGCATATTCTTTATTACAAGAGATGACTGGATGAGGGGGAGGGGGGAGGCTGAGAAAGGAGGGAGCAAATCTATGACTAGGAAATGAAGTTGCTTACAAATTAAACAATTTTTAAAAAGGAGATAACACTAGATCATACTGGAGAAAGCGTGTAGTTGTTTGAATGAAACTGAGTCACTTGGCCCATTCCTTAGTATCAGTGTTCTCCCAGGGACACTCTGGGGTTATGAATCATAGAACACCATATTCTCAGAAGAATCACAATTCAAAATGGAGACAGATGGCAGAAGTGTGTGTATATGAATGTGTGTACATGTGTGTGTATATGAATGTGTGTGCATGTGTATATATGTATGTGTGTGTATGTGTGTGCACATGTATGTGTGTGTGTGTGTTTAATAACAGTTCATATCTCTATAGGGCAAGAAGGGTTACAGAACACCTTCTCCACAATCACCAGGCCACGATGTGACCAGTACAACGGTTACTGTCCTGGAAGAAACAGGCTCAGGAGGGAGATGAAAGAATTGCCCAAGGAGGTAGTAAGTGGCAGAGCCATGACTGGAACCCAAGCCACCCACCTCTCTCTGCCCACTAACTGGGGGCAGGTGCCAGTAATGACTTATATACAGAGAGGGCAGAAAAGAAGTCCTCAGGGATGTGCAAAATTTGGGAAATGACAGAGAAGAGATAGGCGCTTCCACTGAGTCAGCCTGTGGAGGAGGGAGGGGAGGAGGAGAAGGAGGAGGAGGGGAAAGAGTCATTGGAGTTTATTGGGAGTAGGGGGGTGTGTGACATGGTCTGACCTGAGCTTTAGGAAAATCACTTTGGCCAAGGACTGGCTGGATGATAGATGATGGTAGGGAGAGTCATGGGGCAGGGAAGCCATCCAGCAGGATATTGCCATAGTGCAGGCAAGAGGGCTGAGGGCTTGCACCAGGGGGGAGGCTGACAGAGTGGAGAGATAGGGATAATAGATAATAGATAGATAGCCCACATGGCTCACTGACATCCACAAGATATTAAAGAATCAGAAGAAGGTCTCTAGCACATTGGAAGAATCCTCTCTGGAAAAGTTCCTGAAAGACACCGGTAAGTGGCACAGAGTGAGCAAGTATGATGGGGACTGCCATCTGCCCCAGTGGAGAGAGTACCCACACCAATAAACCACAGATCCACCAAAGAATCTTGGCATCTAAGTCACTGGGCAAGGATGGTGAGACAGCAGGGAAGGAAGGCAGTACGTATATATGAGATTTCCTGGGGTCTAATTAACTGAGCTGTGAAGACAGGAAGGCAGGAGGGAACACTGGTGGGTACACGGTCCCCCTAGAGAAGAAAGGCAGTGGGGGCAGGGGGGGATGACAAATTCTCCAAACTGCCTTAGGTCCAGCAGGAGTGGGGAATCTGGGGCCTCAAGGCCACATATGGCCCTCTAGGTCCTCAAGTGCAGCCCTTTGACTGACTCTAAATTTCATAGAACCAATCTCCTTAATAAAAGGATTTATTCTGTAAAATCTGGACTCGATCAAAAGGCCGCACCTGAAGACCTAGAAGGCTGCAAGTTCCCCACCCCTGCTTTGCTTGCTTAGGATTCCTCCAAAAGCAAGGTACTGGGGCTGACAGGAGGGGAAACAATGGCGGCAGAGGTAGGGAAGGATCTGTTGGCATGTCAGAAAAGCTTGTAAGTCAGGTTAATGCAAGGATCCTGTACTGGGGAATGAAGCCAAGGCATCAGAGGCCTGGGTCTGCTTCTTTTCATCTCATGTAATGATAACTTACTTGCTCATGAAGTTTCTCTGTTTTGATTATAGGCACACTCAGTTGTGGGGAGCCCTGGATACTAACAGCTCATATCACTTGAACGTTTACACAGCCCTTTCCTCTTAGCAGCTGAGAGAAGAAGACAATGTATTAGCATCCCCAGCTGGAAGCTGAGAAAGGTAGGGCCAAAGCCCCAGAGCTAGAGAGTGGCAAGGCTGAGATTAGAACCCAGAGCCAGGGTAGAGGAACTTGTGGCCTGGAGGTCACATGTGGCACTCTAATTGAACCCAAACTTCACAGAACAAATCCTCTCTAGGTCCTCAAGTGTGGCCCTGTGACTGAGTCCCAACCTCACAGAATTTGTTCCCTTAGTAAAAGGATTTATTCTGTAAAGCTTGGATTCAGTGAAAAGGCTGCACCCAAGAACCTAGAGGGCAACATGTGGCCTCAAGGCCGCAGGTTCCGTTCCCAAGTCCCAGACCTTCTGCCTCAAAGAAGTTCAGCAAAATGGACACTCTGAAGCGTGGAGCAGCCTCTTGAGAATGACAACAGCTGAAGTGGTGTACTAGATAGGGCAGTGAATGGGTAAAAATTCTGCTACAGCACACAGGTCCCTTTCCCACCCTGGACCTCAGCTGGGGGTTAGAATAATGGCTTCTGAGGTCTTTTCTTGCTCTAGATCTAAGATCCTATTTGGGACCTTGAGTAAGTAAGTCAGCTCATTTCTTTGGGCATCAGTTTACTCATCTGTAAAATGAGGACCCCTGAGGTTCTTTCCAGCTCTGAATCTATGATTCTCAGATGCTGTGATGCTCCTGGGTCCCTGAAGGAGTGGGTAGACAAGAACGATGCCAGGTTAATTACTTGCAAACTATTACCAACCACCCAGAAAACCTGAAGGGCTATTGAAACACTAATTGAGACACATTTTCATGTTAGATTTCTTTGCCAAAATGACCCTGGAAAGGTACTTATCCCAGAAGTAATAAGAAATTAAAATCAAAGATGGTGAAGGTTTGAAATTTGCTCCTGCCCCCATAACAACAGCTCAGCTACTTCCCAAAGCAAATCTGTGCAATTCAGAAGCACTAATAGCTTCTGAGTTCCATACCACCAAGGCAGAGGGATGCACAAGATGACTGGGTAAAGGTCATGTGATCCATGGACTCCCACCTCCCTCTCTGACCTTCCTGGGATCAATAACCTATTGCTGGCTCCTGATTCTCTGACAAGGGTCCAGCAACTACCTCTAATACATTTCTGGAACAGCCCTAGGGAAGTAGGGAAGGGTTTATTTAGAAGATGTTTGTAGCTGTCATTGACCAGGGGGAAACAGACTTGGAAGACAGGGCAGGAATGACTTGAAGACCTCAGGCATCTCACAGCACAGTGTAACACACAAGACTTCCCCCAGAAACAGTCAACACAGGCAAACACAAAGAGAATGCCAGGTAACCAAATTCAACAACTTAGGACTCATCCTCACCTCTGCAATCTCACTTATTCTCCACCCAAATACAATCAGGTGTCAAAATGTAGCTAAGTTTCAAGGGCCTGGAGTGAGGAAGACCTGACTTCAAATGTGACTTCAGATATTTTCTAGCTGCATGACCCTGGGCAAGTCACTTCATCCTTTTGGCCTCAGTTTCCTCATCTGTAAAATGAACTGGAGAATGAAATGCACCAGTATCTCTGTCAAGGAAACCCCAAACAGGGTCAAAGAGTCAGATACAACTCAACTCTATCACCACTAATCAAATTGTCCTCCACAGTACCTCCAGTACCTTCCCCTTCTTTCCACTCACACCACAATCACAATAATGATGGAGCCCATCCTCATCTTTAGCCTGAAAGGAGGTCAAAATGGCTTCCTAATTGGTTTGGAGTCTCCCCTATCCTCTACACCAGTGGTATCAAATCCAAAAAGAAATGAGGCCACTAAACTGTAAATAAGGATCCCCGAAGGTGGCATTTTGACTTAGAAAACTATATCTTAACATTATCTATGTTCTAATGTATTTTTATTTATTTTAGTATAGATTTCCCAATTCTGTCTTAATCTGGATCTGGAGCATGTCTGGTACCTTTGCACTACAGGACTACTAAAAGACTATTGCTAAAGCATGGATCTGAGCATATCAGACAGTCTCTTCCTCACTTCAGTGGTTCTCTATTATGTGTAGAAAAAAAATACCCATTTCAGAGTTTGGTTTCTAAAGTCCTTTGCAGTCTGACTCCAATGTCCCTTTCCAGGAGGATTATATGTTACAGTCTTTCATGTGCTCTGTCACCATTAAATTGGCCAACCCACTGATGATTTCCAGAGGTAGCATCGTATCTCTTGCCCCTGTGACTCCGTGATGCCTGAGATACTCTCCTCTCCTTATCTCCTGCCTCTTGGAACCCCTCCTTCAAAAGCTCAGCTCAAAGGCCACCTCTGAATCTTCAAGAGCATAAAAAGACACAAAGATTTTTGGGAAAATCTATAACACTTGGCCTACCTACCTCAGAAGCTTCTGAGGAAAGCATTTTGTGTCAAAATGTCAAGACAATTAATGGCATTATCATTTCTTCTTAGAGAATCCTGATTTCAAAATTCCTGCTAAGATGTGCAAGGTAGCTGTTGTCCTAGAGACAGCTGGGTATTGCAGAAGAGAGAGCACTGGGGCTGAAGTCAGGAAGACCTGAGTTCAAATCCAGCCTCAAACACTAGCTGTGTGACCCTGGGCAAGTCACTTCATCTGTTTGCCTGAGTTTCCTTACCGGTAAAATGGGGATAATAAAAGCACTTCCCTCTGAGTTGTGAATATCAAATGAAATATATTTGTAAAGCTCTCATCTCAGCACCTTTATAAATAATATTAGTAATGTTTCCTAAATTCATGTTTCCTTCTTGTCTTCTGTTTTGAGAATCCAAAGATATTAAGTCATCTAATATTGTACAAAGAATGATAGGTCAGTGGGTACGAGAGAAGAGAGCGTGAGAGACAGAATCTGAAACTCAAAATTTCAAAAGAAAAGAATGTTTAAAAAATAAACATTTTTTTTAAAAAGAATCTGAGTAGAGGGAATATAAGTATTATTTCTGAATAAAGCTATTTGACTTATTTGAATAAAAAAAGAGAATGATGGGGAGGGACCACTGGCTGGGGTCCTAGACCAGGAGAGAGTGTGCAGGACTAGGGAGATGATAGGCCCCTCTGGTTTCTGGCTTGGTCAGATTACATTAGAACCCTGTATTCAGTACTGGGTACCACATATGAACAAAGACTTTGACAACACAGAAAATGTCCAGAGAAAGATGACAAAGAGGTCCCAAAACTTCAGTTCAACCAACAGCTTGCTAACCAGAGAATCTGCCAAATATGCATCTCCTGAAAGAACTGGGGGTATCTAGGTAAAAGGGAAGACTTACTTAGGGGGAAAATCTTAGGCAGCTTCAAGGATGTGAAAGGCTGGAACATGGAAGGAGGGATCAACCCTGTTCTGCTTGTCCCTAGAGGGTCAAACCAGGATTTCAGTTCACTAGAAGGAAAAGTTATCCAGCC
Organism: Bettongia penicillata ogilbyi; assembly: GCA_023548195.1. Lineage (NCBI taxonomy): Eukaryota > Metazoa > Chordata > Mammalia > Diprotodontia > Potoroidae > Bettongia > Bettongia penicillata. Next base: position 395,006 of record JAJHZJ010000801.1, on the reverse strand, counting down.
ATTGGAGCTGTCTCAAAGTGGAATGGGAGTTGGAAGGTAGTGAGTTCCCCATCACTGGAGGGTGGATGACTATCTCAAGGGAAGGTTCCAATGGGTTTCTGTTCAGATCCTCTTAGGGCTTTTTGAATGCTAAGCTTCTGAGGTTCTCTGGCCTGATCTCAACCTTCCAATCCAGTCCTTCAGAAGATCCTTTCTACCCAAGGGTAGAATTTAGCTGTGCCCCTCACCCCCAACCCAATCCCACGCCACCCTCCATGTAATCAGGACATCCAAGAAGAAACAAAAAGGTATACTTTCTCCTTTCTCTAAGCCCTTCTCTTCTCCCAGGTACTTTTGGGAGCCATTCATAATCATCCCAACTAGGACTACAGCTCCCCCAACCCTTCTCTTTCCCCATTCCTTGTTCTATGCCTCTCTGCCTCCCACGAACTATTCAAATCAGTCCCTTTCCTCCTTCTGCTGCTCACACAGTTAGCTGTATATCTAAGCAGCAGAGGAGAGCAGCCAATTCAGCCCAGCTCACCGGGTGGATCAGATGGATTGCAGACCTCCTCCTTCCAGATATATTATTCTGATTAAGCCTCTGGGAAGAAACACACCAGCCTAGGCTGAGGCTTCAATGTCAGCCTGCAGCAAAAGCCTTGAGGAAGAGCAGAGCAGCGGGTAGGGGCCCTCTCTACTCCCTCTTCCCCAGGTGAGAAATCCCCATGTGAACTTGCCCTGCTGCCACCTGGGGGCCAGATTGGATGGGGTCTCAGTGGCTAGAAGGGTGCAGGATAGGCTGACAGTGATCGGAAAAACCCAGCAGTCTCTCACTCAATTGATTGGTAACATCCATTAATGGTTTCAAACCACTTGCTTATTTATTTAACAAACACAAAGCACCTACTATGTGCAAAAATCTCTGCTCAGCCCAGGGGATGCCAAGATGGAAAAGATGCTTGCTGCAGTTCTTGGAGCTTTTGATCTAAAAAGGAAGGGGTGAGGTTGGGGACAGGGACGAGGTATTTGAGAAAGGAGACCTTGTTTATTATATACTGAAGATACTTACTACTTGGCTTTCTTCTCAAACCCACTCTCGTTCTGGCTTCCCAGGATCCATCCATCTTCCCAGTCCTCCAGGATCACAGAGGGCCATATTCACACCCTCACTCCCCACCACAGCCCAATATCTAATCAGTTGCCAAGCCTTGCCAATTCTACCTTTTTCTACCATTTTCTACCAATTCTACCAATTTCTCCCATCACACAAGCCTTCATCACCTTGTGCCTGGACTGGTACGGTAATCTCCTGATTGATTTTCTTGCCCTCAGTCTATACCCTCTCCAATCTATCCTCTGTACAGCTGCCAAGGTGATATTCTAAAAGTACATGTCACTCCTCTGCTCAGTAAATTCTAGGGGCTCCTTATTAGGCTCAAGTACAATCTCTTCTGTTTGCCATTTAAAACCCTTCACATCCTATTTCCAATCTATTTTTCCAACCTTACTTATTCTATATCATACCCCCTTATACACTCTTTAATCTATTCAATTTGGCCTTCCTGCTATTCCTCCTACACAAAATTCCATTTCCCACCTCCATGCCTCTGCACTGACTGTGTTCCCTGCCTGGAATTTGCTTCCTCCTCCTCGATGTATTTCCTGATCTGTCCTTCAGTTCCTAGTACCTTCTCTTCCAAAATGATATTCTATTTCTGGATATGCTGTATCTCCCCATAGGGAGTAAAGCTACTCAAGAGTAGGGCAAGGACTGTTTCAGTTGTCCTTGTATTCCCAGTCCCTAAATAGGCATGTAATAAATGCTTATGAACTTCACTTATTAAGCACTAATTATATACCAAGCCTGCACTAGGTCCTGGGGTTATACACAAACAAGGAAGTCAATCCCTCTCCTCAAGGAACTTTGATTTGAGTGGAAGAGAGAATATATCCAGGGCATCGGGGAACAAGGAAGAGCATGTTGGTGTGAGAAGTCACCAAGGTGGCAAGTGAAGTCAGAGGGTTAACTGATAGACAAAGCCTTGCCCAGAAGGTCCCACAGCTAGGCGAGGAAAGGGGGACGGACAGCTGGGAAAAGAATACAGGAGCAAAGATCCAGAGTACTCAGAGAAAGATGAGATGGGAGGAGAGGTCAGATTCACCAGAGAAGTCAAGCAAGGAGGATTTAATTCCATGGATGGGGAGATGATGTGAACAAAAAAAACAATATGAGAATGGGCGATAGTGCCAGCATGCTCCAACTCTGAGATATGGCTGGAATGGTAGACTAGAGCTGACCAAAAAGAACTCAATGCCAGGCTGAGGGCCTTAGGGAGTAGGGAGCCATCAGAGAGAAAAGAGGAAGGCAGGAGCAGACTTGGGATTAAAGAAGCTGGGTCCAGAGTAGCCTTGGAGGGACAGAAAGTTCAAAAGGTCATTGAATTAGAACTGGGAGGGATTTCAGAATCTCACTCCCTCATAGAGAGAAGGTAAGAGACTTTCCCAAGGTCACGCAGCTAGACAAAGCAGGAAAAATAATGATTACAAACAAAAAAGATGAATTATCGAGGAGGGGTGAGAGAAGGATGAGAGTGTCAGGGGAGACCTGAGAGGCCTGTTGGGCTGGCTGAATCTCCATGTCAGCTCCTTTTGTTGACAACCACATTTATGCTACAGCTCCCACAGCTGAGGCCATTCAGTGAGCAATGTCTAGGGAGAGGCTGCTTGGCAGAAAATGCTCACAATGGAACAGCTGAGGCCCAGAAAAACCAGCTGGGCCCCTGGGACGCAGGGGAGTATGAGTTCAAAAGATCAGGGTGGCAGAGGAAGGCATGAGGGAGAGAGGATGGAGGGGACCTCTAAAGGGCCTGCCACTTAGGGGTATTTATTTGCAAAAGGAAGTTGCAGTAAATCCAGTCAGAACCAGAAAAACAAGATATACAATGATTACAATCCATGTAAACGATCCATCCTTACTAGCTAGCATGCCATATCTTTCCTCCCCTTCTCAGCTAAGCTTGTAGCTGGTTTCTTCATTTCCCCTCTTCTCTTTCTCTGATTCTGACCTCATCATTCAACTCAAACTGTTCTAACTAATGATCTCTTAATTGCCAATTTTAACAGCCTTTTTTCTCTATCTTTACCCTTCTTTTTGGGGGGGAAGAGGGGGTGCAAAGGGAACAAGCAAGCATTTATCAGTGCTATAAATTTCACCTCATTTGATCCTCCTAACAACCCCGGGGAGGTAGGTGCTATTGTTAACTCCATTTTACAGATGAGGAAATGGAGGCAGGCAGAGGGTAAGTGACCAGTCCAGGGTCTCACAACTAGTGTCTAAGGCCAGGTTTGAATTCAGGTCTTGTAGACATCAGCCCCAACGCTCTGTGCATAGGGAGGCCCTCTAGTTCCCTGTGGCCCTCCCTCTGGCCTTGCTGTGGTGGCTGCTGCTGGCAGTCACCTCTTTGCATACTCTCTCTTCTGGTTCTCAATCTCTTTTCTGCTCTGATCTCATCAGCTTCCATGGATTCAACTCACATCTTTATGCAGATAATTCTCTAAGATCTACTCATCCACTCCTACCCTCTCACCAAAGCTCTACTTCACAGGGGCAGAACCCGAAATTAGGTATCTCCTCTATCCTCACATGTTTTATATATGTTCCCTTCTCTCCCTTCATGGCCTTAAGCCTGGACCACTACAGTAGTGTCCTCTCTCTGCTCCGAGCCACCCTCCACACAGTACAGGTCTGCTCGTGGCACCCTCACCCCTTACTCCATAAATTCCATAAATGGCTCCCTATTACCTCTTGTATCAAATAGAAAATCTTCTGTTTGGCTTTTAACGTACTTCATAACGGGCCTTTTCCTACCTCTCCAGTCTTCTTACAAAGGTCTGCCCTCAGTGATCCAGCCAAACCAGTTTTCTTGGTGTTCCACAAACAGAATACTGCATGTCCTATGCATGTCCCATGTCCCAGCTTTGATCCTCATCAATGAAATGCATTCCCCTTTTCCTTAGCCTCTCAGAATGCCTTGCTCAGGCCCCAAGTCGAGCTTCCACAGCAGACCTTTCCCAGTGGCCCTAGCAGCCAGGGCCTTCCCCTCTCCCCTACCAGCACACAGTATCTTGTAAATGCCTGGTGATTTACATGTCTATCTCCCTCACAGAAATGCAATTGCTCAAAGAGACTCTTTTGTTCTGGCCTTTGTCTTCCCAGAACTCAGCACAAAGCCTGGAAACCTACAGGGCCCAACTTAATAAAAGCCTCTCCAGTGATTGGCAGATATAGAACAATGAAAGGAAACCCCATGTTAAGTACAGTTCTGACCCCAGCTAGTCCTAAGAGCCGAGTGGAAGCCTGGTAGCTATGTGCTAAATCCAGTGGGTACATCCTTTGCCTTTCATTTGTTTGCTGACGAACTGATGTCTTTATGGTTTTTAAATCAAAACTATTTCCCCATCCAGTCTGCCTTCCCCAACCCCCTCCTTTGTAGTAAAGAAAAACTCAAAGAGCAAAAGGCCAAAATGTCTGCTTTGACTCACTCCTGGGAATAATAATAGCGAGAATTTTCAATGGCCTTCTTCCTAGTCTGTGTGAGGTAGGGCAGTTATTATTCCCATTTTATAGATGAGAAAACTGAGGCTCAGAGTATCTCATAGTTAGTAAGTATCAGAGATCACATTTGAACTTCTCAACTCTAGGCCCTGGCTGTCTGCTTAAAGAGGAAATTCCCTCTGCCTCTACTAGGCCCTGGGCCACTCTCTGGGTGTTGCCTACTGCATGGAGTGACTGTCAAGTACCTTGACTAGGGTTGTGTACTAGAGACAGGACTTTGTGGTTCTGAGGCCAGCTCTTTACCAGAGTAAATAACATTATCCCCATTTTGTGGATGAAGAAACAGAGATTGAGAAAAGGCCAGTGATTTGCCAAAGAGAAAGACCTGGGTGTTGACCCACATCTGGTGTTCTTTGTGTTGTCTCATGCTACAAGACCTGTTCCAGGTGCTGTTCTGGGAATTGTCAGCTCAGAATTCTAGCCACAGTGACACCTCTGGTTGGCCATGTGACCTTAGGGAAGGCATTTCCTTTCTTTTTCCCCCAAAAGGGTAGAGTTAAACCTTCATCCTCTTTCTCCCTAGGATAGGGTAAGAGGATTCATAGTGTGACTGATGTAAAAGGGCTTTAACACATCAGTGCTCTGAAAATATAAACCTGTTTGCCTTGATCCACTGCGCCACCCAGCTGTCAGGAAGACCTGAGTTCAAATCCAACCTCAGACACTAGCTGTGTGACCTTCAGCAAGTCATTTTACCTTGTTTGCTTCAGTTTCCTCATCTGTCAAATGAGCTGGCAAAAGACTCCAGTATCTTTGCCAAGGAAGCCCTAAATGGGGTTACGGAAAATCAGATACCACGGAACAACAGTCTCCTGACTCCAGGTCCAGTGCTCTATCCACATGTCTGCCCAGCCTCCTTTTATAGGGGGCTCAAAATCCCCACCATCTCTTCATTTACTACTAGCTGCTCAGCCTGGTTTCAACTCCACTATCAGGTCCCCACCTGGGATAACTTCTGGCACTCCATTTCCACTTTCTAGCTTCCTTCTGTGTCTTGTCCCCCCCACCCCCACCCCATGATCCAATAAAGGTGACTCTCTTTCCCCTCATTCCTGTTCCCTGGACATGCCCATAGTTCCTTTCTTCAAAACATACTTCATTGTTCAAGGTTGTGACTAGTGATTCAGTAGCAGCTAAGGTGACCCACTGGGTAGAGCACTGGGCCTAGAGTCAGGAGGACCTGAGTTCAAATCTAGCCTTAGACACTTCCTAGCTCTGCAAATTACTTCACCCTACTGGCCTCAGTTTAGTCATCTGTAAAATGAACTGGAGAAAGAAATGGCAAGTTGACTTATATGATCTGATGCTGAGCGAAAGGAGCAGAACTAGGAGGAATTTGTGCACAGCAACGACCATAGTGTGCGAGAAGTTTTTTCTGGTAGATTTGGAACTTCGTAATAACGCAAGAACTTTTAAAAAGATAATCATAATAATTCCCAATGGTTTTCTAAGGCAAAACAACTTCCACACAGAGAAAGAACTATGGAATTCATTTGCAGAATGTAGCAGATCTTGTTTGTATGTGTGTGTGCGTGTGTGTGTGTGTGTGTATCATGTATTATGTGCATTAGGTTTTGATTTGTTATATGATTTCTTTCATTTATTTTAGTTCACCTCTACAGCATTACTATAGTGAAAACGTATTCAATAGGAAAGTATATGTAGATCATATATAGAATTGTATGGCATCTTGGGAAGGGAGGGGGGTGGTAGAGGGTAGGCGGGGGGGGGTTAAAAATATAAGCTTTTTGGTAGTGGTTGCAGAACATTAAAAAAATAAATTAATTAAAAAAAAAAAAGAAACGGCAAGGTGAGGCAGGTGTACAGGGAACTAAGGCCTGATCAGCCCCATCCTCTTCTCCCTGATACTGGGCTGGGTGGGATAAGGAGGTCTCTGTCCTTCTAACGTAAGTGGCAGAGAGGGAGATTGCTGCTTTCCCCTCAACAGACTTAGATATTCCAAACCTAGAGTTGGAAGGGAATTCAAACACCATCTAGTTCAAGTCCCTTATTTTAGAGACAAGGAAACTGAGGCCCAAGGAAGGGAATTGATCTTCCTAGATCTAGAGTTGGAATGGACTTCAGAAAAAAGAAGGAAGGAAACAAGCATTCCCTAAGCACCTACTATGTGCCAGGCCCTGTGTACCTTTACAAATGTTATTTCTTTGATTCTCACAACAATTCTGGGAGGCAGATATTAACCCCATTTTACAGATGAGGAAATTGAGGCAAGTAAAGTTAAACGACTTGCTCAGGATCTAAGGCCAAATCTGAACTTGCATCTTTCAGACGTACCACTTTATTTACTGTGTCGCCTAGCTGCCTCACAGGCCTGTTGAGGCCCCCCCTTCATTTTACAGTTGAGGAAACTGAGGCCCATAGAGATAAAGGTGTCAGAACAGAGCTAACTTAAGTCCTCTGTCCCCACAGTTGGTGGCTTCCAACTGCCCAGCAGGAATTCTTCCTCCTCAATACAAATGAAGGATTTGAGAAGAGCCACTGCAGATGACAAGGGCCTGTCTGCCTGCCAGGCAGCTCCAGGCAAGATTGGTCATGGCTGGTCCTTTCAGACCACTAGTAATCCCTCCATCAGCTAAGGCACTTTAAATAGGACTGAAATGCAAATCAGCACTTTGGGGTAACCTCATCAAGCAGCAATTTCAGACTGTCTTTTTCATTTGCCACCCCTCCCCCCAGTGTTAGCACATTGCCCTGACACATAGTAGGAGCTTGTGCCTGTTATTAAAACTGTGTCAAATAAAATTGAATAAAGATGAAAAAATGTTTATTGAATTCAATCAAAACAAAACTCTGGAAGGGCATCCACTCTGCTTTGGCCAATAAAGCATAAACCCTAATTGTCAGCACTTTCCAGCTCCCAGCCATTCTTGTATTTGCTTGGAGTGTATTCTTATACTGACTTCTCTGAGTGTTTCTCACTAGAAAATGGTTAAACTGCTGGAGGGTAGGGGTTGTAGTAGATAGAATTCAGAGTCAGGAAGACTCATCTTTCTGAGTTCCAATCTGACCTCAGACACTTCCTAGCTGCCTGACCCTGGGCAAGTCACATCATCCTGTTTGCCTCAGTTTCTTCATCTGTAAAATGGACTGGAGAAGGAAATGGTGAACCACTGCAGGATCTCAGCCAAGAAAACCCCAAATGGGGTCATGAAGAGTCAGACATAACTGAAACAATTGAACTTGAAAGCTAGAGGCCAGAGATTGCTTGTAAAGGCTTTTTGTTTTTATTCTCCAAAACTTAATGGTGCATAGCACGCAGGAAGAGTGTAATAGAAACTTGTTGGATTGAGTAGTTTGGGATGAGGCCAGACTTTTAAAATCATCTGGGATGGTGTCAGTTCCCAGAAATGGAAACTGAGGCCCAAGAAATGGGAAGTGATTTTTCATATAGCTAGTAAGTGGCAAAGTTTGAACACAGGTCCTTTGACTACAAATCATTTGTACCTCACAAAAGCCAAAGGATTCCATCTCAGCCTGGTAAAATCCTGAGTCATGGAAACTAAGCTGGTTTTGACTTTCCAACTCCTCAAAGGGCATGTCATCCCGCTAAAACCCTCCTTTCGGGTCAGGCTGGTCTGAACACAGCATGATTACTTCCCTGGTCTTTCAGACAGGAAGAAAGCACTTCAGTTTGGGATAATGGATAGTCTATCTCATTTCCTTTAGGTAATTAGCAGGTAGCAAAAGTCTAATGCAGAAAGGACCTTTTTTTCCTTCTTTTTCATTAAGAAGAGAGCTTTTCCGCAAGAGCTGAGGCTACACAAGAGCCCTCTCTGGCTCAGTTTTCATCAAGATGCCCCCTGACCATCTGCTTTGCCTTCCGCTCAGCCTCCCTCCTCCCCATGCCGCCACTTGATTCTGCAAGCTGCTCATCATGAAAGGTAATAACAAGTGTTCAAATCCCAACCACAAGGATATTGGGTATTTCTGGAGCTCTGTAAGTTTACAAAAGCGTATTTGAATTTCATGACGATGCTTCACAATAATAAGATAAGTGCATGCATTAGTGTCACCATTTTACAGATGAAGAAACTGAGGCTGCCCTTGAATAGCTTCTCCAAAACTCAGAATCTCAGTTGGAAAGGCCCTCAGAGGCCAGAACCTGAATCACTCCTATGGCATTCCCAGTCTCAGCCCATCCCACTTGGGCACACCCCTAATTGTCAGGAAGGATTTCTTGACAGGAGACCTAATTTGCCTCTCTTTGGTACATGCACCCATTGTTCCTGCAATCCCTCCTTCTGGGGCCAGGAGGAATCTGCTTTACCCAGGGCCATACAGCAGCTAAGTGGCAGAATCAGGATTGGAACCCTGCCCTCTGCTTCCAAGTTCAATGCTCTTCCTCCTTAACTCTCCCTCCATGCAAACCTTTCTCCGGTGCTTTCTTGCGGCATGGGGACAGGAGGCTTTTGAAGGTTATGGAACAGGAAGCAAGAAAGAACAGGCTTTAATCTAGCTGAAAAGGTTTCAGATAGGTGTCAAACAGTGCCAAGGCCAGCCTAGCTAAGCCTGATTGTTAGTAAACTGATGTTGATAAACAGTAAACAGCTAAATCTGAAAACAGAAGCTGTAAACTGGCCACTAGGTCATCATCTTTGGCCATGAAACATAGGAAAACACCAAATGATCATCAGCTTTAGGGCCCTCCCCTTTTTCTTCTGCACCTTGGATCTATGGACATGTACCATGATAACTCTGAATATGAGATCCTGACCTTGACCAGGAGTCAACTTGCTGTTAGAGAAACTGAGGCATATCAACATCAGCATTTTCACTATAAATGAACCTGAAGATATAAGAAGGCTGAAGTTAAGTGGAAGACTGGCTCATAGGTTTTACTTGAAGCAGCAAATCAGAGCGATGGTGGGGTCAGTTTCATCATGCTTCCAAAAGCAAGAAGAAACATACATTGTAATCACATAGCTTGCTGATTCATATTGTCTTGTAGTGTTCGTAATGAGTACAAGCAACAAAACTGCCATGCAGCTTAGGCACAAGCAGATGGTACAGTGGACGAGGAGGTGAAAGAACTTATGAAGAACTGAATTAGATCTTTCAAATGAAACTCATCATATCTTTTCCTACCTATGGTGACTTCAAGGTGTGGATGAGCATGTAGAAAACAGTGAAAAATACAGTGCAGGATTATTAAATGAAAGGAAGCAAAGGCTTGCAGACTACACAGAAAATACAGTCTTTATAGAGACAACTGGGTAAGTACCAAAGAACACCAGGGGGGAAAACAAAATTGACTATTTTTTAACAACCAGGAAACAAGTGGTTACCAAGGTAAGCCATTTTCCAATTAGGTCTCTGTGTACAGTCAGACCATCAGTTTATTTGAACAAAGATCATACAATCAATAACGAAATTAGAAGCTCAAGGAGAAAGGAAGATATAGGGTTTGCCATTAAAGAGGTCAAGTTAGAACTACTGTAAACACACTATTGATGCTGAAAAATGGAAAATGGATAAAAGAACAAGTATTAATATAGACTACCAACATCACCTACAAAAGCTTGACCAATATAAAGAGGCCCCAAAGCCCCAGAAACCACCTTAGCTAGCAAACATTGACTTTCTATACCAAACAAGATATGGTGGCCAAGGGTAACACCAGTTAAGAATGTAAAGGCATTTGCAAAATCTTTGAGAGGAGGATGGTTGAAGGTTTCAAGCAGTACCACCTCATAGAATGGTGAAAAATGGAGGAGAGAAATAAAAGTTTATAGAAAGCTTGGACTGAGACCCAGTTAAGGCAAATCAAACCAACAGCCAAGATACCAAGGTTGAAACTGGAGAGAGGGCAGAAAGCAGAGAAAGAAAGAGAGAAAGAGAGAGAAAAAAGAAAAAGACATAAAGAAAGGAAAGAAGGAAGAAAGATAATGGAAAGAAAGATAAAGGAACAAGGGAAAGGAAGGAAGGAAGAAAAGAAAAGAAAGAAAGAGAAAGAAAGAGAGAGAAAAAGAAATAAAGAAAAAGACATAAAGAAAGGAAAGAAGGAAGAAAGATAATGGAAAGAAAGATAAAGGAACAAGGGAAAGGAAGGAAGGAAGAAAAGAAAGAGAAAGAAAGGAAAGGAAGAAAAAAAGAAAGGATCAGTATAGATTTCTATAAGAAACTATTCTTACACATAAATGACAGTATAGCTAACCCTTCTGGACTTTAGGGTTGCCACCCTCCACTCCTCAGAATAAGAATGAGAAACTATACTAAAGAAAATAAAGATAGAAAGAGCTGTCAGAGCAGACTAAGTACATCCAGAAGAAGTCCATGCTGGAGGCAGTAGAATTTTGAAGGTATTGAAGGATTCCCAATACCCCAAATGATTGGGGGGGGGGGGAATGAGTTACTATTATTTTTTTTAAATAGATTAAGTCATCAATAGCAGCCAATGCATACACCTACTCTCTCATCACTAGGAATTTTTTTACAAATACTGTCTATACATGTATTGAAGCTAGACTTGATGAAGAAACAAGATAGGAGGAACAGGCAGGTTTACAGGCAGGTTTTCCCAAATGATAAGTCTCTGGCAGAGTACATCTTTCCAGTCCCACAACTGTCTGGAAGGGTGCAGAAAAGACACAATTGCATTTTGCTTATTGTTTTTGGGGTAATCAGTTGGAGCTGGGAGAACAAAATGGCATCTTTAAGCTTCTCATACAACATGCCTCCAATGTATATGCTAACATCATATGGAACTCTAGGTTTGCCACCACAACATAGAGTGTTAATGACTCTCCAATTAGTGATATTAAACAGGGAATAAACCAGAGAGAGATAGGCTTATCAAAGCCTTTTGTCACTGTCATGAAAGATGTCTCATGCAGACTCCTTATCAAAGAGGGAGGATTCCCTGTGGATGGTGAGGTCCTCAAGGTCTCCCTATTTGTGGTGACAATGTGCAAGCCCAGGGACACCTCAGAGACTCCTAAATGAGATCCATTTCTCTCTCTCTCTCACCCAGACCTATCACTTCATTGGTACTGAGCAAGACATCAAACTCAAATAGGAAGAGGTCCACTAAGCTATATATAAGGATCCCTGTTGGGCCGCGTATTGACTTTGAAAACCACATATTCCATTTGAATCTGGTTTGAGGACTCACAAGTGCGGTGGGCCACAAGAGCCAGAAGGTCACGTGTATGACACTTGTAAAGAGAGTGCTTGGTAAGGAGACTTCCTCCAATGGAGGTTGGCACCTGCTCTGCCACTTATAGTCTTTTTAAATTATTATTTATTTATTTTTAACATTCATTTAAAAAAAAATTTTGAGTTCTGAATTCTCTCCCACCCTCCCACTCCAACTTCACCCACTGAGAAGGCAAACAATATGATATTAATTCTAAATGCAAATTACACAGAACACATTTTCCATATCAGCCGTGCGCAACATATAGTCTTAAAGAGTTGCCTGGGGCACTGAGAGGTTAATGACTTGCCCAGGGCCACACATGCATCTGAGATAGACTGGAGGTCTTCCTCTTCAGTGAGATGCTCAACACTAAAGAATTCATCCTAACTCTCCCACCATGTGGTTGAAGAATGCGTATGCTGTCTCACCAAGTGATGTCATCCATAGAATCAGTCAATTGGCACCTATATCTTAGACATAGCAAATGGATAATAAAGGAATAAGAGGAGGAAAGTTGGCTGATTATACAGAAGATTGCGCATGACTTCAATGCCCTTGACTTAGTCCGTGAAACAAAATTCATAAGATCATAGATTCAGAGCTCTTAGAAGGGACCTTCGAGGTCACTTAGCCTGCCCACCTTTTTTAAAGCAATATTCTCCCAGTCATGCTATTTGGCTAGAAGTCAGGGAATGCCACCTCCTCTGAAGAATCCAAATTATAAGTCACCCAAAGGCCAACAGAAAGATGCATAATGAGCATAGCTAGGCTGCAGCATAGATCACACAGATGACTTTGACACGAGGAATAATGCAAAGGATTGTATCAGAGAGGACTGAAGGGGATGAGAATATCACCTCAGTGATGAGAACCCAATATCACTGAAACACTCTACCATGCCCCAGTGCTTCCTGCTTGACAGGGCTTACAATTCCACACAGATGTGTTGGTGTTCACAAAGAAAAAGAATAATGAGTACAACTCACATTACTTTCCTCACAACAGGTAATATCGACATTATCAATCCCACAGATTGATTTCACAGAGACAGAAACTGAGGTTCGAAGTGGGCAAGTAACTTGCCCACGGTCACAAGTTTCAGAGCTCCAAGGGCTCATCACTCCACCCCCTTGGCATCTATAAGCTTACAGGGAGTTGTTTTTCTGGGAAGAGACAACAAGCTGAATTACCTATTCGTGCTCATTCCCATACCCACCTGAGACTGATGGAATGCACTTGGCTCATGGCAGGCCGGGGTTAGGGTCACAGAGTGTGTCCGAGGAACAGAGAGAAGCAAATTGAGTTCAACTAGAGACATTCACCCACTAACAAGATGCTCTAACAACGTCAGAAGCATCCTTTTTTGTTTATCATTGTCTTTGAGGTAGACTGGTATAAGACAGCAAGGTCAAACTCAAATAGAGTTTGACAGAGGCCACTGAACTCTACGGTAGTAAGAGTTCTCTACTGGCACATATTGACTTAGAAAACCATATACTAACATCATTTATACCTTGTTGTATTTTTCTTTATTTTGTTAAATATTTCCCAATTATGTATGACTCTGGTTTGGCACCCCCTGGCCAGAGGTGTAATGCATAGGAAAATGGACCTGAAGTCAGGAAGACCTAGATTCCAATCCTGCCTCAGATGCTTACCAGCTGTGTGACCCTGGGCAAGGTACTGAAACCTCTGTCTGCTTCAGTTTCCTCATCTATGAAATATGGCAGTTGGACTTCTTGTCCTCTTAGACCCCTCCCAGTTCTAAATCAATCAATGATACAAGAGCTAGGTAGCACAGTAGATACAGCACTGGACTTAGAGTCAGGAAGACCCGAGTTCAAATTTGACCTAGGACACGTATTAACTGTGTGATTCCGGGCAAGTCACTTCAGCTGGGGGCTTTGGCTTGCCAGTATTATGCAGCACTAGGGTATTATGCAACTGAGCCACCCTATTAGGGATTCCCTGCCAGAGCTGGAAGCGACCTTAGAACCTACATGTCAGAGGAGGAAAAGACCTTAGAAGAATAGAGAGCTAGGGGAAACCTTAGAACAGAGGGCATTGGGGCAACTGAGGACCTCTGAGAACTGGGTCATTGAATGTGACAGCCAAAAGGGCAGTATATGTACTGTGCACACTACATACATTGGAACAAGAAGGGGCCTTACAACATAGGCCATCAGGGACTGTAAAAGAGGAAATAACAGACGTGGACTTGTAACCCAGAATGGCAAGCTGGAATGGAGGGGCTGTTGGCCCTCATCTAATCTGACTCCCTTAGTTTACCGATAAACAGACTGAGACTCAGAGAGGGGGAATGACCTGTTCCAAGTCGCAGAGCTTGTGAGTGACAGAACTAGGAGAACTAAATGGTCTTAGATGGCATCAGATGCATTTCATCATCCTTGGTGCTCAGATCCATGGTCATTGGGGCCAGAGAGGTCTGAGTCATCCCTCTCCATCCTCATTCTCCACTTCAGCTACTGCAATGCATCTGGGATGTCCCTGATCATCAATGTGCCTTCCTCCAACCATGTGCCTGCCCACCTGCCCATCCTGGGTGGCTGCTGTCTGCACCTCCCCTAAGCTCACCACAGGGGTGGGGGGATAGGGGGCTGTCCGACCCCATGATGTCAGAGGCCTTCCTCACTTTCTCCTGACAGGACAAGGGTACCAGAGAAGCCCTGAGTCTGTCTGCCTGTCATCCCTCACCCTCACCATGTGAATGGCCCATCTGTTCTACTGATCATCTGCTTCCCTCATGACATCCTTAAAATCTCTCACTGGTTCTGGACAGTAGCTTTCTGCCACCTGCTGTGTGTCTCACCACTACCCTCTGTGTGACATTCATTTTCAATACTTGGGAGATTGGTGTGGTCCATATCTCACAGCCCCCCTATAAGTACCCTTGGGAGAAGTAGAGGCATGGACAGCACTGAGTGGGCACCCAGCACACCTCTAGGGAGAATACTGAGAGTGAAAAGATGGGTCTTTGTTTCTGGCAGAAGTTTGAGGTCAGGACAGAAGCTCTGTGAGCCACAGTGGGTTGGGGACTGGGCCTGTGAAGTCACTTGGAACTTTCAGGTAAGGAAATTCCTTTCTCCAAAGAAAATTTGTTACCACCTCTGCAACTCCTAGTCTGAGGGAGCTGCACTGAGAGGTGAAGTCACTTGCCTTCCCAGGTCACTTAGCTAGGTTGCAGCAGAGGTCTAGCTTGAACCCAAGGCTCTCAGGCTTAGAGGCTGGATCTGGAGCCACTGTATCACCCTGCCTCTTTGCAAGCCATAGACAATCTTCAAACTCCATTTTACCAGCTGTTACACTACTGTGTGAGAGGCTATTAGGACTGATCTCACCCCTTCTCATGCCATCTCCAAGGATTTGAAGGTCTGACATATAGAACAAATCCAGGGATTTGTTCTGTACAGTTTGGATTCAGTCAAAGGGCCGTACCTGAGGACCTAGAGGGGCACATGTGGCTTCAAGACTGCAGGTTCCCCACCCCTGATTTAGACTATTTGGCCCCAGAAGTTACAAACAGGGGTAGCAAGGGTGAAAGATACAAAGGGACAGATTTAGGCTTTTTTTTTTTTTTAAGTCAGGGGAGAACAACATAATTTAAGATGTCTCCAAATGGAATAGGATGTCTTAAGGGTAGTGAGCTCCCCATCAACTGCAGTATTCAAGAGACCAGATGACCAATTGTTAGGAATATTATTGAGGGTATTCCTGTTCAGCATCAGGGTGGCCTAGAGGGCTAGTCTGAAAAACTGTGCTTCTGTGATCGCTGGCCCAATCTCCATACTGACTGCCCCAGTCTCTAAGCCACCAAAAGGGTCTAAGTGTCTGTATTTGCTGTTGTTTGCTGACCCTGCACCAGGAGTGAAGTGCGAATGATTATTATTGGTAATTGCCATCTTAATAGCAGCACTATTTCTTCGAGGGGAAAAGACAGTTTCTCCTCAAAAGTCAAAAATCAGCTTCCCTCTGAACCAAGTGACTCTCAGCTGGGGGTCCCTGAACTTCAGCTAAGCCTCTGCATTTTCTCTAGGGCAACAGTGGTCCCCCATCCCCAGCCCCAGCCCAACCCAGCCCAGCTCAGCTGAGCCTGAGAACAATTCCGATTGGATGTCAGACAAAGGCTTAATGTCGGGTCCCTACTGTGGCCCCCTGTGGGGGAGGACTGGGGATTGGTCTGTGGAGGGGGTTGAGCCATGCTGATTTACAAGATAGCCTGTTCAGAATTCTGCCACAGTGAAGTAGCAACACTAATCCCCAAAAAGGATGTTATGTAAGTTACAGAACAACATACTCTCAGAGAATTATAAGAATCAGCCTGCCAGGGCTGGAAGGGGCCTATGGACCTAGAATAAAAGTCACCTTTTCTAGGCAGTATCAGAGCTGGGAGAGAGGGCTCTTAGAACATGGGATAGAAGGGATGTTAGAGGACAGAAATGTGGAAGGGGAGGTCTTTCCAATTCCCCTCCCTTATTTGCCTTTCCCCCACCCCAGATCTTTCCCTCCAAACATCTAACCCATTTATATCGCTCTTCCTCCACCCCATCCCCACCAAGTAAGTCCTCCTCCACATCCCCCTCAGCTGGTGGATGCTGTAATGTGGGGACCCCTGACAGGGCTGTCCAAATGAACCCTTGAACCAGGAAGTGAACAGGCTGTTTGGATACTTTAATTCCATTCCAGAAATGAGCCCTGTAGATGGAGAGGCAGGCTAGCCAACAGCTGGATGAGTCCCTGCACTGGTTAGTAGCTTGCTGCGAGACAGGGGGTGGGTGCTGGGCTAGCCATCCTTGGCCAGGCCCCCTAGAAGTGTCTTATCCTTGCCCCAGGCCCTTCCTGGACCTCCCACAGGTCTGATGTCCTCAGCTGCTGCCTGAGTCAGGTGATGGTGGAAACAAAGCAAGCAAGCAAGGAAGCAGTCTGGAGCTTGGAAGGAGGCATGATGGTACTGGTGGGTGGGCCCTGAGGGCAGGCCGCTGGGCAGGTAGGTGGGCAGGCTGTCTCTGGGCGCATTCTCTGCTCTGTAGGCCCTAATGTGGAGCAGAAAGAGAGAGGGGGGGAGGGAGGGAGGGAGGGAGAGAGAGAAAAGGAGAGAGAGAGAGAGAGGGCAAGAGAGGAGAGGCAAGCTAGATGGATAAGGGAGAGGAAAATGGGATGGGGAAGAGAAAGGGGAATAGGAGAGCAGGAGAGAGGGAACTAGAGGGAAGAGGGAGGGAGGCAGAGGAGAACTGAGATGAGGAACAGCAGGAGGGAGATTGCCTGGGAATGGAAACAAGGGGAGGGGGGTAAAGGCAATGAAATGAAGGAGAGACAGGGTAATGGGAAAAGTTAGGGGGAGAAGGAATGGGAAAGGAAGGAGGAGGGAGAGAGGTAGAGGGGGGGCAGGGCAGGTGGGAGAGAAAGGAGAAGGAGGAAGGGTTGAGGGAAGAGGAGGAGTAGGAAGGGAGGAGGGGGAAAGTGTAGGATAGAGGGGGGAAGGAAGAGATAGAGAAAGGGAGAAGGGGAATGAGAAAGTCAAAGTGAAAAGATTCAGAAGAATAAAAGTACATCAGGGTGCAGAGCCCAGAAAGAATGAGCAAGTTGGGGAGCACATAGTTCTACTGAGCCAGAGGCAAGGTTGGAGAGAAAGAGAAAGAAACTGAAAGAGAATGAGAGCTGAGGGGACTTTGGTTGGGGGAGAGATGAGGGGAGGGAGAGACAGAGACACAAAGAGACAGAGAGTCATCACCAAGGCTGAGTTCCCCCAGGGCTTGCTTCCCATCCACACCCAATGTAACTTCCTACTAGACAGCACAGCCACTGAAGCCTGTCAAGGGTGTCACTCCGCCTAGTCATGGCTGCCATGCATGCCTGTTAACAGCTGAAAGGCACAGTTAGGTCACGAGGATGCTTAGAATTTCCAGGAATATCATCCAGGGGCCAGCAAAAGACTTGCTGTGTCTGGACCTCCTACCTCCCACCCGAGGGTTCTAGGTTTCTGCTCTGGAAAATAAGGTTGGACTCCTAATTCCCTGTGAAGTTAACTAATTGTGAGTTCTAAGGGCCCTTAGGGAGTTTGAGGATTGAATCTATCCCCAAAAGGATCAGCTTGGACAGTTCCCAGTCAAGTTAGCCCTGTTCTCTGCACGATCGATGGACCCCAGCACCAAAACCTACTTCAGCCTCAGTATAGTGCCTGCCTGGCACATAGTAGCTGTTTAATCATGTCTCCTGAAGTGACCAGAGGATTCTAGAGCTAGACACCAAAAGCCACTGAGTCCAACCCATTCATTTCACAGAGAAGGAAACTGAGACCCAGAGGAGAGGAAAGCCTTGCCCAAGCTCACACAGCCAGAGAGTGGCAGAGCCAGGACTTGAACCCACCAAATTCAGGGCTATCATCAATGCCAAGCCACCCAGTGCCAAGGTACAGCTGGAGACCCCAAGCTTGCCCCAGACCATCCTTGTCAACCCTCTCCATCAGTATCTTCAGAACGGTTTGAGCAGGTAATGTCTACGCAGGAATTTCAGGAGGCTAGAAAGGCTGGGGCTTTACATTCTCTAAACCCCTCCCTACTCAATATGGGAAGGGAACAATATTTATTAAAAATCTACTATGTGGTAGTGCTCTACAAGTCTCTAACATCCCCTTTGCCTCAGGGATGGTGAGAAAGGCAGTGAGTGATGCTGTGAAATCATGGGCCTGGATTCCAGGCTTCAGTTTCCTCCTCTGTTACAAGTCACTCATTATTATTCACTCTAAGGAAGGCCAGTAATGGCTCCAAAAGTGTTTACAGGACACTTGATATCCTTAATCTCATTTGAGCCTTCCAAGAAGCCTGCACTGAGGTAGGTACTCCAAGTATTATTATCAACAGACCTATTTAACAGATCAGGAAACTGAGGTTCAGAGTGGTATGCCAAAGCAAATTAATTCTCCCTCCTCCTTGCCCCAAACCACTGGAGAAAGAATCCTTCACCTATCATGGAACCTAGAGCCGAAAGGGACCTCAGATCCATCACCTACTATGGAACCTAGAGCCGAAAGGGACCTCAGATCCATCCCCTACTATGGAACCTAGAGCCGAAAGGGACCTCAGATCCATCACCTACTATGGAACCTAGAGCCGAAAGGGACCTCAGATCCATCACCTACTATGGAACCTAGAGCCAAAAGGGACCTCAGATCCATCACCTACTATGGAACCTAGAGCCGAAAGGGACCTCAGATCCATCCCCTACCATGGAACCTAGAGCTGAAAGGGACTTCAGATCCATTTTACAGAGGAAGGTGAAGCTGAAGGTTCAGGGTCACAGAATAATAGAGCTAGAACTAGAATGGATAGAGCTAGGACTAGAACCCAAATATCGGACTGCACCTTCACTAGGCTGCTTCACCTGAAGTGTCTCTCAAGTTCTACAACTACTCCAAAACATAGCCACACTATAATGGGTCATTAATCATCCCTTTATTAAAGTCAGCTCTGAACTTGGAGGTTTTCACTGTAGTCACATTGATGGAATCCTACTAAAGCTGCCCCCAGCCCCAACATTCTAACTTCCTTATAGACCCCACTGAACAGCAGGCCCAGTGACCCCTACCTAGTCACTTACCCCTCCAACTCAATATCCTGACTTCTTCATATATGTCTCACTGCTTATTAGAACAACAGGTGTGTCCATGAACTCATAGCTCTCCCAGAAATAGCAGGCATGTCCATGTGATGGGAATCCAGCCACTGCCTCTAGCTAGCCACTGTCCCCAGACCCATTCCTCATATTTCCCACAGAAACAGCAGCTATGTCCACGCACTCAACCACAACCATATTCATCTAGTCTCAGACAGGACCACAATACTCAAGTCAGTTAGAAAGCAGCACCCCCAGGACGCCCAAGCAAGATGTGGATCCCCAAAGGGACTTTCCCTAAGTGGACACCTGGGCAATAATAGCAAAAGCTGTCCTTTAGATGAATTTGTGACAGGGAGGTTTATTATAATATCGTTATCATAATACATTACCCGAACACCCAATGGGTTTTTCTATATGCATTGTGGGTAATCACATATGCAGTTCCACTGAGACTGGGACCCTTCCCCTATTACCTAATCCCTTAACAAAGCCCTCCTACCTTTTTAATAGTCACAATTTCTGTTACGTAATTGCATCTTTACACTATAAAAGTCCATCTTGCCTTCTCTGAAGTTGCTGGTTCCTCTTGGAACTTAGCCTACTTGGATTAGAGGCGGTCTGACTGAATTCTCTGAGACAGTTCTACCACAACACATCATGAAACTGCAACGACACCAACTGGCATTGTGACCCTGAGCAAGTCATTTTCTCTAAGCCTCAGTTTCCTATTCTATAAATAGAGTGGATAGTTCTCATACTTCTTCTCCCTCCCAGGGGGGTGTTAGAAGAAAGTGCTTTGGAAATCTTAAAGTTTTCTAGGAATACAAGCTACTGTTACCCCTCCTTACTGAGGAGTCCAGAGGTTAAGCTACCACCCCATGGTACCAGTCCTTGGGAGAGGTCACTTTTACAGGTAGAGAAATTTGCCTTAAAGCTGAATTTTCTCCCTACCTCAAGATACTGGTACTATAGATCTGGAAGGGCCCAGATGCCTCATCCCAGATGAGGAAACTAAGGCAGGCAGAGGTTAAGTAACTTGCCCAAGGTCACACAGCTGGGGAGTGTCTGAGGTTGGATTTCAACTCTGGACTCTAGGTCTAGCATTCAATCCATGCTACTATGCTTTCTCTCAGTACCGACAGAGAAAAAAATCAGCAGAATCATGGCATCTGAGAAACTATCAAAACTGTGCCTGATCAAGGATGCCCTCTCCAAAAATGCTTCAAGCAGTTTCTGCTTGAAGACCTCTAAGGATAGGGAACTCACTATTACCAATGGCAGCTTAATTCATTTAGGTCAAATGATTAGAAAGGTTTTGTTGGGGTTTTTTTTGAAATCCAAACTAAATCTCTAACCTCCACTTGCAAATCTCCAGGGATAGGAAGCAGCTCACCTGCCCCCAAGGTCACTTCACAGCATTAGGGGGAGGTTAAGAGAATGGAAGAGCTGTAGGGGGTCCAGGATATTTATTTGGAGTCCCATTTTGGGGGGCCAGCCTACCCCACGAGGGCCTGAAGAGGTGACCCCTTGCAGTCAGGTGCTGAACCAGTGGCTTAGGGCCAGATTTAGAATTTCAACCCTGCCCCCACCCCCAACTCCTCTCAAGCTCTTTACAGTTATCAAGTAATTAATGAATTAGTTTTTTAAAATATTTTCTCAGCCTAGCACCAGAGAAGAGAGAGGCTGGGCTAATTTTAACTTCTTGGGGGGCAGGAACAAGTTTGAGTTGGTTTTTGATGGGAATGGGGGGCAGGGTTCTATATATCTCTGAAGGGGAAAAAGGATATGGAGGGAAAATCAGGGAGGGGAAAAACTATTTTTCCTCGCCTCCCTCTACCCCATTTCTGTAAGGCTCCGGGAATGCAAGAACGGGGGGAGTGGGGTAGAATCTCCTGGAGTGTCACCTACAATGTTTTCTGGTTATCTAAAGCTGTTTGCCCCTTTGATGTTCCATTTCCCCCTCCCCTTGCTTGGAGGTATCACTGAGAGCTCGGATGGTCATAGGCGTGAAGTGCCCACATCATGATGGGCAGACGTGGGGGGTCAGGAACACAGGAGCTCACTTCCTGGCTTAGACCTTTCCTAGCTCTAGGATCCTGGCCAAGTCACTTATCTTTTTGTACATTGGTTGATTTTTATCAGTAACATGATTGGGTTGGATCTAATGGCCTCTATAATCACTTCTACCACCATATCCAGGATTCTCTGTGGTGTTGGGCAAATCTCTTTCAACTCTCTGCACCTCAGCTTCCTTCTCTGTAAAATAAAGGCTGGACTAGACCTCTGAGACCCTTTTTCAGCAGGAGATTGAGGATCCTATGACATTCTTGGGCCTCAGTTTCCTCTTCTGCCAAATGAGGAGGTTGAGTTTGATCAGGGCTTAGATCCTTAATAGAAAGATTTGTTCTATGAAATTTGGATTCAGTCAAAGGGCTGCACTTGAGGACCAATAGGGCCACAAGTTAGCCACCCCTGGGATGGTCTCTGAGGTCCCTTTCAGTTCTAGAGCTAGGATCCTTGGATCCCAATGTTGAATTCCCTCCTACCCTTTAAAGCTTAGCTCAAATGCCACCTCCTTTAGGAAGCCTTCCTTGATTCCTCCCACCCCCATCAGTAATGACCCTGCCTCATCAGACTCCATGGACATCTTTTCACTTGCATCAAGAACTACATATCCCAATTTCATATTTGATAGTTTAAGCTGCAGTGGATAGAATGCCAGGCTTGAAGTCAGGAAGACCTATCTTTCTGATTTGCAATCTGGCCTCAGATACTTCCTAGGCGTGGAACCCTGTGCAAGTCATTTCACCTGGTGGTCTCAGTTTCCTCATCTGTAAAAGGAGCTGGAGAAAGAAATGGCAAACCACTCCAGTACCTTTGCCAAGAAAGCCCCAAATGGGGTCACAGAGAGTCAGACATGATTGAAATGACAAAACAACGAAACGTCTAAGGCTCACAAAGGCCTCATCACACAGCAGCTTTGGAGTCTGCCAGCTCTGGGTTCAAGTCCTTCCTGGGATACACACTGGCCCCATAGACCTCTCAGATCCTGAGCCATTTGTTGGACTCCTGAATCACTGAGATTTTCCCACAGTGCCACCCCCTGGCTATGCCCTGCACTTGGCAGAGGTTCAGCAAACTCTCTGAGGTGAGAGAGCATCGAGCCCAACCTTTCCCTGGCCAACAATGGCTTTTCCAACATCCCAGAATGTGCTGATCCACCTTCTGCTTGAAGATGACCAGTGGCAGGGACCCAAGCCAGCCTACTCCACTTTAGGCCAGGCCTAATTATCAGGGAGTTTTTTCCTTCAACATCTAATTTAAATTGGCTTCTCTGTCTCTGTTTACTGAAGGAACCTAGAAGAGTGAAGGATTTAGAGATGGAAGGAATCTTAAGAGATCAACCAGCCCCAAACCCTAATTTGACAGACAAGGAAACTGAGGCCCAGGGAGGGGAAGACATGCTTCTTACATCATACAGCTCAGCAAGTGTCTGAGACATCTCTATAGAAAGTAAGCTTTGACTTCAGATGTGGCTGAGGGTGGTCAACATCAAGCCAGGAAGAAGGGGTGGGTGCCCAAGGCATCCTAAGCCAATTCAGAAGTCAGGTAACCCCAGGGAATTAGAAGGAAAAGATCAGTGAAGTCTAGGGCCCCCATTTTGCACTGTAATTCAGATACTCAGCAGCTGCGGGCCTTGGACAAATGGCTTCCCCTACTTGGGCCTCAATTCCCTCTTTTGTCAAATGAGAGTGTCTAATCTGGTGGACTCTAAGAAATCTGGGGCTCCCTCAGATTTTGCCCCCTTGTTGGGTCACCAAGTCACTGTCTTGCTAAGATGACTTCAAACCTCCCATGACTGAGTGCTATTTTCAAGTAAATACAAAAAAATTTCATGGAGTTGAGGTAGTCTGACAGTTCTGTGGTCAAGAAGGAAACTGACTTAAATGAAATCTGGAGACAGAGTGTTCCTGCTGTTTGGCTCTAAAGGCGCTGCTCGGAGTAAACCTCCTGTGGGGAAGGGTCTGAGAGGGACTGTTCCAGGGGAGGCAGTCTGGGCAGGCCAGCTTCTCCCCCTAGGCTAGCTCAAGATGCCCGAGGATCACAGACTTTCAGGGACCTGAGAATACAGAACAGGCAACCAGGTGGGCAGAAGTCTGTCTTCTCAGCCAGTCGTATTTGGAAGGATTGGATGCCTGAATTTTTCAGCACATGTGTACATTGTGGGCACACAGGTCTACATGTACAAATGCTCTCACACAAAGGCACACATACACAGAGAACATGAACACACACACACGGATATAGGCACACAGAGAGTAGCATGTACAAAAGCTGAGATACACATACACATAACACAAACACATACATATACACAAATATACACATATACACAAACACACATACACACAAACAGATATACTCACAAACTCTCTCTCTCTGTCTCTCTCTCTCTCTCAGAGGCTCCTACACACACACACCTGGAAGGGAGGGCCTTCATAGGCCAGCCAGTCCAAATCTCTCATTGTACAGATGAAGAGTCCCAGGGAGATTAAATAATTCGCAATCATGGCAAGGAATGATAACTACAGCATTAGAACATAGATCCCCTGCCTCCAAGGAAACATCTCTTTCTTTCCTCTTCACTACAGAGCTTCTCTCATGCTGTTCTGGGCAACAGACCCAAACACATGTGCATAAAGACACACAAACATATATAAGCCTACAGGCAGATATGTATATCCACATGCATGGACAGCCATACAAAAGACAGTTACATATGGACCCACATACACAAACACACATATACACACAAACACACACACACACTTGAAGGCACACAGCCCTGCTACTGCTCACCCTTGGAGCTCCCAGCTTGCCTTGATATTTATGAAACAACTTCCCCTAAGAGACAGGCCTATAAACATGTCACCCAAGAGCTCTGAAGACAGCCAGGAGCCCACAGGATGTAATAAAAGCCAGCCGAAGTACCCTGGGTTTGAAATCTCACAGTTTCCCCATCTGCTTGAGGAAAGCAGCCAAAGTCAAGGGCAGCCAGTGGGTGGCGGCAAGCCCATGAAAGGTCTTTGATTTATCTCTCAGACAAATTAATCTCAGAAAAAAAAAAACCCAAAGGTTAACGCTCTCAACTTTGGTGTCTCCATATAAACCCATTTTAAAAAATCACCTCTACTCCGAGCAATAGAAGTCCTGACACTTAAAATGTGGCCAACAAGAGGACAGCCTCTGGATTGTCAAAGCCTATAGGCTGCCAGAGCCCCCAGACGAACAAGAAGGAAGTCCTTACTTTGTTAACGAGTACTTGCTCAGCACCAGGCTTTAGGGGTTTCCAATGCTGTCTCTTCCTTCGGCTCTCCCTCTGGACTTCCAGGGTTTTGGAGTTTAGGACTGTGCCTGCTGTGGGGATGAAGCATAGAAATCAGGTTGGAAGGTTATTTGAGAAATCTAGTCCAATGAGTCCAACTGAGGCTCAGGGAACTCACTGGATTACAGGACTAGGGTGGGAAGGGACCTCTGAAACCAGCCAGTCCAAATGGTGAGGAAAGGAAGATCCTGAGAAGAGAAAACACTTGGCCAGCATCATGCTGCTAGGATCTCAAAGCTAGGTCTTTTGACTCCAATACATTGACCAGCCATTTGGTCAACTCATAGAACTTAAAGTTTTATGCTAAAAGTTAGATACACAAAGACAAAAACAGTTTCTACCCTCAGGGAGCTTATATTCTACTGGGGAGACATGTCCCTAAATAAGTGTGTATAACATCAATACAAGGTAATTTGGTGAGAGAGGCCTTTGCAGCTTGGGGGAGAGGGAGGTGGTGAGTTGGGGTGACTCATGTAGGAGAGGGGCTACAGCTGAGCTCTGAAGAAAACTGGAGATTCTAAGGGACTGGGCAAGGAAAATGAGCCATCTTGGGCCAGGGCACAGCCGAAGCAGAAGCATGAAGAGGGGAGTGGAGCATTGTGGGTGAGAAACAGCATGGAGGCCTATTTGGCTGGATTGTAGAGTACAAGAAAGGGAGTCAATAGGGAGAAATCTGTAGTGGTGGCTGGGGCTGCAAAGTAGTGGTAGTCTTCAATCAAGCCATCAACCAGTATTTATAAAGGCCCTCTTATGTGCCCAGTACTGTGCTAGGCACTGGGGAAGATCTGGCCTCCTGCCCAGTCCAATGCTTTCTTCATTAATACTTCACCTCTGTGAGTGAAGACACAAAATGTTAGACCTAGAAGGGACTTCAGAGGCCTTCTAAAACAATCCTTTCAATTTACAGATGAGGAAATGGAGGCCCAGAGAGAGGGCAGTAACTTATCCCATGTCCCCAGCTAAGAGAATTGTACCAATGGCTTTCTGTGTCACTGGAAGCCTGATGACTATGTCAATAGCTCTCAAGATTGGGTGCCAAGGGACAATGTGGAAAGAAACGAGTGTTTCTCCAAGTCTTTGCCCATCCTCTGAGGGCAGTCTGACAACCATGAAGGAGCAGTGATAATGTAAGAGGTGGCACTTCACAACAGCCCACTTTGTTAAGTGCTGGGAGGAGGGTTTCGAACTTAGCTCCCACCTGTGCTGGGTCCAGAAGTCATCCTGCTCCATCTTCATGCTGCCAAGGGTGTGACTTGAGTGAGTAATACACACAATGGCATCAAATGGCCTGGCTATCCCCAGGACCACTAGCCCCCAACCATTCAGGCCCCTGACATTGCCCCAGGCCACACCTATAGGAAGGAGGGGAAGCTGACACAGCTGGAGCCCAGGGCCCCATCTGGGAAGTGAAGCTGGGATCTCCTTGGGTCCAGCTCAGACTGGCTTTGGTTTGTTGGTTGGTTTTTAAATCATCACAGATGTGAGTCAAACTGACCAAGAATCTTGCCAGGGCCAGGCCTGGTACTGGACAGATATTGTCAGAGCTAGGAAGAAACAGAACATACAATATCAAAGCTGGGGTGGGGAGGATTTTAGGACACAGAATGTCAGAGCCAGATTCAAATCTCTCCTTGGACACTTGGTGAACGACTCTGAGCAAGTTACTTAACCTCTTGGTAACTCAGTTTCTTCATCTGTAAAAATGAGGAATGGGCCCCAAAGATCCCTAAGTTTTTATCCAGTTCTAGCTCCAGGATCCTCCAACCCTTTCCTGAGCATTGATGTGATGGTAGTGGAGACACCATTTGAAAAGTGATGATAATATTAGATCACACAGTGACATTGGGCAGAAGTTACACTGGAAACCTTAAAGCACTAGAGAAGTATGAGTCATTCTTACAGGCTATGAGGGGAGCACCACAGTGCCTGGAACACTAGACCTGGAGTCAGTAAGACCTAAGTTCAAATCCTGCCTCTTGACACTTAACTACCTGTGTGACCCTAGACAAGTCACTTAATCTGTCTATCTCAGTTTCCTCATCTTAAAGTGAAGAACATAATGGCACCGACCTTCCAGAGTTGTTATGAGATCGCATGAAATCATATCTGTAAAGAGCTTAACACACTGCTTAGCACATAGTAGGTGTTACATAAATGCTAGATTCTATTAGTATTAGTATTATAGCCAGAGCAGTGATTTCACTGGTATGGAGAAGTTTCATATGGGGAAACTCCTTCCACCAACAGAGATTGGGTCCTTTTCTTAAAAATTTGCCTGGGCTCTTGAAAAGTTTAATGCTATGCCCAGGATCACTCATCCAGGATGTCCTATAGGCACTGGAACCCAGGCCTTTCTGGAATGAAGGTCAGTTGTCAAACCACTGCACCACACTACCTCTTTAGCATTCCTAGCATCTCTCCTGTCCAAACAGTTCCTGCCTCCCTCTCCTCTCTCTTCTCTCAGAGACCCAATTTCTGGGACACGAGACATCCTGGAGGGAGAGGAACAGTTTCAGTCATCTTCTGCCCAATCGAGATCACCAGCCAAGTCTCCCTGTCTCGTGTCCCCTGGGGCTGATTCATTTTCCTTGGGCCAGTCCCTGAGCACACTTTCAGCTGAGTATGGGCTGGGCTGCCCATGGGACCGCCCTCAGAAAAAAGCCATCATTAGGAAGAATGATTTCCAAAGGCCTAGAATGGAGTATACCATTCTTTGTAGAATGAGGATGTTCTGAGTCTGCTGGTGGGCTGGGAGCAGAGGTCATCATCAGAGTGGCCACACCCTTCCTGCCTCTCTCTCCTCTTGGTCCAAGATGCCCTGGGCTGGCAGCTCATCCACCCCTCAAAATCCAGACTAGTTTTATCTTCAGAGTTGGGGGGAGGGTGAGAAAAGAGGTAATCTAAGTAACCTTCTTGCCTATTCAAGAGGAGCAATCCCCTTTCTTGTAAGAAGCTTGGAGCCCTCGTCAGGATTCCTGTGACCCTGTCTAGGACTTTCACATCTTCCCCTGAGCAGCATGGCCGCCTGTCTGTCTGCTTCCCCATCCAACTCTTGCTGCTGCTACCCTATCTCTCTGGGCAAAAGGAGAAGGCCCAGAGAGCCAGTCAACTGTTCTTTCCCAGGTGAAAAAATTCCTAGCTATACCTTTAACTGTGGGTCATAAGGTCACAGAATCCTAGATTTTGAGCTGGAAGGAACCCCAGAAGCCATGGAGTCCAACTTTTTCATTCTATAGAGGAGGAAACTGAGGCCCAGGGAGGGAGAAATAGCTTACCCAGAGTTGCAGTAAATGTCTGAGGTAGGATTTGAACCTACAGCTTTCTGAGTCCAAGTCTAGGGCCTGGCCAGGTCTTCAAATGGAGGCCAGAAAGCCACAAGACAGAGATGTTAGAGAGGATTTCTGTTTACAGACCAAATAAACCCACAAATCAAAGGAAAGTGGTCATTACAGTTTACCTAGACTTTCACCAAGCTTTTGATAAAGTATCTTGCACTATTCTTATGGAAAAGATAGAGTGGGTAGGGGTGTGGGGACTCAAAATGACCCAGTGAGGTGGGATCTGAGCTGTAGGAATGGGCAATCTCAAAGAGAAGTCATTAAAAATCTAATCTCAGCTTGGCAGGAGGTATCCAATGGAATGGCCCAAGGATGTGAGCTGGACCCTGGGTTATTTAACATCATCATGTTTTAGATAAAGGCTTGGCTGAGCTGGCAGCCTTATCAGAACTGACAAAGGTGGGAGATAGAGATTGAGGGATGCCAGAGTCAGGATCCAAAGAGATCTTATTGAATCAAATTAAACAAAACAATGGAGGTCAAGGCAACATCTTGCACCTGAGTTCTAGAAAGTGAATTCAGAGACACAGAATGAGAGAGACATGGTTAGATGTTGGTTGGTCTGAAAAAATAAAAAAAAACAGAGTTCTTAGTGGATTGCAAGCTCCAAAGAGTCAGCGATGCAACGGCAACAGCAAAGTCAACCGTAAGCTTCAGTTACCTTGGGAGAATCAGAGCTGGTCTCTAGGAATATGATAACAAAACTCCCTCAACCCTTGGTCTGGGCTCAGATCTCACATACAGTGCTGAGTTCTCTTGTGGCACATCCCAGGATTGAGGGGAACAGAAAGAAAGCATGCTATGAGTTGAAGGGAAACACTAGAAGAAGGGCTGTCATGCCGATGAGGGATTAACTTGGTTCTGCTTGTCCCCCTGGGGCAGAACAAGGAGCAGTGGGTAGAAATTACAGGGAAGCAAATTCCTGCTCAGTGGGTGGATGAGCATCAGCTGCAAGCTGAAGGGGCTGCCGGGGCTGCAGGCAGAGGCCAGCAACCATTTGTCAGGGATATAATAGGGGACATTCCTTCTGGAGAAGGGCTTGCCTACATGGCCCCTGAGGTCCCTTCTGGCTCTCCAGATCTGTGATACATCTTCCAAATGGAGAAAAGAAGGCTTACATTACTTATCTCATGGGCTTGGTGTGTGAAAAAAATACTGTGGGCCTCACAGAGATACAGAGACACCAATTGACATTATTGTTATATCATAAATAGCATACATAGTCATTAGGATCAATATAACAACACAGTGGTTATCAACGATACAATTATGGATAATAACAATAAGTAATAATCATCTCTATAAGAGGGCAGCTTTGACTCCTCAACAACAGGCAGACGTGGGCACTTCTCTACCTCACCAAGGAGAGAGCTGGCCAGGGAAAGGAGGAGCTGATGGAAACCAGTTTCCCAAATAGGGTCCTGATGTCAGCCTCCTCCCCAGGATTATTTTTAGCTAAGAGTGTCTGGCTGGGACCTCGAGAAGGAAAGCTGCTACATGGGAGCCACTTATATCCCCAAGGTGAGAGCAAGCTGTTAAGGTGATGGTGATGGTGATGGTGGTGGTGGTGATGGTAGAGCCTGCCAGCTCCCAGGGGCACATATCTCACCCCGGACCTATAAATAACACCTCTCACACACACACCCTTTTTGACTAGGGATTAACTCCATCCCTACTGGGCCCTCCACTGGGGACCACTGCCAGCTTCTGGTGGGTATCAGGGTAGTAGGGGCTCACCAAATGCTAGGAATGGTTTTTGGCTCTCCCTGAGGCCACTGGAGGCCTGTGGGGAACATGCCTGTCCATTTAGGGGGAAGTAATGAATTTGGAGTAAGCCACAGACTTCAAAGAATGTCAGTGGTAAAATGGCCCTTACCAGAATGTCAGGGCTGGAAGGGCCCTTAGCCATCTCTTGGTCTAATCTCCTCACTCTACAGAAGAAAATGAGGTACAGGAAAGTCAAGGAGATTGCTCAGGCCCACACAGGGCATACCAGCAGGGGGGGTAGGATTGGATCTTTAGAGCACACAGGTGGCCACAGTGGCTCGGGGCTCAGTTTCCCCGTTGCTCTCCTCCACCTCTTCCTCCGTTCTGGGGCAGAGGGAGGGAGAAGGAACTAGGCAAGAATCCAGAGACTAAGTAGTGCTCCTCTCCTTGACAACCAGGAAGGGAAGTCTGAGGCCCATTCCACTATCTCCCACCTGTGTTCTGTTCGGCTACCCTCCACTCTTCCAAACCCCACCCATCCTTCAAAGCTCAGTCAAAGCACCACCTCTTTCAGGAAGCCTTCCTTCCCAACATGACTCTGGAGACGCCCCCTGAGGACAAGTCTCCAAGCACATGAGTTTATCTTAAGCTTAGTTCCATATTTCAAGAGCCTGTGATTTCTAAGTGGGCATTCCTCTACTCATCCAGGTGGCCACAGGCCTTCTCTGTCTTCACAAGGAATATCTTGAATCGTTGTGGCCAAAACCAAATTCACCAGCTAATAGCTAGACTTCTAGGGATGAGTCTTTGCTCCCTGAGCTCATCACCTTGGTTGGTCACCAAACCAAAAAATGGTAAGTCTCTTAGGAACCTCAGAGGTCATTTACCCTTTTACAGAGGAGGAAACTGAGGCTAACAGAGAGGAAGTGACTTGCCCAAAATCACACACGGGATCACAGGTGGGAAGGAACCTTAGCAGTCATCTAGTCTAACATCTCTCCTCATTTCACAGAAGAGGAAACTGAGGTACCAAGACTGATTTGTCCAGCTAATAAGTGACTAAGGATTTGAATAGAGGTTTCTAAACTCTAAGTCCAGGGCTCCATCCACCTGTTCCACTGATGATATGGGCAAGTCACAACATCTCTGAATCCCACCATCTCAAGGGTGCCCCCTTAGAGGCCATTGAGACTCAGCCTACCTCCAAGGGAGGGGGAAACCAAGTCGACCCAGCCCATTTTGGGGATAGCTCTGTTAGAAAGTTCTTCTTGACATCAAGCCTATGTTGATTGCTTTATACTTTCCCCCATTTCTCCTGGTGCTAGCCTCTGGGCCAAGCAGAACCAGGTTCATCCCTCTCTTCTATACACTATCCCATTAGATACTTAGAGAAAGCACTCACGTCCACCCCCTAGAGTCTTCCCTTCTCTGGATGAAAACCACCCAATTCCTTTGGGTGAAAACTACCCAGTTCCTTTGGCTGATCCTAATAGGATGTCTTTCACCATCCTGGGTGCCCTATTCTGAACACCCTGAATGTGGTAATATAATTGAAAAGTGCATTGGACCCTGAATCAGGGGCTGAATTCAAATCTCTCCCTTATTGGCACTGTATGACCTTGATAAAATCCCTTCCCTCTTCTCAATCAGTTAAAAGACAATTAAGTGCCCACTAAGTGACAGGAAGCATGCTGAGGGCTAAGGATACAAAGAGAGACAAAAGACTATCCTCAGGGACTTTATAATCTAATCTTTCGGAAGTGGATAATTCTAATGCATTATTGCCTTCATCACAAGGTTGTGGTAAGGAAAATCCTTTGTGCATCTTATATCAAAATATGTAAATGGAAGTTATTATTTTAGGATTTCTCTTTTTTTGACCTGGCCAGATGTGGGGTTCTCAGAGAAGAAACTCCCTCTACCAAGGCCCATCAGCATCTGCTCTCCAACTTTGAGGCTTCAAGGTGGGCCTGAGTCACTGAAAAGGTCAGGAACTTGCCCAGGGTCACACAACAAGGATGTCACGTAGGCGGGACTCTTGCTTCTAAGCCTGCCCTCTCTCCAGACACTCTAAGTTCTGCTTGATCTCCACCAAGCTCTCAAACTTTCCCTCTTCTGGTGAGTCATCGTTTCCCACACACAGGCTCTTCTGTCATAGCCAGGAAGTCCAAGGCCAACCCTAAATATCTATGTTGGCCCTTCTCAGAGAAGGTCTATTTGGGTACTTTGCTTCCCACCCAGGGACGAGGAATCAGTGTATTCCATCTCCCAAAGGGATTTGCATTGGAAAAAGTTCTCCCAAGAGAGGGCCATGATTGGGACTTAAAAGTTCCCAGAGTCCAAAGACCTGCAATCAAATCCTACCTGTTACTTCCCAGCTTTATCAACTCTCTTCTCCTACCCCTTCCCTACCTAAGGCTTCAGTTTCCTCCTCTGTAAAATGATGGAGTTGATCTAGGTGACCTTCTAGCTTGAGAGCTAAGAGCTTAGGGTCTCTGGATGTCCTCAGTAGAACCTCAGAGTAAAAGACACTTGGAGCTGGAAGAATGATAAAAAGTCATCTGGTCCAAGCCCTTTGTGTTATAGATAGGAAAGCAAAGATCCAGATGCATCCCTAAAGTCCCAAGGTGTGCTAGTAGCAGAGCCTGATGAGAATTGTGCTCTAGTCTATGGATAGCAGGGACAGCCCTTGAATTTACCTCAAGGCAGTTAGGTGGGCCAATGGATAGAGCCTAGAGCCTGGACTCCAGCCTGTCCCACGCTTCATGACCCCATTTGGGGTTTTCTTGACAAATACACTGGACTGGTTTGCCATTTCCTTCTCCAGCTCATTTTGCAGATGAGGAAACTGAGGCAAATGGGGTTAAGTGACTTGCCCAGAGTTGATTCCAGGCCCTAATTGCCCAGGAATCAGGAAGATCTGAATTCAGGTCTGGCCTCAGATACTTAACTAGTGAGGTGACCTTGAGTAAAATCACTTCATCTCTATTTACCTCAGTTTCCTCAAGAATAAAATAGGGGATAATAACAGCACCTCCCTTGCAGGGTTGTTGTGAGGATCCAATAAGGTAATGTTGGTAAAGCACTTAGCATAGTCCCTGACACAGCTATTACTACTAGCTCTTATTGGGGGAGGGGAGAGACCCTCCTTTCAGAGCTCAGGTCCCCTCTTGGCCCACTCAGCTCAGTGTCCAAAGAACCTGAGGGAACCTACCTGGGTTGAGAAGCAAACGTTTCCTCCAGCCCACCTGGTCCAGCCCCATGGGTATGCTCTGAGAAAGGGGTAATGAATGGCTTCGATCCAAAACCTTGAAGGACGGTGGTGATGGTGATGGGTGAGGAGGGTGGCAAGATGGCTGAAAAGCAAGGACAGGTCAGTTACTGATCTGCTTCCGAGTCAGGTGGGTGTGAAGGTTGGGGGTGAGGGGTGAGAGTGGGGGTAAGCAAGACATGGAGAGAGGGACAGAGTTCAGAGGTGAAGGAGGCATCCAAAGCAAAAGGAAGATGGCGGAGACAAAGCCTGGGAGAATGGAGTAAGTTCTGGTCTCTGACTCGCAGGACCTGGGCTGAAGCTATAAGCCTTGTCATTTTCATCAAGGCCCCTCCTTTGGCCCCCTAGCTTTCTGGAGAGGACATGGAGGTTAGACTCAATGGTCTCTCACAGCCCTTAGTACTGCTAGCTCCTTTCCATATAGGGTTATCCCTTCCATATCTCGGGGGTTAAGGGCATGGTTGCCCCCTCGCCCCACAAGATCTGGAAAATCTGTGAAAACATTTTTGGCTCTCCCTTTGTTCCAGAGAGAAAATCTGAATTATTATGGTATTAAAAGATAAAATATATTGATATTATACAACATTATACATTATGCATTTCTGAGTTTCTAAGCTTTCTCCTGTGTCATCTGCTGGTCTTTGTGTGTCAACTTTGGCTTCCTCAAAACCCCTCCCAAATTCCCATTTAATTTCTTATGCCAACCTGAGATATATCGAAACCGCAATGGGGAAAGTTGTGATGTGGAAGGGATAACTGTATAATTATCCAGATTTTGTAGAACTATGAGAAGCAGGATGGTGGAAGGGATAGAACTATAGCAAGACCTTAGCTCAAGTTCTCCAGTTGACACATACTAGCTGCGTGACCTCACCAAGTCACCTGACCTCTCGGTGCTTTAGATTAAGTTCAGATTAAGTTGCTGACAAGGGTGTGCCTCATTCTTTCACTGAGAGAGCCTTCCATCAAAGCAGCCACAGAACCAATCAGGGTCACTCAGATTCTCAAAGCTCTTCCACTTTTCACAAAAACCTTGTGTTATTGGCACCCTCTTACAGAGGTGGTCTTTAAGGCCCAGAGTGGGGGAATGATTTATCTGAGTCAGTAAATCAGAGAGCTGGGATTCAGACCTAGACCCCTGATTCTAATACCTGGCTTTCTGTTAAATTTTCTGGTGCAGAGAGTAACAGGAAGGCTGCTCATAGAAGCAACTATTATTCACTCTCTTACAATATTCAGTAGATGCCTTTCCACCAATCTCTTCCTACCTCTTTACCTCATGGGCCTAGATGTTGATGTCACCAGCACAAGGGCTTCATGCCTTTGTGTCAGAATCTTTACCCACCATGCCATGATATTTCTTGCCCACCTGCCAGGGTTAGGAACTCAAAACAACAACAAATCCCACTTCTGTCAGCAAGACTTATTAAAGAACATCTCAGAACTAGGATGCACAAATGTCATTAACCCATTTTACAGATGTGGAAGTGGGGGCCAGAGACGTCAAGTGATTTGTTCAACGTCCCAGAGCTACTACTACTGGAATTTTTGTCTCACTCGGGTTCCTTGATTCCAAACCCAGAACTCTTCGTTATCCAGTGTCAAGGTAAGTCCTACGTAAACTGTAAGGCCCTGGACATGTAACTTCTCATGAATTTTATTCTTATTTTAACTGAGAACTTCTGTTTTTACATCATATTCATTTCTGAATCTATCTCTCCCTTCCCTAGAGAGCAATGAATTCAGGTTTAGTAAAACCAAGCCATACACCAACCATGTCTGACAGTATGCAGGATTCCACACCCATAGACCTCCACCTCTGAAAAGAAGAGAAAGCAGTACAATTTATCATCTCTTTCCTAGGGTCAAGTTTGGTGACCTGTTTTTATTAAGAGCCCCTTGACACCAGTACTTTTCATTTGGGGTCTCAAACTCTTGCTATGCTGGAGAAATGATTATTAATAACCAATGATTTGGGGGGATCCAGAGCAGCCTCCCCCTTTACAGTTCTAATTTCAAAAGTTCAGTCTCTTGAAAGATATGACTGATAATGAGATTGGACTTCTTGTTCAGACCCCACCCAGATGGGGTAGCCATTATGTTCTGCTCTGGCTTGGGTGGGGATAAATTCTTTGAATAGACTGCCCAGGCTGGGGACAACTTAAGAAGGAGGTGACTGAATCAAAGTTCAGATTCAGCCCCTCATTATACTTTTCATTCTCTCATTAATTCTTGACCAATCAGGGTTGATTGCCACCCTGGGGAACACCTACTCTTCAAAGGGTGTAACATCTGTGAGCCAGAGCCATGATTGTCTTTGGTCTAAGAGAAAGAGGGCCAAATGGCCATCCTTTTATTAAAATGCTTGCATTATTAAATTACCCAGAAATTATGTCTCTTCTACCTTTTTAATCACCATGAAGCTCTAGTTCAAAAGATAGAAGACCAGCGTTTAAATCCTTACCAGTTACTTACTATCTGTGAGAGCTTGAGCAAATAATTTTACCTCCTTGAACCTCAGTTTCCTCCTCTGTAAAAATGAGGGGGCAGATGGCCACCGAGGTCCTTTCTAACTCTAGACCTAGGATCCAGGAGCAGTTAGTGGAAGGTCCAGAGAAGCAGATACTGGCTTGATTTCTGGGCAAAGAGGGAGAGTCACCCTTGGAAGGTGATGGACTCTCCCTCCTTAATAGAACCCAGAAACCCAGCAGGCGCTTTGCAGGATATACTGTCATGGGTTGAACTAGGCAGCCACTGAGTCCCTTGCTCCAGCAGTAAGAAAATTCGGTACTTCAGATATTTGACATCTTGTGTCCTAAGGGCCCTTCCAGCATTTACATGCTCTGACTCCATTAAAGTGACCGACTTTGGCTACAGTGCCCATTATGGCCACTTGATGTGATCAACTTCCTTAATGAACTCCTTGTCACCCAACTAAAAGATCTGTCTGGTTCTTCTGGAAGCCTAATGAGATTATAAGCTTCCTAAGTAAAGGGAAGTATGTGACTTGTCTCTGGAGTTCCATCCCAGGGCTCATTATGTAGTCAGCAGCAAGCAATGAACTCTCACTAGGCAGAGACATCACAACAGCCTTCATGGCTTGACTGGGATGTCAACTCCAAGACTCAATATCTGTGAAATCCTAGAAAAGAGCATCTCTAATTTTTACAGGATGTCCCCAAAGTCTTAGTGCAGTCTCAAGCCTTAATAGCTAAAAACAGCTAAGACTTTGGGGATACCCTGTATGGATTTGCAAAGCATTTTATATGCATCATCTCATCTGATCCTTCCAATAGACTTGGGAATTTACTGGGTGATTATTATCCCCATTTTACAGACCGAGAAAACTGAGACTCAGAGGTGACTTGCCCAAGGTCACACAAGTGACTCAAGTCACTGAGGCAGAATTTGAACCTCAAATACTGCACCATCTTGGAAGAATAGAAAAACAGGTGTGCTCCTTAGCTCACAAGGCTGGGATGAGACAAGGGTTTTGTAAACCTTAAAAGGCTGAAGAAATATGAGTTGCTTATGTTTACTAGTACTACTACCACTACTACATCATCATCATCATCATCCAACATTCAAAGCCTCGATCATAGGGATCTTGTGGGCCATTTAGCCTATCCCTTTCATTTTACAGATGAGGAAACTGAGGTCTGGGGCAAGTAAATGACTTGGTCAAAGTCCCACAGTCAGTCAGTGTCATTCCAGGCCACACTGACCTCTTCCTTCTCTGAACTCTCTTAGCCGTGATAATCTGTGGGAAGTTCTGACATTCTGTGTTCAAAGGGCTCTCCCATTCTAAGTCTGGATGGAATCCTATGCTCATTTTTCTAGGTTCCACTGCTTAAGATGGGCATAGCAAAGTTAGTGGACAGCCAGAAGAAGGTAAACAGATAGTAGAACGGTTGGGTTCCTGAAATCTGGAGCCAGAAGGAACCTCAGAGGACACTTGGTCCAACTCCCTTCATTTTACAGAGAAGGAAACTGAGACCTGGGGAGAAGGGACTTGCCCCCAAGGTCACTCAGGTAGTAAACAGTAGAGATGAGATCTGAACTTAGGTCCTCAGTCCAAAGCTATTTTTTTTGTCAATTGCATCCCACAACTTCTCAAGGGTCTCCATGAAGGAACTGGAGATATTTTACTTGGAGAACCTAAGACACATGGACAGAGTAACCTGAGAGCTGTCTTCAAGTATTTGGAGGACCGGAATGCAAAACACGGAAGAGATTTGTTCTACTTAACCCTCGGAGGGAGAGATTTGGAGCAGTGGGTGGTCAAGAAGAGACTATCTGGGGAATGACACTCGGATTGCAGAATGTTAACCATAGAAATGACCCGCTTCCCACCCACAGACAGAGTGTACCTAACAAGGGAGGTCTGTTCCTGGAGCTGGGCCGATCGGATTCAAAAGTCTTTAAAGCAAAAGGAAAGAGAAGGTAAAAAGTGTCTGCAAGCCATCATACTAGGAACCCCAGAGAAGGGCTAGCCTGCAAATATTCAAAGGTCACAGGAGACAAAAGTCCAAGAAATAAGTCAGTTCACAAAACTCATGGCCTCATGCCTGTACCAAAATGCCCAAAGCAAAGCAGACCCACTACAAATCCAAATGTAAAGTGGGAAACTGTCCTCTGAAACATCAATGATTTTTGGAGGCACAAGACCCAGGCTATGTCTTCAGAAAGGTACATCTTTTCCAAAGAAAGAAGATATAAGCCAAACATACTTAAAGGATGCACAAAAATATTTAAACAAATATAATTTTAAAAGCTCAAAAGGAACAGGATAGATTTTAAAAGGAGGAGAAATAGGGAGTTGGCATAATGTAGAAGAGAGGTTAGAGCTGGACTTGGAATCAGAAAGATTTGGGTTCAAGTCTTCCCTTAGATATGTCCTTGTTGTGTGACCTTGGGCAAGTCACTTAACTACTATGAACATGAATTTCCTAAATGGTAAAATCATACTAAGAATAACAGCATCTTTCTCTCAAGGTTGTTAGGAGACTCCAACGAGTTAATGTATGTAAAATACATGTTGTAATCCTCAAAGCACTAGACTCTTGACCTTATAAAAAAAGCTTATAAAAAGTCACAGCATTAAAAAATGGAAGAGAACAGAAGGAAGCAGAAAGGAAGTACCTTTTACAACTGTGGCTGGCCAGGGTGGGGATAGGGGATTCTTAACTAAACAAGAGAGAGAGGTGATCATAAAATACACAACAATTTCTATTACATCCAAATTTTTAGATCTTATATAAATTCAGTGGAAAAAAAAGAGAAAAACTGTTAAAAAAATCTTTCTCTCAATTGTCTTTGATTAAAAGGCTAACATCTAGGTTATATAGAGAAATGATAAAAATATATAAGACCAAGCAAGATGGGTCAGAAATAAAAGTGGTCAAAAGATATGACCATAAATTGTTCTTTGTTTTTCGAGACTGGGCCTACCCATCTTGCCCAGGCTACAAGTGCAGGGGACACTGATGGGCACAGGAGCCTTGACCTACTCCATTTCTGAGCTGGACTCGTTTGCCTACTCCTTAGGCAACCTGGTCTCCCCACTCCCTGGGGGTTCACCAGATTAGCGTCAGACTTAGCTCAAACACACAATTGACCTAGCTGATAGCAGCTCAGAAAGTCCCAACTTGAGGGACCTACCAACCTCAGCCATGCTGGTAGTGGGGATTACAGGTGGATACCACACACGTGGCTAACAAAAAGTTTTTAAAAGAAGAACTGTAAACTACTAATGAATATAGGAAAACCTTGAACGAATATATGAAAACTCAAAATTGCTCATAATAAGGTACAATGCAGATGAAAACAATTCTGACATTTCACTTCCTAACCATCAGATTGGTGAAGAGGAGAAAAGATTGGAAGGACTATTGTTGGAGAGACTGTGGAAAGGTTCATTGATATGTTATTGGTGGAGTTGTAGATACTAACAGCCTTAAGAAAGCCATATGGAATTATGGGAAGGAATGTGGCTAAATTTTGTGCCCTTCGACCCCAGAGACCCTATTACTTGCATAGTCCAGCACCCCACAGTTTAAGAAGCTCTGAAGTGGTTGCTAGTGGAAAAAGTTAAAGAAGCCCTGGTGTGTGTGTGTGTGTGTGTGTGTGTATACACATATATATATATACATATATATATACATATATATACATATATATATACATATATATATATATACATATATATATATATATATATATATATATATATATATATATATACACATACTACCCCCAAGGAGTATGAGATAGAAAAAAAAAGATCCCATCTATTCCAAAATATTCAGGGCAGCACTTTCACTGGTAGCAAAGGACACTGGGAAATGGATGAGTAGACAAAATGAAATACAACCACACTGAAAGAAATGACAAATGGGAAGAAAGTAGAGAAATATGGGGAGATTCCTATCACTTCATATGAACAAGTAAGAAAAAACAGGAGAACAATATATACGATGACAATAACATAAATAAAATGAACATGAAAAAGAAACCAGCTACCAATATTGGTTCCAGAGAACAGATGTTGAAATATACTTCTCTCCTTAACAAAAATGTCATTGTCAAGGAGGGGAGCTTCTATCTTGGATCTGATTCATACTAATGAGGAAGAATGCGGAACTAGATTGCTTTGGGAAATTCCTATGCTGAACATTAGAGGATTGGCAGAATGGTGATGGGCACAGGAGCCTTGACCTGCTGCATTTCTGAGGAGGAACTGTTTGATGAAGTATAAATGGCAAGAAGCTTGGGGGGAAATGCTCCTTCAAATTTGGACGCTGTGAAAGAGGAAAGGAAAGTAGTCTGTCTGATTACACACCCTAGATTTGGGGAGAGCAGATTTCAAAGCATTCAGACAAAGGATAGGTGGGATCTCATGGTATAAATCCTAGAGAGGACATCAGCCCAGAAGGAACAGGAAACTCTTGGGAATTCAATTCTGAAGGTATAGGGAGAAATAATTCTAGTAAGGAAGGGAGACAGAGATATCAAGACATGGGTGTGGATGCACAGAAACCTCATTGACTCTCTGAAAACAGGTAGCTGGGATGACTGAGTCACTCTTAGTGACCTTTAAAAGCTCATGAAAACATCTCGTGACCAAGATGATAACACTCAAGGTGCAGAATGAGGTGTTTGTTTTTGGATGTGGCCAAGGTGGGAATTTGTCTCACTTGGCTATGCAGGTCAATTACAAGGATTTCATTCTTTGGTTGTTTTTGTTTTTCCTGGCATTCTCTGGTTGCCACATAGTTCCCAATCCATGCCACATTTGCTTGGAGTTCAGCTTTTTTTATGCCTGACTCTTGTTCCTGTCAGGGAGAGCCTGGCATCCTGAGTAGAACATAGATGGTAAATTCCTGTGGTTCTCAAGGACCTACATCCCTTCAACTATCAACTATCACCAACAACCCATGAAGTTCCCCAGGCAGCCAGAAGATGGCAGAACTAGACTGCTTCAGAAAGTTCCTATGCTGAATACTAGAGGATTGTCGGATCATCAACGGCAGTGTATGGGGGGGAGAGGGGGGTGTGTGTGGCAGTAAGTAAATGGGAAAAAGGTTAAAATGAGAAGAATGTGTTTAGCATTATCTATCAGTTTTCTCCCCACACTGCACTGTAGTCAAAGTAGACCTTTTTCTGAACCCTTGACTATACCACCCTAGGCCCTCTGACCACCCTCACTTAGTTTCATATTGTTCCCTCTGCTTGGAATGCTGTCCCACCTCTTTGCCTACTGAATTCCTACCTAGCTGACAAAGGCCCGATCAAATGGCATCTCTTCCAAGAAGGCTTTCTTGATTTTCCCTTGTCCAAAGCATGGTACAGAAAGAGTCTTGGCTCTGGAGTTAGAGGACCTGGGTTCAAATTTTGCCTCTCACACACACTGTGTGACCCTGGGCAAATCACTGAACTTCTCAGTGCACCCAGGTGACTCTTAAGACTTCCAAATTACAATAGGGGCCACTGTGGTGGTGGATTGAGGCCTGGGCCTGGAGTCAGGAAAATCTGAGTTCATGGGGAGTACTGGCTCCTGTTTGGGGCACAGCATCTTAGGAGGGCCATGGACAAGTGGCAGCATGTCCAGAGGAAGGATGGACAAGATGTTTCAGGGAATGGAAACTATGCCACACAAAGTTTAGTTGAAGGAGCTAGAGAGGGGAAAATTCAGAGGGGAAATAAGAGCTGTTTTCAAGTATCTGAAGGGTGGTCATGGGCAAGAGGGATGAGCTATGTTCTGATTGATCCCAAGGGGCTGAGTTAGACCTAGTAGGTAGAAGATTTGGGGGAATATATTCTGGTTCCATGTCAGGAAATACTTGCTAAAGATTAGAACTCTTCAAAAGAGGTATGGGCTGGGTAGGGATGTAGTAGAGCACCCCTTATTGAAGGCCTCAATCAGAGTCTGGGAGCCCAATTGTCAGGTTGAGCATTCCAGTTCCTCAACTCTAGAACTTCTGGGAGGCTTTCCAGCTCAGAGATTCCAAGTCTGTTATACTTACTTTATAATAACCAGTTGCATCCACAATCATCAACTTACCCACTCAAAGCTTCACAGTTGACTCCTTGTCCAATTCATAAAGGAAGACCACAGTCTTGGGAAGGAAAATTACAGTAATAATTGCATTCCTTGCTCCCTCATATCCTCACATAAGGAATCTTGCACTAGCTGGCCACATTCAGACTTCCCCAAACACATCAGGGTAGCAGAATGCCCTAGCATTTCCACCCCTGCTTTCCGAACCCCACCTGTGCGTAAAGGCCAAAGCCTCTGGTCCCACCTCCTCCAGGATGCCCTCTTATTTTCAGCAATCTCTTTCTTCCTTCTCTAACAGATCCTACCATTTATTGGACACATCTTTGTCTATTTCCTCCTACTGTTTAATCGTTCCATTGGTAAGCATCCTGAGGGAGACGTATCTTCTTTGTTGCCATGGCACCAAGACCACTGATGACCAGGGTCTTGTAGCCCACCAATCAGTAATTCCCAAGGGGTCAGACTGTCCTTGGGATCTTGGGATGGTCACTGCCACCTGAGCCTTTGGTCAATGCTGCACCTAAGACTCCAGAGCAAATCAAAGATGAATGCACCGGGCTGTCGTAGACAAAGACAGATATATGGGGAAAGTTACCCAGATAAGCATGCTCCACAGACCAGCCCTTCTATCTGCTCTCTTCTGAAACACCCAGTTCTACCACCATGGTCTAACTAGTTTTTCCCTACTCTTCATTGTTGCCTTTCTAGTGCCCACCCAATAGAATGGATAACTCCTGGACTGAAAAGAGATTTGATTTATCTCCCTCACAGTGCTCCCTGGGCAGAGAATAGGCACAGTGCTGAGACTGGATTTCTGAGAGGAGGGAAAACTCATCATTTTAGGTTGACTTAGGAGCATCTCTACCAAGAGGTAGAGGGAAAAAAACAAACCAACTCCAGAAGGTCCTTTGAGGCCTAAAGTATTAGTAAGGACAGAATTTGGAGAGGTCAAGTAGGATGGGGGGGTGGGGTTCTTGGAGGTTTTAACATGGAAGGCAATGCTGAGGTTTCAAAAGCTTTGCATGGTCAAAGTCATAGAAGGACTGAGAGTTAGCACTAGACAAGGTCTTAGAATGCAGCGTGTGGGAAGCTGGAGTTGGAAGAGATGGTAGAAAATAACATAAAGGTGAGCCCTGGAAGGGATCTAAGAGAGGACCTTAAAATATAAAGCATGGAATAATAGGATTGGACAAAGTCTTAGAGGCAGGGGTCCAAGTCAGCCAACTTACCTTCCTATTGTTGATTTCTGTGAGAGACACAATGGTACACAGACTCATCTGGAATGGGCGACACTTGGGGCTGTATCTTGAATGGCCTGTCTCATCCAAGAGCTCAAAAGAGTCTTGTTCTTCGGTCTGACTGAGGCCATCCTCATCTCCCCCCTCCTCCTCTTTGACATGAATATGTCCCTTTTCACAGGCCACCTCCTTCACAGCCTGCTTTGAGTCAATAGCCTCGTTCAGTTCAGAGCAGTCTCGGAGAGTTTCCTTCTCTTTTAGGAAGCTGTCCATAGTTTCTGGCTTTTCATGCAAGTCTTGAGAAGAAGGCTGAGACTCTGAGAGCTCCTGGGTGTGCAGCTGGGCTGGAGGGTCTGGTGAAATCTGACCATCACCTTGAAGGGTTGGGAGAGGGAAGGTAGAGACATCAGGCTGAGAACAAGCAGTTTGGCTCAAACCTTGGGCCTTACTATTCAGGCTCAAAGAATAAGCCACATGAACAGATTCTGTGTTTGGACCCTGCTGTCCATCACCTCTCCATGAAGAAGGCTGAAGGCTGGAATGATCCCAAATCCTCGAATCAGGAGACTGA
Source organism: Bettongia penicillata ogilbyi (assembly GCA_023548195.1). Classification (NCBI taxonomy): domain Eukaryota; kingdom Metazoa; phylum Chordata; class Mammalia; order Diprotodontia; family Potoroidae; genus Bettongia; species Bettongia penicillata. The sequence continues at coordinate 351,547 of JAJHZJ010000801.1, read as the reverse complement.
AGTGACAGCCTCATTAAGAAGGTAGCTGGGACACTGTTGTCCTCTGGGACCTCCTGCAGCTGCAGTTGGGGTCCCTGAGATGAAGATTTGGGATCTTCCTGAAAGGGCATTCTGGAAGACCCTCGCCACTTCCTGGCTGCTTCTGCCATGTTGGTGAAAAATTTAAAGACACCCCCAAAGTGCGTGGCCTTGTTAGTACTGCTTCCCTTTCTCGGTTGGCTAGGGCTTTCTTCCGGGCCCGCCTCAAAGTCCAAATACAGAGCTGAATTCCCTGTCACACTCTGCATGTCCTGGAAATTGCCTTCTGGGTCTGACTCAGTGGCTTTAGAGTTGTCTCTGTTTGCCAATGAGATCCCTTTCAAGTAGCTCCAGACATCAGAGGTCCTCCTGCGACGGTTATCCTGAGGGAGGGTCTGACAACGCTTCCGACAGTCCCGGGCAGCCCTCAGGGAGTGGGATGCAACATTCAGATCTTCATTTTTTGTGTCCTCCAGCTCTCGAGGACGGATCTCTTCTGGGTCTTCATTTGTCTGCAGTTCAGCATCCTGGAGGCCCTTCCCATCACTGGCTTCTGTCTCAGGGCCTGGGGCACTCAAATCTACATCTTCAAAACAGGCCTCCAGGCTCTCTGTATGTCCGGCATAGGAGTGACGAAATGGCTTCTGGGTATCTGACAGCCTCTTGACTCTGTAAAGGTCCTTCTGCCAAAGGCCATCTTCTTGGTCAGTGGGGTCAATGGCTGCATGGAGAGACTGGGCCTTGAAGCTCCTCTGAGTGGCACTCTTGGACAAACTGGAAGATGCCCGGAGCCTCTTAATGGATTTCATTCGGTCCATGAAGGTCATTTTTGGTTTGTTCTCTGATGTCTTCACGGGGCCTCCAAGGACAATCATGGACTGGGGTCTCTTCCCCTGGCCCAGAGGCCCTTTCTTCCGGCTAACAAAATTCCAAATCTTGTTGACTTTAGGTTTCTTCTTAAGCCAGCTTGTTTCTTCTTTCGAACAGCTGTCCACCGTAGCAGAGAGCTCCAGGTCACTGAACTCCATTGCCCCAGCCACTTCTATCTCTGCACTGTCCTGGCTCAAGATAAGGCCTGCATAGCCATTGGGTGCATTCTCAGACTGGGAATTAGGGCAGCCATCGAGGGGTTCCATGGTAACAAGAGAAGGGGAAAGGTAGGGGTCCTACAGTCATGGACTGCCAGGTATTTCCTTTAGAAGGAAAAAAAGCGGGGAACATATATTAGAAGGAGCAGCAAGTACAGATGCATAGGGCTCATCTACATGAAACATAAACAATATTCTGAGCTCCCAGAATCCTCCCAGGACATTAGTATCTTCCCAGTGCAGTACCAATAGCAATATTAGCAGATTATCTTACTATCATATTAGAAGTTTTTAAAAAATAATATTACCTGACATTTTCTCTAGCCTCTCCCATTTGCTAAGCACTTTACACATGCTATCTGATTTGTTCCTCCCAATAACTCTGGGAAATAGATGCTATTATAAGCCCCATTTTTCAGATGAGGAAACTGAAGCAGGAAGTGGGTAAGGGACTTGCCAAGAATCACATAGCTGATAAGTGTTTGAAGCCAGGTCTGAGCTGGGGTCTTCCTCACTCCAGGCCCAGCATTCTATCAACAAGATCAGGAGTTCTCAAAGTTTTGGGTCTCAGCACTCGTTTATACTCTTAAAAATTACTAAGGACTCCTCAATGCATTTTTGTTTATGTAGGTCATATCTATCAATATTTATCATATTTGAAATTAACCCCTTTAAAGGGTCTCAGGAACCCCCAGGAGAACATAGACTATGCTTTGAGAACCACTGAACTGGATCACCAAGCTGTATCTTGAACAAAGTGCCTTCTCACAATAATCCTGTGAGGTGGGTAGTACAAGTCTGACCATCCTCATTTTATAGATAAGGAAAATGAGTCATGGAGAGGTTAAACCCCAAATCACATAACCGGTGTCAGAAACCATATGGAAACATGAGTCCCCAACACTCCCGGGCCATTGCTTATCCCAGTCTCCCCCTACTGCCTCTGTCTGAAAGAGATCACCTTTGTACTTTAGAAAACCCCAGGCCAAGGTCTGCCTGGGTCATCTGGCTTAGAGTTGGAAGTGAACTGAGTACTCCTCATTTTACAGTTAAGGAAACTGAGGCCCCAAAGTTAAGCAAATCGCTCAAACTTCCACAAAGAGTAACAGAGCCAGGATTTGAGTCTGGAGTCTTTGGCCCTAGATCAGTCATCTACTAACTATATCACCATAGGTAAGTGACAGTCTCTCCCAGCTTCAATGTTCCTAGCAGGAGAATGGAAACAATAATCCTTAAGTCTGCGAACCTCATTGGGTTATTATGAAAATTAAATGAGTTCATAGATGTGGCCTGGTTCGGAAAGGGGAGGTGGTTGTTATTACTGGCATTGCCATGCAGCAAAGCATGGATAATGAAAACTTTACTAATGAAGACATTTACTGTGGTCCTGAGAGGGGTAGATTCACTGACACCTCAATGACAACCAATTATGAGCTCCTATAACATGCCAGGCCTAGGGCTAGGCCCTGGGATGCAAAAAGCCAAAAGTGAATGTTCTCAGGGTCATTCAGAGCCTTAATAAAAGTTGAGAGAGTGGACAGGAAGGGTTCTCAGATGAATTAAGGACAAGAAAACTCTCTGTTCCTGCAACCCTCTCTGGGGAAAGCTCACACTCAGGGAACAAGGTTTCCATTTGAAGAGGGCTTTCAATATAGCACCCTTTCTCAGGGCCTCACCCTACACAGACATACAGGCCACATAGCAGACCTCCTAGAAGAGGCTCATGAGACCCCTGACAGTGAAACCTTTCCTAATTTCACATTTTTGGAGGGAGTTAAAATTTCATAACCTGCTTCAGGAACTGATGCTTAGAAAAATGACCTTCAAACATAAAGCATAGTATGTCAGAGATAGGAAGGACCTTAGAACACACAGAGTGTTGGAGTGGGAGGGACCATAGACCATGGAAGGACTTAGGACAGAGTGTGTCAGAGCTGGTGGGAGTGAGGTGGGGGAGGGGCAGACATTTTGGAACACACAGAATAAACACAGAATGTCAGAGCTGGAGGAGGATAATCTTTGTTTTAAGGGTCTTTCCAGTCTCCATTCTAAGGTCTCTGGACCAAGGGCATTCCTTTTAGGATCAGCTGAGTTCTATGTGCCACAGGAAAATCTCAAAGGCCTTAGGGGAACAGTAACCCACAGGGAACCCAATCTTCCATCCTTGCCTTAGGGATCATGAAGGCCTTGTTCTCGTTCTGAGTTGGGCCCATCTAGGGAGTGAAGGGCAAAACTTAGATGAGAGGTGACGGATGTGAGGGAGTGGAATCACCCACAGAGAACAAAGAGGTCTCCAAAAGAAGGGAGAACCAGGCCCTGGAGACTGACCCAGCACACTGGGATGCTGACTTGGGCAGCCCCAGACAGAAGGGAGGGACACAAAAGAAGATGATGAGGCCCACACTGGAGTTCCTCTGGAAAAGAAGGTAGAGAGGAAACAGATGTTTCAAACTAGAGAACCAGGATAATTGTTTTGGGGTTTCTTTTCTTCAGGATAATTGTTCCTCTGAGATATACAGTCACCTCAGGGGACTGAACAAATGAACACTGAGAGTTTGGATTGTGTCTCTGCATGCTTTGGGTGCTGGCTACCATTTCGGAGATAGGATAAGAAAGGGCTATCTGGAAGTAGAAGGCTGATCAGAGCCAGGGAGCGCTCCGAAAAGCAAAGATGTTCAGGGAAAGCCTAAATGGGCCACATTTAACAGATGAAGAAACTGTCCCAGAGAGGTATTAGGGGAGGTAGAGAAGAAATCCACTCTTCCATTCACTTCAGAGGTAAGGAAACTGAGTCTTAGAGACAACATTAAGCAAAAATGACCCAAACTATTTGATGCTGGTTAAAAGACAGAAAGGTAGATAAGTGGAACAGAAGTGAACGTTAAAAATGAGAAGCAAACATAGCCCAGTGTTCAAAAGGCCCAAGAACACTACAAATTGACTGAGATGCCAAAAGGCAGAAAGAATCAACGCTGGAGGGGCTGTGGGCAAAAAGGCTCATGAACATACTGGCATTGGGGGAGTTCTGAATCATTCCAACCACTCTAAAAAGAGTAACTCCAAAGAGTTATGTTCAAAAAGTGAATAAGTAGATTTCATCATACTTTTTCTCCCAGGCATCTAAGTATGTACCCCAAAGACCTCAAAAACAGACAGAAAGGTCCCATATATGTCACAATATTCATAGTATAACTTTTTGTGGTAGCAAGAGCTAGAAAGTTGCTGCCCATTCATGGGGGAATGGCCAACAAGCTGTGGTACGTGAATGTAAAGGCATACCATAAGAAATAACAAATGTGAAGAATTCAGAGAAACACAGGACAACTCAAGAAAAAAAACTCCAGAGAATGGGAAAGCCTGGTGATACGGTGGAGAGCACACAGGGCCTGAGTTCCAATCCTGCTTCAGACAACAACTAGCTGTGTGACCTTGGGCAAGTCATTTAACCTCTTTCTGTAAAAAGGTAGGTAGGCTGAGAGGGTTGAGCCACTTGTATATAGCATTCAGGGCCACCCATGAGGATTACTCAAGGGCTGAATCAAGCAACTCCCATAGTGGCTCCCTGTTAGTCTGGCTAACTGATGGCATTGCAAAAGGAGGTCACTGGGACCTCAAGTTTCCCTTTGGAGCCGGAGTGGTAGAGGGGGCACGGTTTCCTCATCTGTAAAATGGGGTTGTGTGAAGATCAGATGAAATTGTTTTTCAAGTGTTTTGCAAACCTTAAATCCCTCTATCGAACTTTATTAAGAGAACCATACACATGATGAGGAGAGCAAAAGGCAGCTGAACTAAAATTGAATACAACAGATGGCCAACATTGGCTCCAAAGTTGATGAAAGCCCTGCACTTCTCTTGGTAGAGAAGAGAGGTGGTGGACTCTAGGTACTGAATGTTAAATGCATTGTCAGATGTGTTTACTGTACTCAATGTTTTTGCTTATCTATTTTTCATTGGGACAAGGAAGGGGAGGGAGGTACTGGGAAATCTCAAAAGCAGAAAGGATGAAGGCAAGACTATTGAAGGAAGGGCTTCAGGAGTTATACCCAAACAGGTAGAGCTGGGGCAGGAAAAGAGAACTGGGCCTATTCCAATCCTGGCCACTGACAAGTCAGAGGACTAAGTCATTTCCTTTGAGTGTTAAGTCTCAGTTTCTTCCATAAAACAGGGATCATGAGACTTGCCCTTCCTAACCCAGACTAACAGGGAGCCACTATGGGAGTTGCTTGAGGCAGCCCTTGAGTAATTCACATGGGTGGCCCTGAATGCTAATACACTTGTGGCTCAACCCTGGACAGCATGTCTCTCAGTCTACCTCAAGCCAAGACAGACTGTCTTATCTCATCCCTATTGTTCTTACTCATACTTGGAAAGCCTGGATCCTTCCCTACCCTGAGCTCCACTCCGTCATCCCCTCCCCACTCCACCCCTGATGACCTCTGCCCTCAGTCCCGTTTGCTCCAGCAGCTGCATTTCCTCTGATGCCTGGAATAGCTCTCAGACAAAGGCAAGGAACCCGGTTATCCTTCTGGCTCATATCCTTTTGTCTGAAAGGGGCCACTAAAGCCCTCCCCCAAACGCAGGCAGAAGTCTCAGGAGCACACAACACTCCAAAGTGAATGTATGTGAATGTAAAGGCATACCATAAATCACAGCTAGACAACTAACTGGCAGGCCTGGGAGGGCACTTAGAACACAGATACTCAAAGCTAGAACTTGGAATGTCAAAGCCAGGAGGGCTACATCACCTAGTCCAACTCCTACATTTTACAGAAGAGGAAACCAACCCAGAGGGGACAGTGACTGGCCCAAGTTGGCATGGAGACTCAGTGGCACAGCCAGGGCTAGAGCTAGCTCTCCTGACACTCAATCTTGGACACTTGCCATTACACCAAGTTTCTACTACCCAGCTGGGTGGGCAGTCTGAAAGCAAACATAAAATCAACCAACAAGATGAGACTTGGCAAGAGTCTTGCCTCTGGAATCAGAGGGACATTTGTTACCTCTGACCTACAGCAAGTCATTTCCCTTCTTTACAACTCAGTTAAATTATCTATAAAATGAAGGCGTTGGACCAGATAGCCTTTAAGCAATCAATTCCCATCTTGGGGATATATAGGAGCCTAGAACTAAAGGAAGAAGGGCCCTCAGAGGCAATCTGATCCAACTCCCTCATTTGTCAATGGAGGAAACTGAGGCCTGGGAAGATTTCAAGCTGTAGCTTCATCCTGGAACTTCCTTCAGTGTGCCTGAGGCCTTCTTATGCATGTCCTATATTCCCTAAGATCGTCCCACCCTGGACCATCCCTCACTCATTCTCCATTTGGAAGTTTCTTTTGGAGTATCTATTTCGGAGAAGGGTCCCTGGTGACCAACCTTCATTCTCCACCCATCAGTGCTTCTGATTTCACAAACCAGGGGCACACAGGTGTAGATAGTTTCTGCCATCTCTACCCTTCTTGGCATCTCTCTTTTATGTTTTGTTTCCCCTACCCTTCTTGGACAGTGAGCTCCTGCTTCTCCAGCACTTAGCACAGCACTTGGTACACATCAAGCACTTAGTAAATGTGTGAGGCCTGCCAGATCCCTTCCAACTTGAGATCTAGGATTCTCTGACCAAATTAATTCTTGAACTGGGTTCAGATCTTTTCTCTGCCACAAACTTTCTGTGTGACCTTAGACAAGTCACTTCCTTTCCTCAGTTTCCTATTTTAGAAAATGTTGGGGGGGAGGGGGTAAGACTAGATGAACTCTAAGGCCCCTCCCAACTTTTGCTGCTTGATCACATTTAGGATGTGGAAATGGTTTTCTGTGTAAGCAACCAATTTCCTTCTCAGATCTCATCAGACTAAGGCTGGGTATCATAGAAGGCACTATTTTGGTGTCTCTGAAATGCCATAATGTGAGGGAGGTACAGGGTGCTGGACTTGGACACGGTCAAGAGAAACCTGAGTTTAAATCCTGTCTCAAATACGTAACAGCAGTGTGATCATAGGCAAATCCCACACTCTTTCTGAGCCTTGGTTTCTTCACCTGTGAAATGGGAATAACAATGCCTGCATTTCTGCCTTAGAAGTTTGTTGCCAGGATCAAATGAGAGCATATTAAGTGAAGTGCTTTATAAGCCCTGAAGTTTTATAGCACTTTTATAGCACAGGAACCTGTGATGTCACTGGTATAGTGTAACTCCCAGCTAGGCAACGTCCCGTATAATACATAACAAGCTGAGAGAGCTGCCCGGAGGGTAGAGCATTTAAGTGATTTCCCAGAGACACCAGCCTATGTCTGAGGCAGGTTTTGAACGTGGGTCTTACCGATTCTTGTCTGTTCTCAATTTACTCTGTGATACTGTTTCTCTGGATTAGAAACATCCTCTCTTGTATTTTAGGGTCCCTTCTAGCCTGGATATTCCATGTCCTAAGGTCCTAAGCAGCCCAGATATTCCATGTCCTAAGGTCCTAAGCAGCCCAGACATTCCATGTCATAAGGTCCTAAGCAGCCCAGACATTCCATGTTCCAAGGCCCCTTCCAATACCACCATCTGATGTTTTGGACCCTGAGAGTCCACCCCATCATAATAGTCTGTGAAATCTACAAACCCACTGGGGCTACCTTGAAGAAAAGCAGCCACCTCTCACTCCATCCCACTCTCAGGGACCCTCCCCCAGTTGTTTTTCCCCAGCAATAAATAATGGTCCAAGATCCATTTCCCAGATGGAAGCTGAGGCTAACCGAAGTTACAGCTTTAATATCTCTTGCTATTGTCTCATCGTTCCCTTTCTCTCAGTTTTGAAACTCCCTGTGAAACAATGATGTTCTAAAATTGGGCATCCTTTTACGTGCCAGAAAATTTAGAGCTGAGGACCCTGGGGCCGGATACCCGGCTGATTGTTTAGGATTTCCTGAATTTTTCTAAAGTCAAAGGGGCCTGAAATGGTGGGGGGTATGTGTGGCGTGTGATACTGACAGGTGGGCAACCCTGTAAGTTATCCATGAAGACATCCAAGAGACTAACCTACCTCTCCCTCTCTCCCTTTCTCTCTCATCTCTCTTTCTACCCCCTCCTTCCCTCCCACCCTCCATTCTCTCTTTCTCTTTCTCTCACTCTCTTTCTCTCTCCTACATGTCACAAGGCTATCAGGAACTCCCGTCCTCTCTTCCTTCCTAATTTTTTCACCTGCTAATGCCTGACATTTCACCATTAGAGATTCATTCCTGTGGATTAAACATGAATATAAGTACTTTGGATTTAGAGCTTAGAATAGGGGCAGATTCAGATTCAGTCAAAGGGCCACATGTGGCCTTGAGGTCACAGGTTCCCCACCCCTGGCTTAGAAGGATCATCAAGCAAAACTTGGAGGGACCTTAGAACCCAGAATATGAGAAGGGAGAGGGACTTTGGAGATCACTAAAGCCAGCCCCCTTGTTGTAAAGAGGAGGAGAGAGAGTCTGTTAGAGGCCAAGGACCTAGCCCAGGTCATAAAGCCAGCTCAATCTCTCCATTTTACAGATGAAGAAGTAGGGGCCCAAGGCAAAGAAGTGATTCTTCATTAACTCCTTGGCTTGATTTCTCCCCTGGTACCTTTGATGTCAAGACCTTCCTTCTAAAGATTCCAAGTCTGTCATATGTGCATTTTCTGTCTAATCTTTTATTATATGAAAAAGTGGCTAATGATGTCAAAATCTCCTTTGGCTGGCAGTCACATGAGGATGCCCAAGTTACACATCCAGGACCCTGAGGACTTTCTAAAGGTTTTTTTTAACTTTCTGAATTTTGTTTGGGAGGGAGGTCACTCCCAAATTTTTAAAGCTACTCTTTCAGGTGAGAAAATGCAGGCCTTTCCCTTCTTAGCAGATATGGGAGACTATGGGTGTAGAACATTAGATACACCTTCAGACTCAGTTGATAACATTAGCGGTTTTTCTCTCTTTTTAATTCATTGTTACAAGGGATGCTTAGTAGGAAAAAAAGTAGGGGAGGGGTATATTTGGACCAGAAATAAATAACAACAGTAATAAGAGCTAACACTTATGGAGCACTTTCAGATTTGTAAAGTGCTTCACATATGTGAAAATGATCCCAAAATGATCCCTTTGAGCTCAGCCATTCTGGCTCTAAGCCTTTTCCCAGCTCTGACATTCTGAGTTCTAAGGACCCTCCCAGTTCAGTCATTCTGAGTTCTAAGGCCCTTCCCAGCTCTGACATAGTATGATTTCATTTAAAAGGACTGCTCCTCTTTTCCCCCACCAATCTGAATGCATGTCTTCTTCAGTTTTCTCAAATCAAACCTCCTAACTATAACATAAAGACAATAACTGGCCCCTTAAATGTTCTGGTCAAACTTCTTCCATTTAGCTGATGCCAACTTGGTTCAGCCCTGGGAGATCAGTGTGGAAATGCTATTCACCAGATACAGAAGCAAAACAACTCATCTGAGACTGTGTGACAGCAGCAGCAAGGGGCTCCAGCTCTCCTAGCTGGCCAGTCACAGGCATGACCTGAGCTCAGGCTTCCTTGACGCCAAGGCCAGTGCTCCAGTGACTGTACCATGCTGACTCTCCTGACCTCATCTCTCCTTACCCTTCTTTGCTAGCATCAGTCTCAGTCGATGAGACCTTCACAACTACCCCCATGCTGCCTTCATTCCCAGTCTCTGCAGGGAACAGAAAGAAGTCTTCGAGTCTTCCCAGCAAGGTTTGGCACAGCCCACAGGCCTCCTCCTGGCTCTCCAATCAGTGGAGGCCTGCTTGATCATTTTATCTATAGGATTATAGGTTTTAGAAGTGCATAGGGCCCATGAGAGCACCTAGTACCTTAATAAATGATCAATCTCTCTCTCTCTCTCTCTCTCTTTCTCTCTCTCCTTTCTCCTTTATCTTTTCTCTCTCTTCTTCTTTTTTTCTCTTTCTCTCCTTTTTGTCTTTCTCTCTCCCTTCTCTTTCCTTTTCTCTTTCTTCTTTCTCTCCTCTTTCCTCCTGTCTCCTTTTCTTTTTTCTCTCTCCTTTCTCTCCTCCTTCCTTCTCTCTCCTTTTCTTTTTTCTCTCTCCTTTATCTCTCTCTCCCTTCTATCTCCTTTTTCTCTCTCTCTTCATCTCCATTTCTACCTACCTAGTTCAACTCCCTTATTTTACTACAGAAAAAACCTGCCTATCTTCACATGTATAGTAAGCATCAGAGAGGGACTGTGAACACAGGTCATGTAACTCTAAAGCCATTCCACTTTAGCTCTCAAGGTCCTGGAGGCAGCTCCAATACAGACTTGGGAATCAAGAACACTGGAACTCAAGCTCAGCCACATATTCTCCATGTGACTTGGAAAACCTGGGTATTTGTGTGACCTTGGCCAAGTTACTTCATCTCTGGGGGGTGAGGAGATCTCAATTTCCTCATTTGTAAAGTCAGAGGCTTGGACTACATGGCCTCTGAAGTCCCTCGTCCTCTCTGTGTGTCTGTTTCCTCCTCTTTCAAATGTGGAGGGGAGGAAATGGACTTGGTTATTTCTAAGGTCCCTTCCAAGAAGGAGATTCTGTAGTTCTGCTGAGAAACGATCATAGGTTCACAGATCACAGAACCAGAACCTTAGAGATCACTTAGAGTTTCTCATTTTACAAAGGGAGAAACTGAGCTGTGGAGAGGAGTAGTGTCTTCCTCACTGTCACATAACTAGGAAGAGACAGAGCCAAGTCTGGTAGGCCATCCCCTTTCTGTTCAATTGTTTTCAGTCCCCTTTGTGACCCCATTTGGGGTTTTCTTGGCCAAGATACTTGGCCATTTCCTTCTCCAGTTCATTTCACAGATGAGGAAACTGAGGCAAACAGGGTTACTTGCCCAGGGTTACCCAGCTAGGAAGTGTCCAAGTCCAGATTTGAACTCAGGAAGAAAAGTCTTCTTGACTCCAGATCCAATGCTCAATCTACTGCAGCATCACCTAGCAGCCCAGTTTGCTATCCTAAAGTATAACCAACAAATCTCAAACCCATCAGTGAGTTAGGGGGATGTCTACCCCAAGCATGTAGCAACATACCCTGGTGGAATGGGCAGATGAAAATAATTTGTTCCAAAGGCCATGAATGCAGCTGAAGCAGGCACTTGGTCAGGCATGAAAGATGCCAAGGGCATTTATTGCATCCTGGGCCATCACCAGTCATCCTGACTTTTGTCCTGCCACTAGACTTCAATGAGTCAGGAAGAGATCTTGAGGCTGATGACATTGTGCAAAGCTGCCTTACTTAAATCCAATTCATGAACAAGTCAAAACTTCACCTGTAATATCATTGGTCCTAAGGATGAGCAACAAACAGAACTCTGTCACCTTGCCTCTGTCCTTGACACTTGCTGCATCAGACTCTGTGACTCCATGGTCATGATGTAGAGAGACAGAGCCATTTTGGCTCAGAACAATCTGATAGAAAGGGGTGCTGAGAAAGAACATAGAAAAGCAGAGGAGTGAGGAGGGGTAGGTAAATAGGGTGAGAAGGACAGTGATGAAAAACAGGATGGAGGAAAATACACAACAAGTAATTGTATCTTCAAATGTGAATAGGAAAAACTTACCCATTAAACAGAAACAGATAACAGATTAAAATTTGAATTCAATATATTTTCAGGAAATATTATAAAAATGAGAGATACACACAAAGATAAAATAAAGGGCAGGAGCAAAATTTAGTATGTAAAAAAAGCAGAGGTAGTAATCATGATCTCAGACAAAGTTAAAGCTAAAACAGACTTACTCAAAAGAGAGAAATAGGGAAATTACACTGTGTCAGCAATATTATTCAATATTGTTTTAAACCCTTTAAAATACCTAGATAGTATGAAATACCTGAGCAGATAACCTGCTAAAACAGTCACAGGAACTATATGAACACAAACATAAAACACATAAAGTCAGATCTAAATAATTGGAGTAATATTTATTGTTCATGGGTAGGTTAAGCCTAATTTTTAAATGACAATTTTACCTAACCTAAATAAATATTCAATGCCATCCCAATTAAATTACTAAATAATTTTACTGAGTTGGAAAAAATAATAACAAAGTTCATTGAGAAGAACTTTCTAAAGGTCAGGAATTTCAAAGAAATCAGGTAAAAAGATGTAAAGAAAGTAGATTTGGCAGGATCAGACTTTAAACTGTACTATAAGGTGAGAGGATTGTTGAAGTGTAAAAAAAGGATAATTTAAATTATTTTAAATTAAATTTTTCTTGTATAAGTAAAACCTATGTAGTCAAGAATAGAAGGAATGTAGGAAATTGCCAGGGAGTCTATAAAGACCAGATAAGATCCTATCTATGAAAGTCTGGGGATCTTTGGAAGAATGGACCTATGGAAATTGAAGGCACTATTATTATTTTATTTACCATTATAACAAAGGAATTTGCCTAAGGTCACAACGTGAGTCAGCACCAGGGCTGAACTGAAAACCTAGGAAGAAAGAGTCACGTCAGGAGGCTCTGTATTAGAGCTGGGATGGGCATGGAGGATTTGTAGCTCTCCCAAATTCAACCCTGAGGCCAATGCACTGCAGGAAGAGGCAGGGCAGCTAAGGGGCAGGAATGGATTGTCCCTAAATAGTAATGAAGGGAATCAATAGTGATGCAAGTATAGGTCCAACGACTGAGAAATCCCCTAAATGCACACTGGGTTCTTAGAACAGAGTGTGTCAGAGGTAGGAGGGGTACAGGACAGAACTGAAGGGATGATTGATTATTCCATGGTTTGGACTTCACTCAAAGTTTAAACTGAGCTTGGGACCCCCTAACATACCAGTGACCTTCTCTCTCCAATAGGGTCCTACATAGAGCCTCCCACCTCCCAACTTGTAATGCCACCTGTGGTTTGGATTATGGAAGGGAACACACTTTGGATTGCTGGACAGGTAATCCATGCCACCCCTTTTCCCATTGGACCTACACTATTCCAAATAACTCCTGTCTAAATTTCCCCCTCTTCCTAACTTCCCCATTTGTGTTAAAAGGGCCCCCATTCTTCTAGTCACCCAGACTCACAATCCAGGAATCGTGGATCAATCTAGAATAACACAACAAGCATTTATATAAACACCTACTATGGGCCAGGCACTGTGGGAATGGACGGGCACACAAAGGAAGATGGTCTCTGGTTCTCCAGCAGCTCACAGCCTATTGGCAGAAACAAAACACACACACACACACAAACACACACACACACACACATATGTAAATACAAGGGTTTTTTGTTTGTTTGTTATGTTAATTTGGGAATGGGAAGGCTTTAGCAATAGGGAGGTTGAGGAAAAGCCTTAGCCAATAGGGCTGAGCTTTTAAGGAACCTGTGCAATGACAGACAGCTAGATCATCCAGTACAAATGACAAATTCCCCTGAAGCAGTCCTGTTATTCGAATGGATACTGCATATTACCATTGAGCTGGAACCAATGACCATATTTAATAATATATAATTAAATGTAATTGCATTATAATTTCTGAGTATGAATTCCAATATATGCATGTGGTCACATGAGTTGCCAAGTCTTTCAGATTTCTTCTGACAGGGTGTCACGAATCTGCCCCCTTCTATGCACAGAGTCAACATTTTAGACTCTCATCACCTCTTTCTTGGACTGTTTGCTTAATTTATCTCTCTGCCTCAAGTCTCCCTTCTGCAATACAGAATTTCTGGGTCTGTGGGTTAGGGGCAGGGGGATGCAGATAGCCCACAAAGACAGTCCAGAAAGCCAAGGAGTGACCCACAGATAGGGAAGGCTGGGGGAGTCCATTAGAGGCCAGTCAGCACCCTCTCCCACCTCCCTCCCCCAACACACACTCCTAAGGGCCCTGACATCATCCCACAGGAGCTGGCAAAAGATAGCAGCAGCCAAAGCAGTACAGTAGGCAGCGATCAGACTGTCATGGTGGAGTGGGATGGGAGCATCCCACAGCCAGTCACAAGGGAGTTGTGTCTAGAAGGCTACCAGCAAATGTCACACCACTGCCATCTGCTGGACAGAATCTAAACTTGCTATCTCAAGCTCCACCCCCCTCACCCCTAAAAAACCAACCACATTCCTAGACAGAATCATACAATTTCAATTCAAAGGGACCATAGAGGCCATCTAGTTCAAACCCTATCCAAAAGTTCAGGCTCTGCATGAATACCTCCAGTGACAGGGAGCTCACTACCTTCCCCAAGGCAGACCACTGCTTTTTGAGACAATGCTGATTGTGAGGAAGTCCTTCCTTATATTAAGCCCTATAATATTCAATACTCTAGTTCCAGGTGGGGAAGGTCATCAGCCACCTTCAGACTATTACTTAGAAAACAGTCTACCCTTCCAGTGGGAGGGGATTCCTAAGGGAATGACTTCATCTAAGGGGAGGCAATGATGGCAGTGAGCAGAAAGACCATGACAAGAGACCTAGATTCAAAACTTGACTCTAAAACTTACTAGGGATGTGAATGCCTTTCCCTCTCTGAGCCTCAGTTTCCTTATCTGTAAACTGAGAAGAATAATACCGCAATTTCTATTAGCTCTATATGACTTCTGTTGGCTCAGAGCTTCCTGTGATGAGCATAGGAGCCACAGGTTTCCCTTCTTTCTATGTGTCTCAGAACATTCTAGGCAAGCTCCAGGGAGAAGACCCCTGGAGAGGGTGGAGGGGGAGCCTAGGGCCTAGTGAGCAGGGGGAGTGGATAACGAGTCTATAACAGGCCCTGAAAGGGCTCATTCCAGCCACTTGATGCCCAGCACTCACTGACCTGAATGCTGATGCCACAACCAAACCCTTTCTCAGCATTCCAGTCCTGGCTCTTTTCCTTACCAAATGGACACCTGTAGGGATTCCCTTGACCCACCCTGAACCCCATTCTAGTCCAAATCCTCTCATTTTACAGAGGGTGGGGGAACTGAGGCCCAGGGAAGGGGAGTGACTTGTCCAGGGTCACATAGAGGAATGGAACTCTAGAACTGGAAGGTACCTCAGATACTCCAATCCCTCCACTGGACAGATGGGGAAGGTGAGGCCGATAGGGTGGAAGGGACTTGTCCAGGGTCACACACATAGTAAGAGATCAAGGTGGAATTTGAACCCAGGTCTTTCTGACTTGAACACCAGTACCCTAACCAGTTAGCAGATAACATCTGTGAGGGCACAGTGAGTCTGCAGCAGGTCCTGGACCGCCCCACTCAGTTCAGTGCCTTTCCATAACATCAACCCAGCAGCATCTTGACCCATCCACCCCCCTGGAAAGGGAAGGAAGCCCAGCTGGGCACAAGGCCTGAGTTAGGGCAACTCCAAATTCTTGGGCCCAGTTGAGGCCAAGGGGGAACCAGGATGACCCAGGAGGGATTGACCAAGAACTGAGGTCACTGCTGTTCCTTTCCTCTATGCCTCACCCTCACAAAATCTCCCCAGGTTTCACTTCCTCAGTTCCACAAGCTCCCCCAAGGGCTGGGACCCAGGCTTATGAGAAGGCAAGGAGAACATTTCCATTTGTTCAATGTATTATTGAGAGAGACTTTTCATTGACTTCTTTCAAATGAATGAAAACATGCTCTGGCTAATACCCAGGGTTTCCACCCAGGGAGGGTACAAATAGAAATATGAATGAAACCCAGACAAACAAAAATGACAGCCTTGGGCCCCACCTTGTCTCTCCCCAAACCATGAAAGCAGGAGGGCGGTGACCCCAAAGAGAGCCCCTCCTGAACACCCCAGCCTGCTTGGGCCCCACCTTGCCGTAAGTACCTTCCAGTCCTCAAACTGGCCTTGGGAGTCTCTTCCAAGAGTCCTTTCACAAAAATCCTGAGAAGGTAGTCATCAAACATTCATTCAACAAACACTGATGTGCACCTACTGTGTGCCAGGACTATGTGCTAGGTATTCGGGAGACAGAGAAAAAATTGAAGCAATCCCTCTTCTTAAGGCGCTGACATTCTGAGGGAGTTGGGGGATGACATCACGTACATAATATTGAAAATAGACATGCAGACAACAGGATATATTATGATTCTCAACTTACAGGTGGGAAAATGGAAACTCCAAGACATGAAGTGATTGCTGTCCGCAGGTCCTATCTTTCCGAGGCCTGAGTGCTTTCCCTAACCCACAATACTCCTTCCTCTGCCCTCCCATGGCACTAGCAGCCCACATTATTTGACCCACAGCACACCGTTATGAACTCACCACTCACCTGTAACATACCTCATGCTCTAAGCTCCAAGAGGGCAGGTTAGGCCAGAAATGGCCTTGGCTGTTGCAGACTTCAGTCCCCTCATTTTACAGAGGATGATTTGCAGGGCCCTTGGAGATCACTGAGTCCCATCCCCTTACTTTATAGAGCTTCCTCTATAAACTGAGGACCAGGGAAGGGAAGGGGAAGTCACAAAGCAAGCAAGCCTTGGATCCCCTGCCTCAGAGACTGGCTAGCTCCATTCTCACAACACTAGGCCTGACTATGTAGAATAGTACTTAGAACCATATAATAGGTTCTCAGAGGATACTGACTGAATTGGAATTCTCAAGGAATTTTTACATAATTCAAAGAGGACGAACCAGGAATGACTTTCTTTGGCACCTCCTTGCAAAGGGGTGGTTCTTTTAAGCAGGTTGGGGCCCAGCAGAATGCCAAGAAGCCCCAGTTCCTACTGAGGCCGACAAACTCTAGGCAAGTAGAGAGCTTTGGGAAGACAGGTGAGCCCTTTGTGGAAGGGGGTTGAAGGGCAGGAAGTGGCAGGAATCCGGGCAGGAAGTGGCAGGAACCAGGGCAGGAAGTGGCTAGAATCAGGGCAGGAAAAGGAGTTGCTTTCTGAGGCTAGGTATAAATCTTGCCTCTGATATTACTCCTTGTGCGACTTTAGGTCACTTCTCCTCCTAGGTCTCTGTGAAATCACTTCTCCAGTCTAGTCCTCAGTATCCCCCCTCTGGAACATGAAGATCAGACTACATAGCTTCAAAGCTCTCCTCTATCTCCTCCCTCTGTCACTCACTCCCACTGAGGCCCAAGCAGGGCTTCATTACACTCCCTGAACCCACAGGGCCCCTGCCTCTTGCCAGCCCAAAGGGGAAGGGATACAGCTGCTGTTTCTGCAGGAACCTTCAATGTGCTATATCTCCAGCTGGCTCCCTGAGCTTCTGGCAGAGGGGCCAGCATGCCTGGGCTCTGGCTGAACAGCCTTGCTTACCTCCCACTCTCTCAGACCTCACTGAACTGGTCTGCCGGCTCCCTCCCCGCCAACTGGGGCTGGTGGATGGGGCAGGATGGGGCAGGCCTGCCCTCCAGCTCCCACAGTCTCCCTCTCTGCCTGATGCTGCCCTCTCCATGGACTCTTATGGGCAGGGGAAGTATGTATAAGAGAAATGGGGTGAGAGGGAAGTGTGGTGGGAACATGGGGGTAAAGAAGTTGGGGTAGTGATGTGGGGGTACAGAAATCAGGGTGATGATTTGGGGGTAGGGAAATGGGGGTGGTGATATGGGGATAGGGAAGTAAGGGAGTGATGTCGGCTTCCCAGAAGGCTCAGCAAACCCTTCTACTGTCTTCTGGGGATCTGAGCTGGCCATGGGATCTAGAGGTCACTTTCTCTCCCTGGACTCAGTTTCATCCTTTCTAGAAGGAGGTAGTTGAACTGGACAGTCTCTAAAGGACCTTTCAGCTCTGAAATTTTGTGGGGTTACAAAAGCATCTCCTCTCTGCTTTTCCCCTGGGAGCCCCTCAGTCTTCCTTGTCTCTGCTTCTGCCCTGGCACTTAGCAGGAGCCTAGCATACAGAAACTAGGGTGTACCAAGTCAGCTGCCTCTGAAGGCAGCTAGAGGGGACAGAAAAATCACCTAACCCATTTTCCACACCTGACAAACTGAGCTTCCCAAAGTACAGGGCTGATCACGGCACTCTCCTCTGCTCAGAAAGTTTCAATGACTCTGGGACTCCTCGTCTGGCACTATAGAAAGCCTTTCACTATTGAACTCTGGCCTGTTTCCAGACTGGTGTCACAGCTCCAGACAAAATGTCCTTAGAACGTGCTGTTCCCTATAGATAACGTTCTATCTCCAGCCTCCAGGCCTAGAATCCTTTCCCTCCTCACCTCTACCTCTTAGATCCCTGAGCTCCCTTCACAGCTCAGCTCATGCACTACCTCCTTCAGGAAGCTGTTCCTGACTCCCCTACTTGTCAGGACCACTCCCCAGTCACTGGCTATCTCTTTTAGAGAGACAGAGATGAAAGATGCTATTGAGATAGGCCACACAGGAGAGACAGAGAAAGACTGAGAGAGACAGAGACACACAGAGAGAGACAGAGATAGAGAGAGAGAACAGAAAGAGACAAAGAGATATAGAGGCAGACATACAGAGACACAGAGAAAGACAGAGAGTGAGAGAGATAGAGACAGAGTGAGAGAGACAGAGAGAGTGAAAAGAGACAGAGAGATAGAGACAGACAGAGGGGTAGATGAAAGATGCTACACAAATAAGCTACACAGGAGACAGAGACAGAGAGTGAGAAAGACAGAGACAGAGAAAGAACAGAGTGAGACAGAGACAGAACAGAGAGAGTGAGAGAGAACAGAGTGAGACGGAGACATAGAGAGACAGACAGATCAAGAGAGAGACAGAGAGAGTGACAGAGAGACAGAGAGAGATAGAGACAGACAGAGAGACAGAGATAGAAAAAGAGAGAGACAGAGAGAGGGATAGATGAAAAATGCTAGAGAGATAAGCTACACAGGAAAGAGACAGAGACACACAGAGAGACAGAGAGACAAAGAGAGAACAGAGAGAGTGAGAGAGACATAGAGAACAGAGAATGAGACAGAGATAGAGATTGAGAGAGACAGAGAGAACACACAGAGACAGAAGGAGACAGAGCGATAGACAGAGAGACAGAAATAGATAGACACAGACAGAGAGACCGAGATAGAAAAAGAGAGACAGAGAGAGGGATAGATGAAAAATGCTAGAGAGATAAGCTACACAGGAAAGAGACAGAGACACACAGAGAGACAAAGAGAGAACAGAGAGAGTGAGAGAGACATAGAGAACAGAGAATGAGACAGAGATAGAGATTGAGAGAGACAGAGAGAACACAGAGAGACAGAAAGAGACAGAGAGAGATAGACAGAGAGACAGAAATAGATAGAGACAAAGAGAGGGATAGACAGATAAGCTACACAGGAGAGAGAGACAGACAGACAGACAGACAGACTTGTATATCTATACAGGCTATACTAAAACTGACTTGTTTAAGCTATTAAAGTTTATTAAAGACTTTTGGAACGCTGAGGGTATATCCTGCATGCACTTATCTGTGACCGTGTTACATCCCTGGCTCTCCCAGTAGAATAAGTTCCTTGAGGGCTGTCTCACTTTTGTGTGTGTATCCAGAGAACCTGCACACAGTAAACATTTGCCTGAACCAGAAAAAGTTACAGGTTCTTATCCCCTCACCCCCACCCCACTAAAACACTGTACTGTATCCCCTTCCTAAGGCTAAGCTGTCTGAAGGTAGGGTCCAATTAATCTTCATCTCTATTCCCCCAGTGCCTAGCACAGTGCTCTAGAAGCCCTCCATAGATGCTGGTAGCAATGAACTGGGTTGTTCTAGGAAGGTCATTCCCCTGTGGAGTTGCAAGGTGAGAATCCTGGACAAGAGCAAGGTCTTGAGTGCCACAAGTACTGTTCTTCTGGAGGACTGTGGGGCTACACCCTCTGGAAATTCAGTTAAGCCAATGCTTTCCACCACAGAACAGAGAAACTGAGGGGATAAGAGCTCTGGTGAGGGTGGGAGTGAGAAGCAAACTCAACTGTGAAGACCAGAGACCTGTAGCAGTGTCACGCCTGACACTGAAGTCAGAGGCCCTGGGCCCCAGGGCTTAGGAAGATGGCAGCATTCATGTTATACAGCTCACTCACAGCTGGCCCCCAACAGAACAGAAAAGTATCCCCCCAAATTCCTTCAGAAGATCTGAGACCCCAGGACCCTGGGTCCCACCCACCCCCTTTATTCTCTCCCAACCCTAAAGGCCCACAGAACAATGGGAGAAGGCCTTGCTTCCTGCCTGCCTAGCTTCATTTGGAAGCCTGTCCAGACAGGCTGGAAGACTTAAGCCCCTACCAGTGGCTACACATCATTCAGCTCCTCTCAAGTCGGGGCCCCTGAGGATGGGAGGGACAGGGGCAGGGAAATACAAAATTAATTCTCCTTTAATCTCTATGACCTAGCCAGAGCAAGGCCCAGGCCATCCCTCTTCTCCCCTAGCATCATCCCTGATGTCCCATAAGAAAAGCTGGCTCTCTTGGAACAAATTGTTTGTTCTCACTCTCTCCATCACTAAAATGGGAGGGGAGGTAGGGGTGGAAATGAATGAAGTGTGTGACTTTGGACAAGTTACTTAACTTCCTTTGGCCTCCTTCCTCCCTTCTATGATAAGGGGATAGTGCTCCTCATCTCCCATTAGACTGTTAAATTGTCATCTTCCAGAGCCCCTCACATAGTGCTCTGTAAACAAGTTCTTAATTAGCATAAAAGGGAAGGTCTCAAAATCAGAAGATCTGCATTCGAGTTCTGACTCACTAAAGTTCACACAGCTAGTTTGTGCTAAAATCATTTCTCCTTCCTGGGCCTCAGTTTCTCCAAATATCAAGGGGGAGGGGTGAACTAGAAAGTCTCTTGTGTCCCTCCTAGTTCTAAAGATCATTGGGTTGCATTTTATCTTTGGGAAGTTTGGGAGGGGCAGTGTCTTACAGGGGCTATCTGTCATTTACATCTAAGTATAAATTAGACTACTTTTCCTCTTTGTACCAGTAGCTGAGAACAGCAAGCTAAGCTAACAGGACAAAAGTGCTGAAAAAATAGATGTCATAGAGGTAGGAGGTGGGTGTGGGGGAGAAAGCGGGGATGGAAAGCAGAGGTAAAGGCTTTGCTGAAGCTCCCAGAATCATAGAATGCCAAAGCTGGAAGGGACCTCAGAAAACAGAATCTCCAAGCTGAAAAAGACCTCAGAAGTCAGTTAAACCCTAACTCTGTCCCTTGATTCGGGGGGGGAGTCAGATGGGTCAGAATCTTCTCAATAAAGGTCTTCTTCCCTCCAGCGGGACAGACCATAGTGAGTCCTGACTGTCCATCCTTCTCCATGCCCTCCCAGTTCTCTCCTGGGGCATCCATGCTGGGCATCTTCCTCAATTTCACCCTCACTGCCCGTCCAGCTTCTCTGATGATATCCTTTCCTCTGGCTCTCTTCGTGGTGCCTTGTGGGTAACGGATTATAGCCTGCCTATGGTCCCAAGTCCTTCCTCTTTTCTCCCTCAATGAAATTGACTTTTGCCTCTTTGAAGGCTGTTTTGTTCCATTACTCACAATCAAATAATATCTTAAGAATAGTGGTGCTAAAAGATGGCTCTTTATTTGCGGGGAAAGCTCAGGATTGTTAAAAGAACTTGGCAATTTCCCAAAGGCAATCCAATCCATTTTCCTTTTCCTATTTATTCAATTCTGGGCCCAACTCCCTGCCCATTTGCAGTGTCTGAGTTAGATATCCTGATGTATGCATCTTAGAGGTTGTCCATAACCCAATCTGGGCCACAGGCACTCTTTTTTCCCTTGGTTGCTACTGTGTAGAGAGGGTAAGCTTGACCATGGTTATGGATCTCATCCCTGGAGCCTTCTGGGGCATAAGGCAGTCAACACAATGTCATCTGCAAACAGGAGCATGTGGAGAGTCTCACCACCTACAGGGACTCCCTTTTCAACTTGGACTCAGCTCTGATGACTCCATGATAATGACAAATACCTTTGGTGAGTGTCCATCTCCCTATTTCATACCTCACCAGCTATACGTCATCTATAAAATGGGCATGATACTAGTACCTACTTTCCCAGGACTGTGGTGAGGATCAGTGAGATCCTATTTGTAAAATGTTTGGCATAGCACCTGGCACACAGTAGGCACACATCTCTGGTGAATGTCCATCTCCCTATGTCATACCTCACCAGCTATACTTCATCTGTAAAATGGGCATAAATAATAAATGCTCATTTCCTTCCATCTTAGTCTGATTGTACACAGAGCAATGAGTCAGGAAGGATTCTAACATCAGTAAAAAGTCCTTCTTGTCTATTAAATATAAGTAATTGTTACCAAATATAAGCAAAGAGTTACTGGAGAAGGAGTTTCATTTAATTTTGACAAATGCACAGGAGATGTTACCAAAAGGAAGCCCTTAGGAGCCCGCCAATCAGCTGCTTTTGATGATTTCCAAAGTCCTAGTAATCATAGTGGGATCTTTTATTCTCTACAATATCTGTCAGACAACCATATGATTGTAAAGATGTGGTCTCCTCTGAAGTGGTCACTTGGGACCACTTCTACAAATGGAAAAGTAGATCTATCAGTTAGGAGATGTGAACTTTGCTCAATCATCTTTCCTTGGTTCCAACAAGTCCCAAGATTCTTTTCCTACTTTCCCCTGACTCAGATCCCTGGAGAATTTATTCTGCAGTATCCTCCCACTGGGGCTAGCCCTCAGGGGTGGGGAACCTGTGGCCTCCAGGCCATATGTGGTCCTCTAGGTCCTCAAGTGCAGCCCTTTGGCAACTTCACAGAACCAATCCCCTTAAAAAAAAGATTTAACCTGTAAAAATTGAACTCAGTCAAAAGGCTGCACCCCAGGACCTAGAAGGCCACAGGCTCCCCACCCCTGTGGTTTTCAAAGCACTGTGCAGATATGTGTGTGCATATATACATGAACATAGATATTGGATTATCCCAAAAGGCTTAGTTCAGTTTTAAGTCATTAAAGTTTAAAATGGCACTAAGACGTTTACACATGTATCCATATACACAATACCTTTATATATGCACATGTATATCAACATATGTACATACATATTTGTACATGTATATATAAACAAATGTCTGTATGTGTATGCACACATGTATATATAGTTTGTACATATTATGCATGCACACATACACTCACATGTGTATGCACATACATATACATATGTGTATATGCAAACATGTGTGTATATATAATTTTACCCACACAGCAATCCTGGGACGTGGCTGCTGTTATTAACCTCATTTTATGAGGATAATAATCAATTTAAGTAGTTTAACTAGGTCAGGTTGGAATTGTTTCAATTGCCCATCATCATTTTCATTTCTATCCTTCTAACTCTGTATTAATTTCAAGCTTTGCTCTAACAAATTCTTGGTCCAATTTTCCACAGTCCACTGACTCAGGAATAACACGAATAAGTCAATTTTATTTTTTAGGATGTTATTCCATGTCTGTGTTCCAAATTTTTTCTCAAAACAAAGGCAGCTGGGGGCACCAGAGTGCACAGAGCACTCACTAAGCCTGGAGTCAGGAAGACTTGAGTTCAAATGTGACTCAGTAATAACTAGCTGTCTGACCCTGGGCAAATCACCTAACTTTAGTCAGCCTCGATTTCCTCATTTGTAAAACAGGGATCATAATAACATCTACTCTCCAGGCTTGTTGTGATGAGCAAATGAGATAATAATTGTAAGGGCCTAGCACATCTCTGGCATGTGCTAAATACTTGTCTCCTTCCTTCAAAATAAGTATTTATGATGCATGGGTGTGAGGTGGCTGTGCATTCGGTCTTTCTTGTTCCTGATTCCTATTTTTTCCCCTTTCTTTGGGGAGGGGTATCTTCCCCAGTGCCCATCTTTGCATCAAAATCATCACGTATCTAAGTCAGGGGTGGGGAACCTGTGGCCTCGAGGCCATGTGTGGCCTTGTAGGCCCTTGGGTACGGCCTTTGGATGGAGTTCAAGTTTGACAGACCCAATCCTTTTCTTAAGGGTATTTGTTCTGTGAAGTTTGGATTCAGCCAAAGGGCCACACTTGAGGACTTGGAGGGGATTTGTTCTATGAAGTTGGGATTCAGCCAAAGGGCTGCACTTGAGGACCTAGAGAGTCCCATGCAGCCTCAAGGCTGCAGGTACTCTTCCTCTGCCCTAAGTATATGCCTAAGTATATGTTGACTTTACTAGTAGGGCTTCACTGAGTTACAAGGAGCATTTCTCTGCCTCTTCACCACTGGCAACTGTTGTTGATATATAAGGTTCACTTCTTTTTATGATGATTTCTTGGTCAATACTTAGTATGTACACTGCAATAAGAGATGTCCAAATGACCAGAAAAGGAGCTTTCTGGCTGGGGATCTTTGGATACATGAGAAAACCAGTGAGGTTAACGCTAACTCCCATCTTTGTCTCTTCCCAGACAACCTGGGAGTCATCTTTCATTTGTAGCTGCAACTTTCTTCTGTCTCCTTCATTCAATCAATGAGCATTTATCAAGCAATTACTATGTGCCCAGTACTGTGCCAGGTGCCAAAGATATAAGCAGAGAGAATGAAACAATTCCCATTTACAATAAGCATTTACAAATGTAAATTTGAATGGGGGATATATACTGTGTGTCTCCAAAGTCTTGAGTTTTCTGTTAGTAGTTTACCATGCAGCATGAATCTAAAGGAAATCATTATGAATAAATACAAAATAGTTCAGTAAAATATACTTTGGGAAGGAGGGCCCTGGAAGGTGAGGGGCTTGGGAAAAGCTTTCAGCAGAAGATGCTGCTTCAGTTACTCCATAAAGGAACAGACAAGTCTGAGGGGGACAAGAGGAGGAAGGGCATTCAAGAAGCCAGGGCAAAGCACAGTGAAGGGAGAAGCAGAGCCCAATTCGAGGACCTTGGTGAAGATCAGTTTGAAATATACAGCAGGATATTGGGTTGAGGAACTGATGCTCAGGGAAGAGTCTGAGCCAAGATCTAGAGCCATGAGTTACTGGCAGAGATGATCATTAAAGCCTTGGGAGCTGATGATGTAAGAGGAAGGAAGGGAGGGAGAGGGAGAGAGAGAGAAAGAGAGAGAGAGAGAGAGAGAGAGAGAGAGAGAGAGAGAGAGAGAGAGAGAGAGAGAGAGAGAGAGAGAGGGAGAGAGAGAGAGAGGAAAGGAGGAAGGAAAAAGAGGAAGGGAAGAGGGAGGAAGAGATGGAGGGGAAGAGAAAGAGAGACAAAGGGAGAGAGGAGAGGGGAAAGGAGGAGGAAGAAAAAGGGAAGGAGGAAGGGGAAGGGAGATGAGAAGAGGGAGGGAGGAGGAAGGGAGAAAGAAAGGGAAGGAGAGATGAAGGGAGAAAAAAGAAATAGAGCAAAAGGGAGGGGAAAAGAGGAAAAAAGAGGAAGACAGGGACACAGATAGGGAGGGAGAGAGAGGAAAGAGTAGAAGGAGGAAGAGGAAGGAGAAAAAGATAGGGAAAGATAAGAAGGAGGACAGAGTAGAAGAGAGGGAAAGATAGGAAAGAGAGATGAAGGGGAGAGAGAGAGAGGAAGGGGGAGAGATAAAAGAAAGGGAGAAAGGGAGGGAGAAAAGGGGAGAGAAAGATGAGAGGAGAGAGAAAAGGGAGGGAAAGAGAGAGTGAGAAAGGAAAAGACAGAGGGGGAGGAAGGGAGAGAGAAGGGAGGGAGAGGCAGAGATAGGGAAGGAGGGAGGTTACAATTCAAGAGGGAGAGAAAGAGATGGGAGAAAGGGAGAGATGAAAGGAAAGACATGGGAGAGAAAGAAAGACAAAGAGTGGAGAGAGGGAGGCAGGAGGAAGGAAAAAAAGAAGGGAGGGAGAGACAGAAGGACAGGAAGGAGAGATAGGGTGGTGAGACAGAGGCGGAGATGGATGAAGGAGAAGAGAGAGGGAGGAGAGAGGAAAGGAAGAGAGAGGAAGGAGGGGAAAAGAGAATGGGAAAAAGGAAGACAGAAAGTAGAAGGAGGGAAAGGTGAGAAAGATGAGAGGCAGAGAGGAGGAAGGGAGGGGGAGAGGGCTAGAGACAATGAGGGGCAGACAAAGAAGGAGAGACAGAGAGGGGGAGGGGCATATAGAATGGGAAAGGGTGAAAGGGGGAGAGAGAAATGGAACAGAGAAAGACAAAGAAGCAGAGGGGGGAACAGGCAGAAAAAAGGAGAGATAGAGAAGAAGGGGGAGAGAGACAGAGAGAGGAGAGGGGAGGTGGAAGGGAGAGAAAGAAGGGGGGACGGAGAGAGAGACAGAGACAGACTGAGTCTAAGACAGAGGGGACAAAGGGAGAGAGAAATAGGAGAGAGAGAGATGAGGGGAGAGAGAGAGAAAGCATGAAACAGAAACAGAAAAGAGAGGAGTGAGAGGGGAGAGGAGAGAGGAAGGAGAAAAAGAAAATGTATAGAGAGAGTAAAAGGAGAAGAGCCTTGGAGACCAGACACAGTTAGGGGGTGTGATAAAAATGGAGTCCAGCGAGAAGGAGACTGAGAAGGATGGATTAGACAGGTTGAAAGGAACCAGGAAGGAGAAATGGCACAAAAATCCAGATGGGAGAAAGTGTCTAGGAGGAAAGGAAAGGGATCCATGCGGCCAGATACAGCTCTATTGCTGCATGACTACAGGGGGAAAGCCAGGCAACTGAGCATTACGAGATTATTGGTAACTTGGGTTGGTTAGATGGTGTGTAAAAACTCCATGTGGGGCATTATGGTGTGAGTGAATAGCAGACTGGGAGTCAGTGAGACTTGGGATCCCGTTCTCTCTCTCTCTCTCTCTCTCTCTCTCTCTCTCTCTCTCTCTCTCTCTCTCTCTCTCTCTCTCTCTCTCTCTCTCTCTCTCTCTCTCTTCCCCCATCTCCCTCCTCCTATCTCTCTTCTGTCTCTCTTCTATCTCCCCATATCCCCAGCCCCTTGTCTCTCTCTCCTCCTCTGTCTCTGTCTTTCATCTCTCCCTATATTCTTCCAGTTCCCTTTACCCCCCGCCTCTTTCTATCATTGCCTTTGTCTTCATGTCTCTTTGTGCCTCTCTCTGCCTCTCTGTCTTTCTCTCTCCTTCTGTCTGCCTCTCCTCTATTTCTTTTTTGCTCTCTCTGCTTCTCTCCCCCCTCCCATCTATCTCCTCTCTCCTCTATGTCTTTCTCTTTCTTGTCTCTCTCCCCCTTTCCCTGTCTCTCTCTGTCCTTGTCCCTCTGGTTCCCCTTCTCTATCTGTCTGTCTCTCCCACCTCTCCATCTTCTTCCTTGTATCTCCCTGTCTCTCTGTTGCTTTCTCTGTTTCTCTTTACTCCTCTATCATTGTTTCTCTTTTTGTCTCTCCTCTTCCTTTCTTCCTCCTTCTTTCTCTCTTTTCTATCTCCTCTCCCCTGTCTCTCTCCACCATCTTCCCCCTCTATCTCATCTTTCTCTCTCTCCCCCTCCCCCCATCCTCATCTGCATCCCCTGTCTCTCCCCCTCTTGTCTGTCTCTAGTACTATCTCTGTCTCTCTCTCCCATCCGTCTGTCTCTATGTGTCTCCCACCATGTTTCTGTCTCTGTCTTTCTCTCTCTCTTCCCCCTCTCCATCTCTCTCCCCCTCTGTTTTTCTCTTGTCTCTCCCTCACTTTCCCCTCTTCTGTCTTTCTGTCTCTTTCTGTCCCCTCCCCATCTCACTCCCCCATCTTTCTTTCTGTGTCTCTCTCCTCTCTTCTTTCTCTCTCTGCCAACTTTCTTTCTCCCTACTCTTTATCTCTGTCTTGCCTTCTCTCTTTGTCTCTGTCCCTCTCTTCCTATCTTGCCTTCTGTCTCTGTCTTCCCATCTCACTGTCTCTGTCTTTATCCCACTTCCTCATGTCTTTGTCTCTCTCCTTTTCTCTCTTTTCCCTTCTCTGTCTTAGTCTGTCATCATTCCTCTCTCTCCGTCAATATTTCTGTCTCTCTCCCCTCTATCTCTTTCTATCTCTCCCTCTATCTCCTTTCCCCTGCTCTTTGGTTTCTCTCACTGTCTCTCTCCTTTTATCTCAGTATCTCTCCCCTTTTTTCTTTCCATCTGTCTCTCCTTTCCTCTGTATCTCTCTCCCTTTTTCTGTCTCTCTCCCCCTCCACCTTGTTTCACTACCTCTCTTCCTTTCTCTGTCATTCTCTCTCTGCTTATACCTCTGTTCCTGTCTCTTTTTCTGCTTCTGTTTTTGGCTAACTTTCCATCTCTATCTCTGCTCTCCTCTCTCTCTCTGTCTCCCTCTCTGTCTCTCCCCCCTCCCCTTCTACGTTTCTCTGTCTCATTGTGGTCTCTCTTCTCCCCTGTTCTGTGTCTGTCTCTGCTTTTCGTTCCATCTCTTGCTCACTCTCCCCATCTCCCTCTCTCTTTTTCTGTCTTTCTTTTCCCTCTCTGTCTCACTGTCTATCTCTCTCCTGCTTCTCCATTTCTCTCCCCGTCTCTGTCGTTTCCCTTTTCTTTGACTGTCTCTTTGCCTCCCTTCTTCCCTCCCTCCTCATCTGTCTCCATCTCTGTCTCTCTATGTCTCTGCTCTTCTCTGTGTTTGTCTGTCTCTGCCTCCCTCACTCTGTCTCTGACTCTCTGTCTCTTCTCTCTTGTGATTGCTTTTCTGCTTCTTTCTCTCTCTCTCCCCTCATGTCCTTTCCCGTTTCTCTGTGTCTCTCACCCATCTCTCTCCTCTCCTGTCTCTCTGCCTCTCTCTCCCCTCCCCATCCATATCTGTCTCCACTTCTGTCTCTCTAAATCTCTGCTCTCCTCTGTGTCTGTCTGTCTCTCTCCCCTCCCCATCTCCCTCCTCCTTTCTGTTTCTCTGTCTCTCGCTCCCCCTCCTCTGTCTCTCTGCCTTTCTTTTTGTCTCCCCTGGTGGAGGGGAAAGGAAAGGAAAGGAGAGGGGAGGACGAGGGGAGAGGGAGGGAAGGGAGGGAAAAAGAGGGAGGGGGGAGACAGGGAGGAAGGGAGGGAGAGAGACAAGACAGAAACAGAGCCAGGGAAAGAAAAGGAGGGCAAATGAGTGAGAGATTAGAGAGAAAAGAGGGAGAGACACAGAGCCAGGGTGGGGTGGAAGAGAGGGAATGGGAAGGAGGGAAGGAGAGACATTTTCCTAATGGCTGAGCACATTCTCAGCAAAGGGAGGGGTGTGTCTTAGAACTAGATAAAAAAAAGGATTTTCTTCCTTCACATTTGGTAACTAAAGTTCCCCAAAGCAAAGAAAGAATAAATGAGAGGAAAAGAAATTGAGGCACAAACTGAAGCCAGCAGAAGTGTGGGAGAGGGAGGAAGGCTGGAGTTCCACCTGAAGGGAGGAGTTGGGACCCTGGGGGCCCACCCACAAGGGGGTGGAGTCCAGCCAGGAGGGAATCACTAGTTTTCCTGCTCCCCAAAACCTCCTTCTACTACACACACTGCTAGGAGAACATATGCTCATTTTAAGAAAATGTTAGGTCTCCCTTCTGCTCAAGAAATGTCAATTGCTCTCTACCCCTGTGATCTCTTGTGTTTGGCATTTAAAATCCTTCCCAATCTGGCTCCAGGTGATTCCCCCCACCCTCACTCTATGACCCAGGCTGGTCCCTGTGCTTTTTCCACTCTCCTCTGTCTCTTACAATCTCTAGCTTCTCTCAAAGCTTGGTTCAACTGCCGTCCCCCAGTAAGCATTCCATTGTTCCCAAGGGGGTAGGAATACATACAAATTATGTACTAATTACGAGGCTTCTACCTATCTGGGTACCCATGATCACCCTCTCCCCCCATTCTAATGTTAGCTCTTTGAGGACACACATTATATTTCCTTAGCACCCAACAGTGTCTGGCCCACACAGTAGGTACTTAATAAATGTTTGTGGACTGATTGAGCACTGTATTCCATTACTTCTTTCTTTGGTTCCTGTGGCCGAGAATTTATCACCAAGTGGCCAGACTACTGCAGCCTCAGTTTCCAGAGGAGGGATAACAGACTCCAAAAGATGTGACTTGCCCAAGGCCACACTGCTAAGTAGTGGCAGAGTTGAGGGTTTAGCTTCATTCTCACAGATACCGTCAGTGAAGAATGACCAACAGCATCTGTACATTCCACCTCAGACATGCCCAATGAGGAAGATGGGGAGATGGTAGAGATGGTGAAGACTTGGGTTACTCTCATGCTCCAGGCATGAGGAACAGCCCCACCCCAAAGCATGGAGCATTTATCAAGCACTAACTGTGTGCTGGGTACTACAAGAGATTGGAGATGGGATGATGGAATGATGAATGATGATTATTTGTGTGACTTTGGGGAAATCCTGGCCCTTCCCTGGGCCTCAATTTCCTTCTCAGTAAAATGGTATCAGCCTAGATAGCCTCTGGCAACCCATTCAGCTCTAGATGTAAGATCCTTTAAGTAGTCCAAGGAGTCCCAGTCTCCTTGAGACCCCTCCCCTCCCCTCCCTGGGGTGGCAACTACTGCCAACTACTCCAAGCATTTCTCCACCAAGAAATCGGGAACCACCATGAGGTTCTTGATCCAGAGCCACTCACTCCTGTTCCCAGAGAGGGAGGGACTGGAATTTCTCAAAGCCTTGATCTAAACAGTTAAGGTGGTTCAAAAAGTAGGTCAACCAACCCAGTTCCCTGGACTTAACAGGTCTCTAATCAGAACAGGAGTCTCAAGAATTGTCATACAACATCTTGGCCAAGGTTCGTGTAGAGCCCTGGGATAGGGTGGAGCTCGGTCAGTTATTGACTATGGGACCCCAGACAAGTCACTCCCCTCTTCTGAACCATAATTTCTACATCTGTAAAGTATGAAGAACAAATGCTTACGCTCAGTACAACACCATCAAAACAGACCCTATTTCTCCAGGAAAAATTTAAGGTTTACAATGATTTTCTTTCTACATTTCAGTGAGGTGGAGAAGGGAGATTTTATCCCCATTTTAGAGGGGCAGAAACTGAGGTATAGAAAGTCATAAAGGTCATAGGATCATAGACTTAGAGCCAAAAGAGACTTTAGTGTAAATCTAGCCCAACCTGGTCATTTTACAGATAAAGATACTGAGGCCTAAAGAGGAGAAGGGACTTGCCAAGGTCACATAGATTGAAAATGTTCTCTTCATGGTCATACATCTAGTAAATGAGGCCTGGGATGGAAGCCACATAGTACTAGTGGCTCTGGAGTCAGAGAGTCTGAGTTTAAATTCCACCTACCTCTGTGACCCTAGGCAAGTAACTTCTCTTCCTGGGCCTCTATAAGGTGAAGAGATAGGACTAGCTGGCCTCTGAGGTTTTTTCAGCTCTAGATCTATGATCCTATGGCAAGTCCCTTCCCCTCCTAGGCCTCAATTTCCCTTTCTGTAAAATGAGGGGTCTGGACCAGCTGGCCTCTGAGGTCCCTTCCAGCACTAGATCCAAGATGTAGGATCAGTTGAGACGAGCCCAAGTACTGGAACTCTAAAGTCTGTGCTCTTCCTACCTGACTTGCTTTGCCCTGTGGGACCCAGTGGCAGTTTAGAAATCCTGATTTCTATTGAAACCTGGGCTGGGAGTCAATCTGACATCAGAGGTCTGTGTTGCCACCAGGCTGTCTGGAAGGAAAAGCCTTGGGAGAAGTCCAAAGAGGGATCCATTCCTTAATCCAGGAATGAGGTAACACCCCTTCAAGACAGGATTTCCCCATGGAGACCGAGGAAGCCAGATGCCTTTCTCCGATTTTGTGGCCTCACCCACAGGCCTGTGTCTTCACAGGAGCCCCAAAACTTCAAGACCTTTGGGGCTTGGGTCTGCAATTGGCTCAACCCTCTCTCAAAGAGGAAAAAGACAAGACCGGGTGTCACCAAGCGCCTCTTGATCTCCATTACCTGTCCTACAAGGTCCTAAAATGTAGGGGAGCAGGCAGAGGGTCCTAGAACCCAGACTATTAGAGCCAGAAGGACATTGGAAACAACATAGCAAAGCTGGAATTAATTTTCGGAGGCAGGAACCTTTGAGTTCAACCTCACTCATCTTGGAGGGGAAAAGGGTGGCAGCTCAGAGATTGGCCCGGATGTGCCTGAGGTCACAGAGCAAAGGACTGTGCAGCAAAGCCCTATAGCCCAGAAGGGGGAACAGAGGGTCCTCAGATTTCAAACTTAGGCTTTCCAACTATGGGGGATATCACATTGAGGGAGGGGCATGGAATCACAGTGGGGGGTGGGATGGGGGCTGAAGAAATCATTGTGGGGAGGGGGCAGCAGGAACTGGCCTGCACAACTGCAGGCTGGAAAAATCCTATTTTTCCGCTGTCGCCAACATCCTGTCCCCTTGGCCAAACATTTAGGCCTCAAATCAGGGGCCTTTTAGCCTAGCTGGAAGGCCGAAGGATGCCTGAGCATCTCTCCAGGATCTCTCCAGCATCTCATCCTGCTCCTACCATTCCTTGCATACTTGGGGGCATACCTGGTCTCTCCTCGGGTTCTTGGGGGGGGGGTTGAGGGGGCTCTGAAATGCCCTAAAAGTTCTTCCTGCAGAAGCCCTAGACAGCAGCCCTCTGCCCCAAAGCCTTTCTGGCCCAGCCCAAGTCGCCTGGCAGGCCAAAAGCTCATTAGCTTTCTTCTGGACTTCTGGTTTCTCCTGAGTTACTGGACACCCCCTCCTACTCGCTCCATTTGCTCCCACTGTACTCCTCTACTTACCATCTACTCACCTACTCTCCACGTGCTGCCGCTTGCTGGCCCGCCGCCCAACAACTGCCCCACTCTCCTTCCACCCTAATTCCTTGAGGGCAATCGGGCTGAGGGGGCTGACAGCTGTCTTAGCCTCAGTCTTGCCCTACCCTTCCCCACCTCCTCCGCCCAAAGTTCCTGCCCCTCATCCCAGGCAAAAAAAACCAAAAACAAAAAACAACAGGCTTTGCCCTGAACTGTCAAATTCATCTTGGCCTCCTGAGAGAAAGCTCTAACCACTGGCAAATGGGGTATCTTCGGAGGGAGAGCTGGGGTGACGGGGGTGGGGGTGAAATCTTCCAGGGCCAGGGAAAGGAACCAGGAGGCTATCCAATCCCAGCAACACCCGTGAGGAAAGCCCCTTGACAAGGCTCCGCTGGGTAGCTTCCAGGGATCTGGGAGATCCCTCTGTGACCGAAGTACGTTATCGCCGAGAATGTCTGAGCTGGGAGGGATCTTGGTGTCACTGAATCCGCCCCGTCTTTGAACAGGAATCTCTCTCCATAACCTACCCGACAGCCTGCCGTCCAGCTGGAGCCTGGAGCCTGCGTAAGGGGGAGTTCCCTATCTTCCTCAGACACACACCCCTGCAGTCCCGCCAACACCCCCCCCCCCCCCCCCCCGCCCCCGAGCAGGGCTCAGGGGCCGTCCTCCCTCCCCTCTCCTCCAGCCCCGCCGCAGTCCGGCCCCGGGAACCCAGCGGCAGGCTGTCGGGACTGGAGCGGGGAATCATTACCTGTGGCGAAGACTTGTTTCGACCTCGGGGAGTCCTCGGTCTCCGGCTCCCAACTCTCGGTCTCGACTTCGGTCTCGCTCTCGGTCTTGCTCTCGTTCCCTTTCCCAGTCTTCGTCTCGGATTCGGTCCTGGTCTCTGTCTCGCTCTCTCTCCCGCTGTCTCTCTCGCTTGCGGTCGCGGTCGCGGTCTGTTTCCTGGTCTGTCTCTCTCGATCCCTGTCTCTGCGTCCGTTGCTGCGTCGACTTTGTGCTTCGGACGACTCTCTAGAACCTGCAGTCGCTTCTTCCCCGCGTGGCTCCTTCCTCGAAGACCCGACGGAAGAGGTCCGAGACCTTCCTGAAGGGAGCTAGGAGCACCGGGCAGCCCAGCGAGATGAGCGTCCGGAGACTGTGAGAGCTCCGGTGAGATGGGGACGCCAGGAGAGCCCCATTCATTGGAGGCGCGGCGCTGGGATGAGCCCTGGAGTGGCGGAGGCCAGAGCCAGGGCTGGAGCCGGGTCCGAGCCGGGGGCAGAGCGAGCGCTGGCTGCCTGCGGGGTGGTTGGGCCAGTTGTGCGGGGGGGTTGGGACGGGGCGGGGCCAGAATGGTTGCCTACAGCGCCCGTTTCCTAGAGCCGCTGCCGTCTTGGGGGCCGCCCCTTCAGGTCACAATTGCCGGAAGGTGGACAGGGGATGACAAAGGGCTGCGGGGGAAGGGGGAGGGGGCCAGGAGGTGGGGGAAGGGCCGGGGCCTGACCAGCTTGGCCTTGGGGCGGCTCGACTGGGGAGAGGAGGAGGCAACCGTATCCCGGCCTGAGCCCGGCTGCGTTTGGCCCCTCGGGATAGAAACAGTGGATAGAGCCGGCCCTCCTAGAGTAGTTCCTCCTCCTCCTCTTCTTCCTCCCCTCCCTCCTCCACAGACTGACTCAGTGGAAGCGCCTGTCTCTTCTCTGTCATTTTCCAAATTTTGCACATCCCTGAGGACTTCTTTTCTGCCCTTTCTGCGTATGTCATTACTGGCACCTGCTCCCAGTTAGTGGGCAGAGAGAGGTGGGTGACTTGGGTTCCAGTCTTGGCCCTGCCACTTACTACCTCCTTGGACAATTCTTTCATCTCCCTCCCGAGCCTGTTTATTCCAGGGCAATAACCATTGTACTGAAGAAGTCGAGACTTAGTGGTTGTGGAGAAAGTGTTTTGTGTGACCCTTCTTGACCTATAGAGATATGAGCTGTTATTAAACACACACACACACACACACACACACACACACACACACACACACCCCTGCCATTTCCACTT
Source organism: Bettongia penicillata ogilbyi (assembly GCA_023548195.1). Classification (NCBI taxonomy): domain Eukaryota; kingdom Metazoa; phylum Chordata; class Mammalia; order Diprotodontia; family Potoroidae; genus Bettongia; species Bettongia penicillata. The sequence continues at coordinate 316,982 of JAJHZJ010000801.1, read as the reverse complement.
TGAACTGTGATTCTTCTGGCACAAGGAAGCTCACTTAGCTGTTGCTATGGGGTCTGTGAGCCCTGACCTTGGCACTGTAGGCCAGCTCCTTCCCTCTCCCACTCTTTATCTTCCTCTTTCTCCTCTTCTAATTCCCCTTTTCTTTTTTCTCTCTCTCCACTCCTCTCCTCCCTTTCCCCTTTCCCCCTCCTTGCCTCCCCTTTTTCCTTTCTCCCTCTTTCTTCCTTCTCTCCCCTCCACTTCTCCTTCTTTTCTTGCCCTCCCCATCCCTTCTTTTCCTCTAATCAACCAGTATTTAGTAAGTTCCTACTACATACGAGGCATTGCTAAATGCTGGGAATCTACGACAGAGAACAAACAGTCCTTGCCTTCAGAGAAATTAAATTTTATAGAGGAGAGTCAACTTGTGCCCATATAAAGCATATACAAAACAAATCCAGGGTGTCCCAAAAGTCTCAGTGCAGTTTCAAGGACTAAAGCTTAAACACGTTTTTTTAAGGGGGAGGGAGATGAGCAAGGCCTCACATAGGAGACACTTGAACTAGGTTTTGAAGGAAACTATGGGATTCAGATAGGCACAGGTGAGGAGGGAGGGCTGCCAACCTAGCACAAAAGTGAGGAGTCGGAACAGAATGGTGCATGTGAGGATTTGAACAACAGATGCCAGTTAGGTCTAATTGGGGAGAACTGTCTGAAAAGGACTGGTGTATCATAGACCTAGAAAGATTCCATTAGAACCAAATATGGGGAGTTTTAAATGCCAAATGGATGAGTTTGTATTTCATAGTAGAGGTGAAAGTGTTGGGAGCTTCCAAGGTGAGTCCCACGGTGACTCCACTGTTTTAGGACTGACACTGTCAGCAGACATGTAGACAGATAGGAGGTAGTAGGGAGTTCAGTTAGGAGATTGTCTTGAGAGTGGAGCCAAGGGGTGATGAAGGTCTGAATTAGGTGGGGGGGGGGGGGGGGGGGGGGGGGAGTCGGGGGGGGGGGCTGGCTGAATGGGTGGAGAGAAAAGGATGAATGAGAAATGTGAGGGAAAAACAACAGGCCTGAACTGATTGGATGTGGAAAGTGAGGGAGGTAAAGAGTTAACCTGGGTGCCCTGAGGAGGGGAGACATAAGTTCAGTTCTGGACTCCCGACTGTGAAATACCTCAAATCCAAAGGGAAATAACTGTTTGATGTTGGAGGATTGGAACCCAGGAGAGATCCCAGTGTCTGGATATGTAGATGAGGAGTCATCTGCATTTGGACAGTAATAGAGACCCAATAATGTTGCTCTCTCTCTTCTCTACCTCCTCCCTCTCTTCCCTCCCTCCTTTTTCCTTCCTCTCTCTCTTGCTTTTCCTCCTCCCTCCCCTCTCTCCTATTCTCTTATCTCTTCTTCCTTTCTTTCTTTTACCCTCCCCTTTCTTGTTCCTGGCCCTTCTCTTCTCTCTCCTCTCCTTTTCCTCCTTCCTTCTGTTCCCTCCTTCCTTTTTTCCCCTCCCGCTTTCCCTCCAGCTGTCAACCAGAGCCATGGGGCCGCTCTCCCACTGGGATGGCCAAGTTCAGACTTGTAGCCCAGCATTTCATCAGGCTAATTGCAAATCTCCTGAAAGTAAAGCGCCATGCTGCAGGTTGCCCAGGGGCAGGAAACCCTGTAGTGTGTATTTGGGGGGGTAGTGGTGGTGGAAGGGGATAACGCTGGAAGGGAGCCTGGATCCCAGGGACTGGGACCTCCTGGTCCTCAAGATCACCAATGTCCAAAAAACTTTGAGCTAGGAGAAGAAACCTGTGCTAGCCCTTCTGCAAACATGTTCCCCATTGGGCTGTGATTGTGATTGCAACACCCCAAGACAGCAGATTCCCTGGGTGTTAATCACAGCTCAAAGTTTCTTAATCTCCTCTTTCAAAAAAAAGTATTGTAATTCTCCAGATCAACAAATCTAAGGCCTTGGAACCAGGACCCAAACCAGCCTTGGAGCCAGATGCAAATGTTCTTCTGCTCCCATCAGACTTGGCCCTAGAGAGGGGTGGAGTGAGGGGAAAGGGTGCTAGGTTGGAGGCCTGGGTTTTAGTACTGGCTTTGAGTTCTGCTACCAATTTACTGCATGAACTCTGGCAAGGAAGTCCCTCTCACTGAGCCTCAAATTCCCCTTCAGCAACATGAATAGGTCTCACGCGTCCTAATAAAGTCTCTTCTGCCTCAAGCATTCTGAGACTTCTGGAGTTACTGGAGAGATCTGCTCCTGGCTGGCAGATTGCTAGACTTTAGAAAGTCCCAGGCTGACATCAGTACCACACCTATGCTTTTTACTAGAGAAATTAGAATAATGAACCTGGCAATTATGCAAATACAGCTATATAGCTTGATGGAAGAATCACCATTCCCTAAGCTGTATGAATTACAGATTGACAGCAGAAGACACTCACACCCAAGGAAGGAAAGTGAGGGTCACTATTTGTGACTCCTTGATCATTCCGAGAGAAATCTAGGATGAGAGGCAAATTGGTTTGATGGAGTGCAGTCTGGAGAAAGAGAAGCTGAGTTCAAATCCCATCTGTGCCACTTGGAGCTGTGTGAGCTTGGGCAAGAAATATTTGGTTTCCTCATCTGAAAAATGAGAGGTCTGAACTAAGCCAAGGATCCTTTGATTCCAAGTTTCTTCTCCTCTTTAGGCCCAAGGGGAAGAGAACAAACATTTATCTGTGGGCCAAGCATTGCACTAAGGGCTTTACAATTTCTCATTTGATCTTCACAATCACCTTGGGAGGTAGGTGTTATAATTAGCCCCATTTTACAATTGAGGAAACAGAGGCAGACAGCAATTTGGTGACTTGCCCAGGTTCAAATGGTTAGTAAATATCTGAGGTGAGATTTGAACTCGGATCTTCCTGACCAGGGCCAGCACCCTGTCCCCAAATGGGGATAATAATAACATTTACTTGGCAGGATTACCTTCTCTTCTTCCCCTGTGACCGCACCTCCAGCTTCATACATACACACACACACACACACACACACACACACACACACACACTCTCTCCCCTTCCTTCCTTAATGAGTTCAGTACTTGGCTCAGTCTTTCTCTCCTCTCTAGCTCCTGCCCTCATAATACTAGGAGACTTCAATATACACAGTGATACTCCCTCCAACACCCTAACCTCTCAATTCCTTGACCTATTTATTTCCCATGACCTCCACCTCCACTCCATCTCTGTTACACACAGTTATAGATAGTCATACTCTTTATCTGGACATCACCCACAAATGTATCCTAATCACAATCTGTCTCAATTTCCTCAATTGTAAAATGAGGATAATAATAGCACCTGCTTCCCAGGGTTGTGAGCATCAAATAATATTTGTAAAGTGCTTAACACGATGCCTGGCACATAGTAGGTATTTAACAAATGCGTGTTTCCTTCCTTCTATGTACATATTTGGAGAGCGAGCCAGATTTTCCTGGCTTGGAAGTTGGTTCTCTCTCCACTAGATCACTGTCTCGGTTCCAGTTCCAATCAAACTGCAGTGTTTTCTCTCTGGATCCATTGTCTCTGACCTGGGAGAGACACCAGTCCTGCAAGCAAGAGGATGCTACGCCCAGAAGTAAACTTGGGAGGCTTTTCTGAGCCCATTGTTTTAATTCACTCTCCTTAGGGATTGAGCAGGTAGAACCTGGTTTGCCTTGGGTTCCTAATGGTTTCTGTGCGATGGTTTTTTGCTAGCTCATTCCCTTGGTCAAGATCTCTTTGTAAAAGAGAATTGGTGAGTTTGATTGATATTGGAGAGATACTAACTGGTGACTGATATTGGAGGAACATGTAGGATGTAGGGTAGTAAGGGACAGTGTTGGAGACAACCTGTCCAATCCCTCAGGGTTATGTCTAGAGTCCCAGAGTGTGAGAGAGGAGGAGTAACTACAGTCTGGGCCCCAAGACTGTCAGTGCTTTGTGAGGGGGAGTGTTGAGTGAGCCCAGGCCAGCACTAATAATACATGAATATAATAACAGTAAGAGATGATAGAATAATGCACTAATAATACATGAAATGAATATGTAGTGAATAATATATCAATTATATGTTATAACATAATATGATAGATTATACAATTTATATTTTATATGACATATAATTTATTATATACAATAATAACATAACATAATATAGTAATATAATAATATAACAATAACATATGACACAATAATAACATATATAATTTATTATTTATTATATATAATAAAAATGTAATGATATATGATTTGTAATTTATTATATATAATAAATTTGTAATTATATATGATACATAAATGATACCTCAATTGCTATACTTTATTCATAATTACCATGATAAGGAAATAATAATGATGCAGCACCTAGGAGACAGCCTCCACCTTGCACAGAGATGTCTCCAGAAAGCCATCCAAATCTGTGGGGCCACAACTTGTTTATTCTCAAAGAGGAACAATGACATCAACAAGGTGATGTCTTGACATGCACATGAATTGGATTTAAGTGAGGCAGGGCTGTGCAAGGGATACAAGTAGTCCAAACCAAAGACATTTAATGAAATCGCATAATAGGAAACATTTCCCCAGTAAAACCTAGGGTATTTGTTTCCCCAAATACACATCCGTGGAAGGAAGGAAACAAGAATTTATTAAGCACTTATGATGTGCCGTGCTCTGGGCTAAGAACTTTCCAAGGCCATCCCAGTCTTATTCTAGCTTCATTTTCTTTCCTTTCTAATTTAACCCTATGGACAACCAGTTCAACCTTACACTGTCCTCAGATCTCTAGACCCTCACCCTCTTGTCCCATCATGCCTTGGCAAATCTCAATACTGGATTACTTCCCACAGCTGGTTCCTCCATCCCACATGCTACTGACCTCAGCTGGAGGAAGTCACAGGACACCACAAATTTCTGTGATCCCAATGACGCCCTCTGTGCCGAACATCCATTCCTTAATTCTTCCTGTACTAACTCTGTCTCACTCCCCACAACAGCTTAGGACCTTAAGGGGCACTGGATAGAGTGTTGGGTCTGGAGTCAGGAAGACTCATGTTCCAGAGTTCAAATCTGGTCTTAGATACTTCCTAGAGTGTGACCCTGGGCAAGTCACTTTACCCCATTTGCCTCAGTTTCCTAATCTGTCAAATGAGCTGGAGAAGGAAATGTTATACCAGGCCAGTATCTCTGCTAAGAAAACTCCAAATGAGGTCACAAAGAGTCTGAAGCAACTGAACAACAAAATTTCCCCTCTAGTCACCCCCTTGATCAAAGAATTTCACCTCCTGCCTTAAAGAGAAAATAATTCCTGTGTTCCATATTGTTTCCTATTCTACACCCCCAAACCCCATTCTCTACTCCTTTGCTCCAGTGTCTGATGGAGAGGTGTCCAACCCTCTGCTTGCACCTTTGGTTTTATCTCCTTGAAGAGCCCTCCTCCGCTCTCTTCCATCCTTCCTCATGTACTGGTTCCTCCCTGGCTGACTCCAAACATGCCCAAGTCTCCCCCATCCTTAAAAAACCTTCACTTGTCCCCTAGCTTCTGAAGCCTATATCTCTTCTTCATTTCACAAACTACTAAAAAAAACTACCTACTCTCAATGCCCCAACTTCCAGCCCTTGATTTTTAACCCTTTCCAGTCTAGTTTCTGACCTCACCACTTAGCTGAAAAAGCTCTTCCAAGGTTACTAAGAATTTCTCTCTCTTTTTTCCTGTAAACCACTTCTTTATTTATAGAAAACAAGAACAAAAGAGGTTTGATGCAGTTATGCTTAAAAAACAAATAACAGGACCTAAGAGATTCAGACTGTTGAGATATTGGGCAGAAAGGAAACAGGCCACAGATGTATTTTGGCATTCCTCCGAGGAAAGTTTCTAACTCTGAGGCTCATGAAATTGGTCTAAAAAATAACCAAAACAACCACACCAATATCATGATAACTGTTTTTCAATATAGTTGTTTTCCTGTATAATCTAGTGTATTTTATATTATGTATTTAAAAACATGATTCAGAGAAGGGGTGCATCGGTTTCATTCAATAGACTGCCAAAGGGAGCCAGAGCAAAAGCCAAGTGAAGAAGACTTGATTGAGGCATTTAGTGGCCACAGAACAGAGCAGGGCCCTTCCAGAACCCATTTCTTTTGGGTCAGGGAAGAAACATGATTAAAGGAAGACTTATAGGATTTGTTCTATTACCACCGAGGTTATGCTTCACTTTTAGGGCCATTGGAATGACTCTATCCCTTTGGGATGGCTGCCCTATGCAGGGGCTTGGGGGGAGGGGTAGCAACAATAGAATCTCTCATCACACAGGTCACTTCTTAACATGTTCCCATCCCCCACCCTGGACCAGGTCCCTCTTGGGCTAAACCATTCAGAGTATTTCCCCGAATGAAGGGAGGGGCCAAGGGGGAGGGAGGGATTGCTTTGAAATAGGAGAGAAATGTCAACAGCAGCCATGGAGCCCCCACCTGCACCTCTCTGAAGCTAGTCAGTGTGTGGGGCAGGCCCAGGACAGATGGTAGAGGAGGGCCTGGGCACTACTTGTTTGTGACCCCAGGGAGCTGATTTCACTTCTTGGCTCTGCTTTGGCTGCCACAGCCTCCATGGTTCTGTATCCAGTCTCTTCATCTTTACCTAGGAAGTGCAGAGTAAGTTTAGCATACTTTAGATTCTTGTCTAACTCCTAGATGATAGAAAAACTAGAGGTAGATTTTGCTCCTTGGTCAATCAAGATGTTTGTTCAGTCCCACATGATATTGTATGAGGAGAAAACTGAGGCCTAGAAAGCTATTGTAATGAGATCACCTGTGGAATTCACAGCTGGTCAAGGCTTTGGTCCTTAAAGCGACTGTTGTGAGATCACTCATAGGTACTCAGAACTTGAGGTAGCAGGGCCTTTAAAGGCCTTGGAATCCATCCCCCTTCTGTTACTGAGGAGGAAACTGAGGCCTAGTGAGCTTAGGTGACTAATATGAGATCACCCATAGGTTCCTAGATTCATAACCTACAAGGCCCTCAGAGGCTGAGGAGTCCAACCTCCTTCTGTTACTGAGGAGGAAATGGAGACCAGAGAGCTGAAAGGACTGGTGTAAGATCACACATAGGAGCCTAGAATCATAACTGAAAAGGCCTCAGAGACCATTGGGTCTGGTGCCCTCCTGTTACTGAAGAGGAAAATGGAGGCCAAGAGAGCTGACTTCAGTGTTAGGAGATCACCCATGGAATCCTAAATTCACAGTTGTCCAGGCCTCACAAGGTCTTGTAGTCTAATCCTTTCCTGTTAATGAAGAGAAAAGACCTAGGGAGCTCAAGTGATTGGTGGAAAATTGTACCTAGAATCCAATAGATCATTTAAGGGAACTGTTAGAGGCTGTGGAATCACACCCATTCCTCAAATTTAGGCAGGAATTTAGTCCTAGAGAGCTGAAGTGACTCCTGGACTCAGGGTTATCTGAGCCTTAGAGACCATGGAGTCTAACCTCCCTGCTGCTACTCAGGAGAATTCAGGCATAAATCACTGAAATGACTTTTATGAAGTTTGGATTCAGTCAAAGGGCTGCACTTGAAGACCTAGAGGGTCACATGTGGCCTTGAGGCAGCAGGTTTCCTGGGCTAGGCTGCTCAAAGTCTAACCCTAACTTTGAATTTTGTTGGTAGGCTCTGTATTTATAAGTTATGTTTTTAAATAGATTTTAAAGCAGGAACAATCTTGCAAAGATTGCAGTGCAAAAAAACAAAAAGTAAATAAAATTGAGGCCTAGAGAGCTGAAGAGACTTGTGTGAAACCACCCATAGAATCCTAGATGTGGAGCTGACCTGGCCCTCAAAGTCCCTGGAGTCCAATCCTCTGCAGAGGAATTCACACAGAGAGAGGTGAAATGATCAGACTGCTTGAACTTGCCTTAACCTTAACCCTGCTTTTTTTGAGTAGGTAGATTGATCAGTCCTTTCTATTCATAACTAGTGTATTTTAAATTGATTTTTAAAAAGAGTCAACTGTGCAAATGTTTAAACAAAGACAAACAAAAGAAACTGAGGCCTAGTGAGCTGAAGTGACATTTAGAGCTGGCAGTGTCCTCAGAGGTCACTAAATTCAACCCCATGCTGTTAGTGGGGAATAAACTGTGTGAGCTGAAGCAAATGGCGGGAGATTGGGCCTAGGATCCTTGACTTAGAGGTGTCAGGGCTGTCAGAGGCATGGAATCCATGTAATTTAGGCAGAAATTGAGTCTTCGAGAGCTGATGTGCCTTGTGTTGAATCACACGTAGCATCCTAGACTAGGGTTAGCTAAGCCTTCACCAACTCACCTGTTCTTACTCAGGAGAATTCAGAGGTAGAGAGCTTAAATTAAGAGGCTGTTTCAACTAACCCTAACCCTAAACTTCTCTTTGTCCTTCACAGTAACCCTCAATGTTTTGGTAGGCTGATCAATTCTCTGTATTTATATATCATGCTTTTTAAATTTATTTGAGAGCAAAAATAACCTTGCAAAGGTTCCAGCACACACACAAAAATATTGAGGGCTCAGGAGCTGAGCTGAAGAGACTGGTGTGAGATTATCCATGGAATCCTAGATTCAGAGCGAGCAAGGCCCTCAGAGACCTTGGAGTCCAATCCCCATGTGTTATTGAAGAGAAAACTGAGGCCTAGGGAGCTGGAAGTGACTGGTATGAGATTCCCCCATATGCTTATACATTTAGAGCTGGCAGTGTCTTCAGAGGCCATTAAATCCAACACCCTGCTGTTTATTGGGGAAGAAACTTAGGCCTCGAGGGGTGAAGTGACTGGCAGGAGATTGGGTTTAGGATCTCAGACTTAGAGGTGTCAGGACTGGCAGAGGCCATGGAATCACACCCATTTCTGTAATTAAGGCAGAGTCTTCAGAGGCCACGGAGTCTAACCTCCCTGCTCAAAGCCATAGACAGCCAAAATGACAAGACTGTTTGAACTAACTAACCCAACTCTTGAGTTTTTTGGTAGGTTAATCCATTCACTGTATTTAGAAATCAAGCTTTTAAAACTGATTTCAAAGCAGGAATAATCATGCAAAAACAGCAGGACCCCCCAGAAACACTTTAGGCCTAGAGAGCTAAAGAGACTGGTGGGAGATCCACGTATAGAATCCTAGACATAGAGCTGAGCTGGCTCTCAAAGGTCACGGAGTTCAGCCCCCTGCAGTTACTCAGAATTCATAGAAAGCTGAAATGATAGGGTTGCTTAAACTGACCCAAACACTAACTATAACCTTAACCTTGAATTTTTCTTTTTGGTAGGCTAATATTTTAAATTGATTTCAAAAAAGAAACAATCATGCAAATGTTCAAGTAGTAACAAAACTGAGGCCTAGAAAGCTGAAGTGACCTATGTGAGATCATCCATAGGGATAGACTTTAGCATTGGTAGTATCCTGAAATCCAACCCCCTTCTGTTACTGAGAAGGAAACTGAGGCCTAGAGAGCTAAAGAAACCAGGTACCTAGACCTTGAGGAAGCAGGACCTTCAAAGGTCTTGGAATCCATCCCCCTTCTGTTACTGAGGAGGAAACTGAGGCCTAGTGAGCTTAGGTGACTAATATGAGATCACCCATAGGTTCCTAGATTCATAACCTACAAGGCCCTCAGAGGCTGAGGAGTCCAACCTCCTTCTGTTACTGAGGAGGAAAAGGAGACCAGAGAGCTGAAGGGACTAGTGTGAGAACACCTATAGAATACTACTTGTGGAGCTGACCTGGCTCTCAAAGGTCGTGGAGTTCAACCCCTTCAGTTATTCAGAATTCATAGAGAGCTGAAATGATAGGACTGCTCAAACTAACCTAGGATCCTAGACTTAGAGGCCATGGAATCATAGCCATTTCTGTAGTTTAGGTAGAAGTTGAGTTCCAGAGAGCTGAAGTACCTGGCTGCAGATCACACATAAGATCCTAGATTCATGATTAAGAAGGCCTCAGAAGCCCCTTAGGCCAGCTCCCTCTGAGGTCAAGGGAGCTGAATTCATTGGTATGAGTTCAACAGAATCCTAAATTCACAGCTATCAAGATACTTAGAGGCCTTGTAGTCCAGCCCCCTCCTGTGACAGGCTGAGCCTGACACCTAGAGAGCCAAAGTGACTGGTTCTAGATTAGGCCTAGGATTCTAGACTTAGAGGGCCCTCAGAGGCCATGGAATCACACCCATTTCTATAGTTTAGGCAGAAATTGAGTCCTCAAGAGCTAAAAGAACCAGTGTGAGATCACCCTTAGGTTTCATAGCTGTCAAGGTCTTCAGATTACTTATTATCTCCTAGGACTAGAGCTGACAGGGCCAGCAGAAACAGACCTCATCCCTCCCTGTTACTGAGAAGGAAACCTCCTTCCCCCCAAGAAAGGGAAGGGCTTTGCCTATGGTCTCACAAGTAGTCAGCATCAGATTTGAAGCTAAGTTTTCTGTCTCCAGAATCACTGTTTCATGCAGAGAGCCTTTAGCCATTCTACAGAGGCAATAACTCAGCTCAAAGCAGAGAATTGATTTTCCTCTGGTTCCTCAAGTACCCTATGTCCAAGCTCTGCTTTGACTCCAGGCTTAGGTCACCTTCTTTACTGTTTCTACTACATGGGAATACTATTATATTTTCCCTCATTTCAAGCATCATTATTGTCGTTTTCATTTTTGTTTGCCATATTATTATTAGTAGTAGTGGTAATAATATTAAATTTAAGTCTATATACTCTTTTTCTGTATTGGGGAAGTATTACTATGTCCACTCTGAAGATATGGAAACTGAGGCTTAAAGACTTCCCCTGGTCACAAAGAGTATCAAAAAAAAAGACAAACTCCAGCCTTATGATCCCAAGTTCTATGCAAAAATGCATTACCCACATACTCTGTGGAAGGCAATACTCTTGTGGTAGGCCAACCTGGCCTTGGTCTAACTGGCTGTCATCTGTAGCGGCTGAAAATATCATGGTAGAGATACAGAGAAAGTAATGGATGTGCTGAAGGGAACCTTAGCTATCTTAGGCCTGTCAGCTTCTAGAGGGGAAAGATCATGACTAATTTCTTTTGGACAGGCCCAAACTTTTCCAGTTACTAACAGGCTATCATTCCTATATGAACAGCATGGCCTAGTAGATTCAGAGTTAGCTTTGGTTCATGTAACTGTTTCAGTCCTCAGTTGTCTATTCGATAAAATTTGGGGTTGGATTCAGGAGTGTGCTGGTAAATATTTAACAACTGGCTTTCTGAAAAAAAAAAGTAGGCAAGGCATACTTTTAAGTTTAACCTGCATTATTAACATTTTATCCCTCACTTTCTTAAATCTCAACAATCCCATCTAGCTTTGTAACATTTGCCAATTCTGAAATAAAAATGTTTACACTGAAAATTTAACAATTGACTTTCACAAGCTATTACAAGTTAGCTCCAGCCCACCCCTGGTCATTATGCTCTCCAAACTCCTTTTCAGTCCTGACTTTTGTATGTTCTAGGTCCTTTTCAGCTCTCACATTCCATAAGTCATAGTTTAGGGGCCCATGTAGTTGATGCTTCTCTGTCATCACCTTGTCTGTCAGAGTTGCTCCCAGGATGCAATGAGATATGCCTACTGGCTTGTTTGTGCCTTCCCAGTGAGGGTCTGGCAGTGGGTACTAGCAGCAATTGGTATGAACAGTGATGACCAGGGATGGACCACCTTGCTCAGAGGTCTGACTTTCTGGAGCCTAGTCCAGAAAACCAAATTATGGGACATACTGGTGGAGAAGAGGAAGGTAGAAGACCTTTCTTTAAGAAACAATGGTCAAAACAAGGGTGGGGAACCTTCAGCCTCAAGACCACATGAGACCCTTTAGGTCCTCAAGTGCGGCCCTTTGACTAATCCAAACTTCACAGAACAAATCCCCTTAAGAAAAGGATTGATTCTGTCAAACTTGAATCAAAAAGTCACACCCAAGGACCTAGAAAGCCACATGTGGCCTCAAGGTCATAGGTTCCCCACCCCTGGTCAAAAATAATGACTATTTGCAAAGACCACTCTCACATAAATACATTCCCTTTTTTTCAATGAAAATAAAGTCCAATCAAAGGCAAGATGGATACTGAATTTGCTCCAATTGATCAAATTCAAAGCAGCAATATTATATTATATCTTTCAATATGCACAAACAAGGTCAAGTTGGAATCATCAAGTGGCAGCCACAGGTTCTGCTGCTAAAGCTGCACTCATTCAGCACAGGCTCAAGACCCAGAGGAGCTGGGTCATTGCATGGACAAATGTATCATTGTGGAATTTGGGATGAATTTATGTACAGAATCAAAGGTCAACACATTTTGTATAGCAGTTTGAAAATATCAGCATATCTGTTGTATACCTCAGTGTCATTTATTTTAGTCAATCAAGTCGACAAGCATTTATTAAGCACCTACTCTATATAATATGAACACAGTCTATGATTTCATTGACATTAGGAATTCCCAATAAGGAACTTCGTCTCTCAATTCAGATTGGCCTCTCCTCTGCAACTTATTATCCTGGAGAGTTGCCTGAGGTCCCTGGGAAGTTAAATAACTTGCCCAGGGACACATAGCCAGAAGGGGGCAAGACTTGAATTCAGGGCTTCCTGTCTTTAAGGTCAATTCCCTATCCCCTATACGATTCTATCTCTCAATATTGTACATTTTCTTGTTCAGTTGTTTGGTCCTGTCCAACTCTTTGTGGCTCCATGGACCATAGCACACTAGGCCCTTCTATCCTCTATTATCTCCCCAAATTTGTCCAAGCTCATGTTCATTGCTTCCGACACTATCCATCTCATTCTCTGCCTTCCCCTTTTCTTTTTGTCTTCAGTATTTCCAAACATCAGGGTCTTTACCCATGACTCTTGACTTTCTTTATGGAGCCAAAGTACTTAAGCTTCACCTTCAGTATTTGTCTTTCCAAAGAGTTATTGTTCAGTCATTTCAGTTGTGTCCAATTCTTCATTACCCCTTTGGGGTTTTCTTGACAAAGATACTGGAGTGGTTTGCCATTTCCTTCTCCAGCTCATCTAACAGTTGAGGAAACTGAGGCAAACAGGGTAAAGTGACTTGCCCATGGTCACACAGCTAGTAAGTGTGTGAGGCCAGATTTGAGTCAGGAGGAGTCTTCTGATTCCAGGTCCAATGCTTTATCCACTGTGCCACCTAGCTGTCCTGTTCCAAAGAATAATCTGAATTAATTTCTCTAAGTATTAACTGATTTGATATCCTTGCTATCCAATGGATTCTCAAAAGTAAGTGCTTATTAAATGCTTGCATATTTGGTGGAACTATTTGAAAAACTGAGCAAGGTACCTAACTTAATACTCTGATTCCAAAAGATAAAGGGATAACATTTATGAAAAACTTAGAGTGATTATAAAATTTTTAAATTAATAAAAACTACTTATCCTACAAATGAAATAGAATTAAACACTTGTTCATTAATCACTTTACTGTTTTACAGGAGCCAATTTCATTTTATTTTAAAGACTTAGATATTTCTAAACATGAATGAATAAGGAATCCATTTGCCATGGATGAGCATGATATATCATTAACTATATACACTATACTATAGTGTATATAACTATACCAATATGTAATATATTTATACTCTATAATGATAATGTTATGTTATTTATTGTGTATTAATATTACATGGTATTATTATAATTGCATATTATTCCATCATGAACAAGAGAAAAGGAACAAACTTTATATAGTGCTTACTACATTTTAGGCACTGTGCTAAACATTTTACAAATATCTCATTTGATTCTCACCACAACCCTGGGAGGTAAGTGTTACTATGATCTTCATTTTGAAGTTGAAAAGACTGAGGCAGACGGAGGTTAAGTGACTTATCTAGGGTCACACAGCTTGGAAAGTGTTTGATGTTGAATTTGAATTCAAGTCTTCCTAACTCCAGTCTCAGAGCACTATCCATTCAACCCTGTAGCTGTTAATAAGTCTATGAACAAGAATGGTTAAAAGGCTTGTCATATGAATGACAATTTTTCATTTTATCTATGGTGAAGTTTGAGTTCTTTGGTTTATCCATAAAGTGATACAAATTGTGTTGTGATTCTTAACATTTCATTTGTGGGAAATTGGATTTTCTGCGTTAGATATTATAAAAACAAAATATCAAGCTTGCTTAGTGATTGGAAAATAATAGTGAAGAATGATGTCAAACACCATGTTTCTCAAAACTTAACTGAAAAGCAAGTTTACTCCTTATTACGTTACTATTAATATGATTCACTGATGTATCCTGGCTGTGTGACCCTGGGCAAGTTGTTTGACCTCTCTGTTCTCTAGGTCCAAGATGTTCTCTAGGTCAGACATGAGGCCTGCAGCACTTCCTACTGAACCCAAACCAGATTCATATGTAATCAGGAAATAGTCACCAAATAAATAAAAGTACAATAGAATATAGATAATGTTAATATGTAGCTTTCTTTTTTTAAACATTATTTTATCTGTTTTCCATTTTCTACAATATATGGTTTTCTGAGTCAATCATTTTGTACACAGGCATCCTTTTGTATGGTTTAGTGGCCCTGTTTCTGAGTTTGGCACCATTGCTTGAGGTGGCTCTAAAATTCTCTTTGGCAGATAAGGTTACCTCATCTGAGAGTCCCCTAGATGCACAAAATCACCCATTTGATCCCCATCTCTATAGGACATACCATCAATGAGCATGATATAATTATCCTTATTCCATCTGAACAAGGGGAAGGAACAATCACCTACTGTGTACACAGTGTTTGACACCTACTGTGTACCAGGCACCATGCTAAGTGTTTTACAGATATATCACATTTGAATCTTACAACAACACTGGGAGGTATGATATTATAATCTCCATTTTACAAGTGAAGAAATTAAGGCAGATAGAGATCAAATGACTTGCCCAAAGTCATACAACTAGGAAGTATGTTTTCCTATTTTTTAAAAATGTGCAAATTCTGAAGTACTTTATCAATAAATATTTGTTATATTGTTGAATGCTTAAATTAGTTTGTTATAAAAATTATAAGAATTCTTCACTGTTTTTGAATAAACTAAGAGACTGAAAATCATTTGCATAGATAGTTTAATGAAAAGTGGAGGTACAGTGATTTTTTGTGAAAAAAAGTGGTAGTAGTGAATCATTCCACAAAATATGGAAGCTACTAGGGTAGGCCTAGCCCATTGATGAGAAGCCATGCCTATTAGTATCCTGAGCAAATACTCATTTATTTATTTCTGTGTTTGTTTTGAGCAAATGCTCTTGAATCCATTTTCCCTGCTCTGGGAGCTACTGACTATTGTTTCCTTCTTTTTAAGAGGGAGAAAAATGGTTGGTCTCCAAGACTGAAAGCTGGAGTTTGGGTCTTGAATACTTCAAGTTCCCAAGGTTGCCATTTGCCCTCTCTCTGGGGCTAGCACATGAAGCGCAAGAACATTATAGATGGGAAGGGGTTTTGGGCCACAACAGCTCCACCTTGGAAACTCCAATCTAACAACCTTCATTAACCACCAACACAAATGCAGACATATGCATCTCCATTTTCTAATCGCCATATAGTGTTAATTTTAAAACTTGGTAAAGATAACACTAAAAAAGAAAAAAGTTGAATTTCTGCTAATGAATATAGATCTTAAAAATACTCAGTAAAATGTTAGCCAACACAACATTAAGAAAATTGTTGCTCATTCCCAGGCAGGGCTTATTATGCCAATCTTCTATGGTTGGTTAAAGAACAAAAAATTTGTCAGCATAATAAGATATCAAAACCAAAAAACTCACAAAACATCTTTTTTTTAAAAAAAATTTCATTTATTCAGTTTTAGTTTCCACAAGATTTTGAGTTCCAAATTTTCTCCCCATCTCTCCCTTCTCCCACCCCAAAACGCCATTCTGATTACCCCTTTGCCCAATCTGCCTTCCCTTCTATCACACCCCTCCCTTCCCTTATCCCCATCTCCTCTTTTTTTCTTGTAGGTCAAGATAGATTTCTATACCCCATTACCTGTATTTCTGATTTCCCAGTTGCCTGTAAACGCAGTTTTTGACATTCATTTTTAAAACTTTGAATTCTAACTTCTCTCCCTTCCTCCATTCCTACCCATCTCCACTGAGAAGGCAAGCAATTCAATATAGGTTATGTGTAGCTATGCAAAAGACTTCCATAAAAGTTATATTGTGAAAGACTAACTATATTTCCCTCCATCCTATCCTTACCCCTATTTATTCTATTCTCTCTTTTGACCTTATCTCTCCCCTAAAGTCTTTACTTCTAATTACCCCCTCCTCCCATTTGCCCTCCCTTCTATCATCCCCCACATCTCACTTATCCCCTTCTCCTCTACTTTCCTGTAGTGTAAGATAGATTTTCATACCAAATTGAGTGTGCATGTTATTCCCTCCTTAAGCCAAATGTGATGAGAGTAAGCTTCACTGCTTCACTTTTTCTCTTTCACCTCCCCCTTTTTCTCCTCCACTGAAAAAGTTTTTTCTTGCCTTTTTCATGAGAGATAATTTGCCCCATTCCATTTCTCCCTTTCTACTTCCAATATATTCCTCTCTCATCCCTTAATTTTATTTTTTTAGATATCATCCCTTTCTATTCAACTCACCCTGTGCCCTCTGTCAATATGCATGCAATCCCTCCAACTACCCAAATACCAAGAAGAGTTTCAAGAGTTACAAATATTATCTTTCCATGTAGGAATGTAAATGGCTCAACTCTAGTAATTCCCTTATGATTTTTTCCTGTTTACTTTTTCATGCTTCTCTTGATTCTTGTGTTTGAAAGTCAAATTTTCTATCCAGCTCTAGTCTTTTCATCAAGAATGCTTGAAAGTCCTCTATTTCATTGAATAACCAGTTTTTCGTTGGAAGTATTATACTCAGTTTTACTGGGTAGGTGATTCTTTGTTTTAATCCTAGTTCCTTTGACTTCTGCAATAAGAAGCTGCTAGATTTTGTGTTATCCTGATTGTATTTCCACAATACTTAAATTGTTTCTTTCTGGCTGCTTGCAATATTTTATCCTTGACTTGAGAACTCTGGAATTTGGCTACAATATTCCTAGGAGTTTTTCTTTTCAGATCTTTTTCAGGAGGTGATCAGTGGATTTTTTCAATACTTATTTTACCCTCTGGTTCTAGAATATCAGGGCAGTTTTCCTTGATAATTTCATGAAAGATGATGTCTAGGCTTTTTTTTTTGGATCATGGCTTTCAAGTAGTCCCATAATTTTTAAATTGTCTTTCTCCTGGATCTATTTTCCAGGTCAGTTGTTTTCCCAATAAGATATTTCACCTTGTCTGCTATTTTTTCACTCCTTTGGTTTTGTTTTATAATTTCTTGATTTTTCATAAAGTCATTAGTTTCCATCTGCTCCATTCTAATCTTCAAGGAATTATTTTTTTCAGTGAACTTTTAGATCTCCTTTTCCATCTGGCCAATTCTGTTTTTTAGAGTATTCTTTTCCTCATTGACTTTTTGAATCTCTTTTGCCATTTGGGTTAGTCTATTTCTCAAAGTGTTATTTTCCCTTCCTCAGCCTCAGTTTCCTCTTGTGTCAAATGGGAAGGTTTCACTAGATGACCTTAGCACTCCTATTCAACTCTAGGATCCCTTGACCTTTCAGACTCTGTGGCTCCTGGGTTAAATCCCTTGGCAAGCTTCTAAAAAGCCCCTTTACCCTCACCTAGCTTGTTTTGGTATGCGGATATAAAATCATGGGCATGCTGAAAGAATGGATTAGCAATCTGCTTTTCCTGTTCCGTTCACTTATGGCATTGGGCTGGTAAGTCAGCTTAGTAAGAAGCTCTGATAGGACCCACTGACATCCCCTGGAAGTCTGGGAGCTTTAGTTTGGAAAGCAAGTGGCTAGAGTATCTGCTGTTTCCTCATTCTCTCCTGTGATATATCTCTTGTGTTCACCCTCTTGCAATGCTGGTGTATTTGTCCTTCTAGTTCTCCTGCTGTGCTGATAACAGCTTCACTTGCTTGATCTGAGGTCAGAGGTGGTGGTTGTTTGTCCTTTGTTCTAGAAGTGGACCATGACATCTGGTCAGAAGTCAGAGGTGGGTTCAGGGTGAAGGAAGGATTGAGGGTCTTGAGGGAGGCTGAAGTTCTTGTGAAGGTGAATATGGAATAGCACAATGCCACCCTACTATGCACAGAGTCAAGCTGCTCATGTATGTTAAGACTCTACTAGCCAGCTAACCCTTGGGCACTTGGACCAGAATTCAGGGGTGGGGACCTGTGGCCTTGAGGCTTAGGTTTTCAAATTCAGCCTTTTGACTGAGTCCAAGTTTGACAGAACAAATCCTTTGATTCAGGGGATTTGTTCTGTGAAGTTGGGATTAAGCCAAAGGGCTGCACTTGAGGACCTAGAGGGCCACATGTCAGCTGGCTGGAAAAGAAAATTTCAGAGGAAGGAGTAGAGGCTTATAAGCAGAACTGAATGAACCTAAACAGGTTCCTGACTGTTCCTGGATCCAGATCCAATCTCTATCCATGGGCAGCTGGCTGACCTGGCTTTGGCACCCTTCCCAAGAGCAGGGTTTCTTAAACTTTTTTCACTTGCAACCCCTTCTTGCTAGAGAAATTTTTACTCAACCCAGGGTATATAGGAATATAAAATAGGTATGCAAATCAAACATTTACTGATAATACATCATAAAGAAATTTATTCTGAAATAATTCTTTGGTATGCATACAATTTTACCATTTATCAAAAATGAAAGCAAATTTGCATACTAATGAGAAGGATATACTTGTTCATTTTTATGCAAAGAATTAAATCTGGGCCGAATATCTGATACTGCAGGATGCAGAGCATCTTTAACATTTTTCAGAGTTGATTGATATTTTCATTTTATAATTGTACATGCTGAGAGCACCACTTTGCATAAATATGCAGTGCAAAATGGCAGAGGTATGTTTAGGGCTATTTCCGAAATTATTGGAAATTCTTTCCTAATCCCAAACCAAAATTCATTTAACAGTTTTTTAAGGAAAGTAAACCTGTGTTGTTTGATAACTCAGCAAATTCTTCTTGAACTTTGAATGGCAGTGACTGACACTTTTTATTTCAATTCAATTGAATATGGTTTATGAATCCAACTTAGTTTTTTAGAATCAAAACTTGAAGGAAATATTTCTGAAATTGCATCTCCAGATGATGAATTATAACTCTTGCAATTAAATCTTTGGGAAAGTTATTTTCAATTATAAAATCATCTGTAGCCATAAACGTTTCTAAAGAATCATTTTCCACCCTATTCTTTCATATATTAACTTTTTAAGTAAAACTTTCAATTTTATCTCTATTACATTTTTCCCTTGAAGCAACATGTTTAAATTATTGAGTTTTTAAAAAAATATCCGACAAATAACAGTTTTGAAAGCCATCAGCCATTATGAAAAAAATGAACAAAATTGAATTTCTGCTAAAAAAATAACAATTTCATCTTTCTTCAGTTTCAATAATCTGTTTAAGCTTCACCCTCTTGAGAACCACCTTACGTCTGCATGTAGTAATAAGCCTTTGTAATTGGAGTCCATGTCTTTGCAAAGGTTTGAAAATAAATAACTGTTAAGGGAATTTAATGAAAATGATTTTAATAGCATTGAGAAGCACAAAATCTAACTCTAGATTTTTTTTTTTTTGGCCTCGCATGGCTTCCAATGGATCATCGGACCATTGGACCAACCAATGATATGTTCATTGCCATCAGCTTTAACTTTGGCTACAAATCCAACACTCTCACCCATCCTTGCTCCAACACCGTCTGTACAGACTTCAACACAGTTTTTCCAATGTAAACCTTTATTTGTGAAAAATTCATCAACTCTAAGATAAGTATCTTCCTCTCTTGTGTGCCCCTCCAAAGGGCGACAGAGCAATAATTCCTCCTTCATAACCACATTTCACATAAAGTAATTACTTACTTTGGAAATATCTGTTGTTTCATCTAACTGAATTGCAAACTTTGGACTGCCCTTGAGCCTTGTAATAAGCTGCTGGAATTGGTCATTACTAATTTCAGAAATTCTTTTGGAAACGGTATCATTCGATAAAGGAATTTTACGAGTTTCATCCCCATACTTTTTTCCCATGAAGTATTTCCTAACATTTTAATAATAGCAGGTAACATGAAATCTTCTTCTATCACGTAGGGCTTTTTAGTTTTTACAACTAAGTAAGAAGTTTCGTAAGATGCAAGTAAATACTTTTCGTTGATGGTAACAAATTTCTCAAAACTGTTTTTGTTTTGAAGATTTTAAAAGTCATTTGAAATATTCCTTTGGTTTATTGCAGTACCCTGCATGCTTGGTATTAAGCCGTCATTTTAGTTTGGCTGGTTTCCTGCTCTCCGTGGCGACAACTTCATTACAAAGTAAGCAATGAGGCTTTTCCACACCATCACCATTATTAGAAGTAGATCATATTGCAAAAATGACATATTTTCTTTTTCTTGTCAATTTTAGGTGTACTACCAAACTTTGCACATTGTCATCAGAATTTTTATCTCTTCTGTCTAAATTTAGCCACTTATCCATAACTGAAAAATATTTTTGTTCTAAGACATAAAGAAATATTGCCAATAATTTCTCAAATAAATACTAGCTTTAACTTATGAAATTACATTTGTTTGTGCTTAATTTTAGAAATTGAGGTTTGCACTTACATATACATACAGTGGCGATGGTGGAGAAATATTATTAAAGGCCTTTTGTCTTTACTTGCAATTAAACACGTTTCTGCGAAAGAAGGCAATAACAGCAATTTTTATTTTTTAATTGATTAATTAACTTTGTTTCCAACATTCACTTCCATAAGATTTTGCGTTCTAAATTTCCCCCCTTCTTCCCCTCCCCCTCTGCAAGATGGCTATTCATGTACAATCATATTAAACATATATCCACATTAGATGTGTTGTGAAAAAAGAATTAGAAGAAAAGGGGGAAAAACCATGAGAAAGGAGAGAGAGAGAGAGAGAGAGAGAGAGAGAGAGAGAGAGAGAGAGAGAGAGAGAAAATGGTCTACTTTGATCTGCATTCAGACTCCATTGTTCTTTCTGTGGATGTGGATAGCATTTTCCATTATGAGTCTTGGAGTTGTTTTACATACTTGCTAAGAAGAGTCTATCAAAGTTATCCATCGGACAATGTTGCTGTTACTGTGTACAATGTCCTCCTGGCTCTTCTCACTTCTCTCAGAATCAGTTCATATAAGTCTTTCCAGGTTTTTCTGAAATCAGCCTACTCATCATTTCTTATAGCACAATAATATTCCATTACATTCATATACCACAACTTGTTCAGCCATTCCTCTCAATGAGGCAATGGATATCCCCTCAATTTTCAATTCTTTGCCACCACAATGAGCTGCTATAAATATGTTTGTACACGTGGGTCCTTTTTCCTTTTTTATGATCTCTGGGATACAGACCTAGTAGTGGTATTGCTGAATCAAAGGATAAAGCACCTTTAACATTTGGCAGAGTTGATCAATATTTTCATTTCATAATTGTTAATGCTGAGAACACCACTTTGCATAAATATGCAGTGCAAAATGACAGAGGTATGTTTAGGGCCATTTCAGAAATTATTGGAAATTCTGTCCTAATCCCAAGCCAAAATTCATTTAATGGTTTTTTGGAAACTCAAGTTTTAAACCTGTGTTGTTTGATAACTCAGCAAATTCTTCTTGAACTTTGAATGGCAGTGACTGACATTTTTTATTTCAGTTGAATTGAATATGGTTTATGAATCCAACTTGGCTTTTTAGAATCAAAATTTGAAGGAAATATTTCTGAAATTGCATCTCCAGGCACTTCAGATGATGAATTATAACTCATACATTTAAATCTTTGGGAAGGTTATTTTCAATTATAAAATCATCTGTAGCCATAAACATTTCTAAAGAATCATTTTCCACCCTATTCTTCCATATGTTAACTTTTTAAGTAAAACTTTCATTTTTATCTATATTACATTTTTTCCCTTGAAGCAACATGTTTAAATCATTGAATTTTTAAAAAATATCCAACAAATAATGCAGTTTCGAAAGCCATAAGTCATTATGAAAAAAATGAACAAAATTGGATTTCTGCTCAGTCAAAAATATAGCAATTTCATCTTTCAGTTTCAATAATCTGTTTAAGCTTCACCCTCTTGAGAAGCACCTTACCTCTGCATGTAGTAATAAGTTTTTGTAATTTTGTAACTTCTTATTTAGTTGCAAAAACTAAAAAACCTTATGTGATAGAAGATCTAATGTCACCTGCTATTATTAAAATGTCAGAAATACATCATGGGAAAAAGTATGGGGATGAAATTCATAAAATTCCTTTATCAAATGGTACTATTTCCAAAAGAATTTCTGAAATTAGTAATGACCAAATTTGTAATTTGTAATTCAAACCTTTGCAAAGGTTTGAAAACAAATTACTTTTAAGGGCATTTAATGTAAATGATTTTATTAGAATCAAGAAGCACAACATCTAACTCTGGTTTTAAAACTGGGCACAGTTTTATAGCCCTTTGAATATAGTTCCAAATTTTTCTCCAGTATGGTTGAATTAATTCACAGCTCCACCAACAATGCATAGAGTGTTCCAATTTTCCCACATCTTCTCCAATATTTATTATTTTCCTGTTTTGTCATGTTAGCCAATCTGATATGTGTGATGTGGTACCTCAGGTGTAAAACATTTTTTTTCATTTGACTATAGATAGCTTTAATTTCTTCCTCTAAAAATTCTCGGTTTGTATCCTTTGACCATTTATCAATTGGAGAATGACTTGTATTCTTACAGATTTGACCCAATTCATTATATATTTGAGAAATGAGGCCTTTATTAAAGACACTGTCTATAAAACTTGTGTCTCAGCTTTCTGCTCCCTTCTAATCTTGTTTGCATTTCCTTTGTTCGTGCAAAAGCTTTTCAATTTAATATAATCAAAATTATCCACTTTGCATTTCATAATATTCTCTATCTTTTGTTTGGTTCTAAGTGCCTCCGTTCTCCATAGATCTGAAAGGTAAACTATTCCTTGCTCTCCTAATTTGCTTATAGTATCACCCTTTATGTTTAAATCATGTACCCATTTTGATCTTATCATGGTACAGTGTAAGATGTTGGTCTATACCTAATTTCTGTCATACTGTTTTCCATTGTTCCAGCAATTTTCATCAAATGGTGAATTCTTATTCCAGAAGCTGGAATCTTGGGATTATCAAACAGTAGACTACCATAGTCATTGACTTCTGTGTCTCATGTACCTAACCTTTTCCACTGATCCATCATTCTATTTCTTAGCCAGTACCAAGTAGTTTTGATGATTATTGTTTTATAATACAGCTAGGCCACTTTCCCTTGCATTTCTTGTCATTAATTCCCTTGATATTCTGGACCTTTTGCTTTTTCAGATAAATTTTGTTTTTAATTTTTCTAGTTCTACAAAATAGTTTTGGTAGTTTGATTGATATGGCACTGAATACGTAAATTTAGATAGAATTGTCATGTTTATTATATTAGCTCAACCTACCAATGAGCAACTTTACCAATGAGCAATATTTCCAATTATTTAGATCTGACTTTATTTGTGTGAAAAGTGATGAGTAATTTTAAAAATAAAAAATTCTAACACAATCCAAAGATATGTTAATTTGATGCTTAGATGCTGGGGAATGATGGTAGGAAAATATTAAAAGGCTTTATTTTTATAACTAAACTATTGTGTTAATGTAAGACCAGAAAACTTTGTATGTACAGTAAAAATACTGCAATTCATAACATAAAATAGTCTTGAATCTGAACTGAGGTGTTTCTGGCAGTGTTAGTTGGGACTGAGTGGCATGAGAGCATGCTCAGTGCAAAGTGGGCATGTTGTGTGTTCAGAACCAAGGCTGTAGTGAAGTCATGTGATGCAATACGGGCAAGTGCTGCCAGAAACACCTCAGATCCATTATGCGCTTGATTTTGAATTCATTTTTGGTCATGGGGCATTCAGAAACCTTTTAATGTTTCCAAAGTTTTCATGGCCCTCACGTTCCCCATATAGGGTCATAACCCACAGTTTAAGAAGCACTGACCTAAATTCTGCTTTGGTAAGGACCTTTCTGTCACTCTGGAGAAATCTTCTATGTCTACTTAAAAAAAAAAGCTTATTTATTTTTAACATTGTTTTACCCAAAAAATTGAGTTCCAAATTCTCTTCCTCTTTCTTGCCCCCCACCATTGAGAAGGCAAGCAATGATATCAGTTATACATGTGAAATCATGCAAAACATATTTCTATATTAACCATGTCTCAACCAGAGACAGTCTCAAACAAAGTGAAAAATGCTTCAATCAACACCATGTTTATCAGTTGTCTCTCTGTAGGTAGGTAGTATTTTCTGTTTTAAGTCCTTGGGGATGTCTGGGATCATTATATTGCTGTGACTGGCTGTCATTCACTGTTAATCATTGCTGTAGGATTGCTGTTACTGTGTACAATGTTCTGGTTCTGCTCACTTCATTTTGTATCAGTTCATGTAAGTCTTCTCAGGTTTTGCTTTTCTTTTCTTTTTTTTTTAGTCTAGCAATTATAGCTCTATTTTTAATCATACCATTATGTTAAAAAGGAAAAAAGCTATTTATGTAACTGGAAATATTAAAAGAATGCATCTTGGGGAAGAAAGCACACTTCAGAAGTATATTTATTGGTTCATAGGTTCGTATAGCAATCCTTTTAATCATATACTTTGATGCTGTGGCCAGAGTTGAGTTCAAGAGGAAAAATCTATCCACCAAGATGGCTAATTGCTAAGTGGGCACAGCGATTCATATCATGTTGATTATCTACAGAATATTACAGGTCTTTCAGATCTTTTTGGATGTCCCAAAAGGTATCTGCACTCTTCTTGGGCTAAGTTACCTCATCATCTTTCAGCTTCTGGTTAATAACGCTGGTCAGTCCTAGGGCATTCAGAATGCATGGAAGGCTAAGGAAAACTTCGTTCTCGATGCCATACATCCCCTTCACCATAGTGGATACAGGATAAATCTTGGAGAGATTTTTTAACATGGTCTCAATTAGATCAGCAACACTTAATCCAATAGCCCAGTTAGTGTATCCTTTGAATTTGACCACTTCATAGGCACTTTCAATCACCAGCTTATGAACCTCCTTCCAGTTTTCACTGTCATTGTCAGTTCCCATTTCCGGATTCAGGTCTTGGAGAGAAATGCCTGCCACATTCACTCCACTCCACACAGCCACACTTGAGTTCCCATGTTCTCCAAGGATCCAGCCATGGCAACTGTTTGGATGGATGCCAAGTTTTTTCAGAAATAAGATAGCAGAATCCTGGCATAATTCAGATTGCATCCACTACCAATCACCCGGTACTTTGGCAGGCCACTCAGTTTCCAGGTGACATATGTAAGGATATCCACTGGGTTGGAAACCATAATTATGATACAGTCTGGGTTATACTTTACAATTTGGGGAATAATAAATTTGAAGACATTCACATTCCTTTGTACCAGATTGAGGCGACTCTCTCCCTCTTGCTGGCAGTCTCTGGCAGTGACTACAACAATCTTGGAACCAGTAGTGACAGAGTAATCTTTATCAGCCACAATTTTGGGAGTTTGAAGAAACAAGCTCCCATGCTGTAGATCCATCATTTCTCCTTTGAGTTTGTCTTCCAAGCAAGACTCTTTGCAAGTATGCTGATAGCACAGGCCATACAACTTGTCCAACATCCACAACAGTAACCTTATTGTTTGGGGCTGCTGCCTCCTCTTCTGCAACTGGAACAATCAATTTTTCTTTAAGAGTAGCCATTTTGTTCTGCCTAAAGAGTAGTTGATTGCCTGTGATGAACTTTGTCCCAAAAAGAGAAGAGAATCAGCTACATCTTTCTCCAGCTGTGCCCTAGCCACAAGCTCAGGTTTTTCTGAGAGCATCCTGCTCATCATTTCTTTTAGCATGATAGTATTCCATCACAATCATATGCCACAACTTGTTCAGTCATTCCCTAAATGATGGGCATTCCTTTGATTTTCAGGCCTTTATGCTTACTCTTAAACATAGTCTAACTGACCTACATTTATTATTTTCAGGTACTTCTTTTGAACCTGAAAGCACACCCAACTGGGACAACAAATGTCATTTCTTTCCCCATTGCTTCTGGTTCTACTCTCTGGGGCTGAGCCATACAAATCAAACTTCCCTTTCATATGATGGTTCTTCAGGTACTTTAACAGAGCTGTCAATCCCCCCCGCCGACAAAGTTGCCCGTCTTCTCTTTTCCAGACTCGACCTACGCAGTTCTTTAGCTGCTCTTCATATGGTCTGGTTGTTTGTCTATCTACTACAGTACAGATCACATCATACTGCCCCTTTGGGTAAATATTCCACTTTAGTCCCCAGCTAGGCAGAAGAGCACTCTGAAAATGTAGTCTATTGTAGAGGGGTTGGACCCATGCTCCAGGGTTTTCCTCTACAAGGCCCGGCACAAAGTAAGCATGTTGTAAATCAGTCATTATAATCATAGCAATAGTAACAATGATGCTTTGATCATAGCTCAGCTATGGACAGCTCCCTTCAGACAGAATCCTGGGAGTAGTCAGGAGCCAAAAGGTAGGAACAAGCCTTGTTTTTCTCATTTGCATACCTATCTGTTAGTCATCTCCAAGAGGATCCAGATTAAGGGCCTTTGTGGGGGGAGATGATTTATCAAGTGGTCCTCCCAAGCACTGCTGTAGATGGGACATCTCCAGCCTGGGGCCTGGGGAAAGGAAGTGTGATTCCACTTGAGATAGGCATATGTTGGGAAAAGATGATGGAAAGCCAAGAAAGTACAGAGTAGTTTCAGTGTCAGTGAGATGGGCTGCTGATGCTAGCAGAATACAGTCAGTCATTCTGAGACCTCACACTCTTAGAGTTTAGGATCATAAGCTTCAGAACTGGAAAAGACCTTCGAGACCAACCTCACTTTACAGATGGGCAAACTGAGGCATAGGGTAGAGAAGTGATACAATTCACATTTCCATCATGCTTCCATATTTGCAAAGATCCCTCTTCCACAGATATACAGGTTATTATTACCATTTCCCAGATGAGAAAATAGAGACTCAGAGAGACCACAGAGTGGCCAAGTGTCTCCTGACTCCAAGTCCAATCTTTTCCCACTACTCCACACTTGGGGCTGAATAGATAATCAATAGCAGAGGCAAAATACTACCCCAGCAAAATCCTCTAAAGGGGGCCTTCCTCATGCCAAACATGGGAACAAATGAGTGTGCAAAAGCAGTTAGCTTCATCTGAAAAAAAAGAGAATGAGGTTCAGAGTAGTTGTCATGTACCTAGGAATACTGGGATGAGGAGCTCAAAGTAAGAGTGGCTGGGTACTGAGGAAGAGGTACGAAAGCAGAGGTGAGAAAGGAAGGTGACAAATACCCTCAATTATCACAAGAGCCTGAGGGGCAGTTGTTCCCTTCTCCTACCAGAGGGGGAAGTTTCCAACTCTTATCCTTGGGCTTCTTTGTTGTTTAGGTCTTGTAGTTCAGTCATTTCAGCCATGTCTGACTCTTTGTGACCCCATTTGTGGTTCCCTTGGCAGAGACACTGGAGTGGTTTGCCATTTCCTTCTCCAGCTCCTTTGACAGATAAGGAAACTGAGGCAAACAGGGTGAAGTTACTTGCTAGTCATGGTCTGAGGGTAGATTTGAACTCAGATCTTCCTGACTCTAGACCCAGAGGTCTATTCACTGTATCACCTAGTGGCCAGTGTTTCTTTACTGAGGTACAGATCCTCTCCCAGGCTATGGTCTTGCATTCTCTTCCTTTTCCACCTCAGCCTTCCCTCTGTATAATTTGTATGGTCCTCTGTCCTCCTACCCCACTGTATCCTATGGAATATGAGCTATAAAAGATTCAACCCCCCTCCCCGGATTTCTTATCTTTCCTGTTTTACATCTTCTAGTGTTAATGGAAATCAACAGAGTCTCCTCAGAAGACTCTGTATCTGTAGCCACTCTTCCATCCCCCTTCCCCCAAAGAAGTGGAGATGGATTCTAGGCTCCTCAGTCCCACTTCTGCGTTCAAAGTGTTCATCTTTATCATCTGATCTTAGACCTTGTCAAAGCCATTCACTAACCTCCAGGGCATTGTCTCTGCTTTCAAAAGGAGTTGGGTCCAAAAGGCTCATGATGGAAAATGCTATCCACATCCACAGAATTACAGAGACTGAATGCAGATGGAAGCAGACTATTTGCTCTTTCTCTTTTTTGTTTTGTTTAGTTTCTTCTTTCTGGTGGTTTGTTCTATTGGTTATAATTTTTCTTTACAATATGACTAATGTGAAAGTATGTTTAATAGGAATGCATATGTAGAGATTATATCCGATTGCATACAGTCTTGGGGAGGGAGAGAAAATTTAAAACTCAAAAGCTTGTGGAACTGAATGTTGTAAACTAAAAATAAATAAATACATTTTAAAAAAGATGTTGGGAGTCCAGGCCCCCTCAATCGTACCTCAGTTTCTACCTCAGTCCTGTTTTTGACACTTGGAGACTTTTCCAAGAGGGTGAGTATCCCCTCAAGCATGCTGGCCCCTCAGTTCATCAGCCTTCTCTACTCTCAGGACTTTTACCTTCCCTCTACCTTAGTCACTAACAGGGACCATCACGTCAGCCCTTGGTCACTTCTACTTTTTTTACTTCCATGATCCAGAACTCTGAAATCTCTCTCTCTCTAAAAATAAGCTTAAAGCTCTCTTTGGATTTCCCCTTTCCTATTCTTTTTCTTCACTTTGATGGCCCCCTCCCTCAAGGCCTCCTCTCTGTTCTCCCAGTCAACTACCCTACTCTGGTTTCTTTCCCCTCCCTTCTCACCAAACCTCAACCTGGGACTAACCCTACTAAATGCCTCTATAGTTCCTGCACATGTGCTACTAAGTGCTCCTGGAGATAGTATAGACCTATCAGATCCTCTACCAATGTATGCTTTCAGATTTTGACTGGTTTCTCATTGCTGCATGATGGTCCTTTTTCATACCCTTGGTGGCTTTCTATCTCGCTCTCCATAGTAGCTACTCCAAACCTCAGATCTCCTCTCCCCTACCATCCCTCTCTTTCAGAAACAGAGGACCTGGCCTTCTACTTTACTGAGAAAATAAGAGACAATTCATCCCAAGGTCCTTCTTCTTCCCCACTCTATACCTTAAATTCCTTCATCATCATCTTTCATTGTCTCCTCTTTTACTCTAGTCTCAGAGGAAATGGTAGGCCTTCTCTGACGAAGAGTAACTTGAGCTTGTTCTCTCACTTTTTCTCTCATCTTCAATTTCTCCTTGTGCACTGGCTTCTTCTTTGACACCCATAAACACATACAGATCTCCCCAGTCTTAAAAATCTTTCCCTTGACTTTGTCATCCCCTCAAGCTACTGTCCTATACATATTCTCCCTTTCATAGTCGAACTCCAAGAGATGGTTATAGAAGTCTAACTTTTAGCCCAATTCTCAACTGAAACTGCTTTCTCTAAGGTGACCAATGATATCTCAATTGTGAAGGCCAATGACTTTTCCTGCCCTTAGTCTTCTTGACTTCTGTGAAGTGTTCAACACTTGAACATTTGAGGAGTGTAGTCTCCCCCTTTGACCACCTCAGGTTCTGGGGAAACTCTGGCCTATTTCTTAAGGCCACAGAATTTAATAGAGGATGAAAGGCACCCAACCCATCTCTCAACTCCTGAATACTCTTTCCTCCCTAGTTTTTGGTTTTCCTGGTTCTCCTTTCCTCTCTGCTCCTTCTCAATCTCCTTTTTGGGGGGGTCACCATCTAGGTCCTGCCTCCTAGGTGTGAATGTACTAGCTTCGTCCTCAGTTCTATTTTCTTCGGGATACTTTTAATTCTCAGTGGATTCAACTGTCATCTCTATGCAAATGACTCCTCATGCTACAAAGGTAGCCCTCCTCTTTCTCATGACCTCCAGTCCTTAATTGCCTGTTGGACATATCTAAGTGAATGTTCTGGGGGCATCTCAAACTCATCCTTTACAAAACAGAGTCGATCATCTTTTGCCCCAAACCTACACTTCTTTCTAACTTCCCTTTTTCTTTGGAGGGCATCACAATTCTTTCAGTCTGCAACTACAGAGTCATCTTCAACTGTTGCTTTTCCTTCTTTTCCTCCAACATCTAAACAGTTGCCAAATCTTGTCAATTCTATCACTATGACGTCTTGTATTGTTCCTTTCTTTCTACTCATATATCCAGCCCCTTGTTTCCTGATATTGCTGCCTATCACCCGTACTAGAGTAATAGCAACCTGACTGGTCTCTTTATCTCCAGTCTCTTCCCATTCCAGACCATTCTTCATACAGCTACCAAATGATTTCTTTTTTACAGCATAGGTCTGACTACATTACTTTCCTGTTTGAGACTTTTTAGTGACTCCCTATTGACTAGAAGATAAAATACAAATTCTTCTGTTTGACATTTAAAGCCTTTCATAGTCTGATACCAAACTCTCTTTCTTGATCAATTTCACATTCCCTTCATTCACTAAATTCCTGCCAAACTAGACTACACATTCCACTTTAGACACATCTCCCACCTCCATGCTTGTGCAACCCCTTTCTCATCATCATCTATTAGAATCGCTAATTTCCTTCAAGGCCCAGCTCAAGGGTCCTCCCTGTCCAACACCCATGTGTTCATTCTTTCTCGAACTCCTTGAAATTTGTATTTCCTTGGTCTATGTGTTGTATTTACTTCTATGTGTATACATATTCGCCCTGATAGAATAGAACCTCCTCAAAACTGGGATTATTTTAATTTTATCTTTGCATACTCAGAATATAGCACATTGCCTGTGCCACAGTGTCTATACTGGCTCCTGCTGCCTAAAGACTAAGTGTGTTACATTTCACCCCTTCTCCAGGCTTTTCCACTATCTTTAGGGTTTGGGGGTATCTAGTCTCTCTGCCATTAATTCAAACAATTCTAGTTGTGTTCTTCCAATTTTAAAGGTCTAAGCACCCCAGTTTCATTTAATCAGTTAACAGTCAGATTAGCCTTTATAAGGGAAAACTTACTTCAAAGTTATAGAAGAATAAGCATCCAGACATCTCTCCTCCCTCCCCTTCCCTTTACACCATCTCAGTCTCTGGGGATGGGAAGGAGAGTAGCTTCACAGATTAACTCAGTTCCTGCATAACAGTTCCACCTAGTTCCAAGGCCAAAGCCCCCATGGGCTATACTTTCAGAAACCCCTCTTTGCAGGGTTTCCCTGCTGGGCTGGGAGCAATATCTGGCCTGTAATCCTTTTGACCTGAGAAACCCCCAAAGGCTACACAGATTGAGCTCCAGGGTCTTGGAACTCCATTGCCTGTACCCAGAGGTAAAAAGGACAGCCTCCAAGTCTATTTCTCAGGGTCACAAGACCTAAAAAGGAGTGGGGGAGGTAGCCTTTTCCCACAGCCAGCTTGGTTTATGGCACCCATGCTGTGGATGAACAGGACTAGTCATCCCCTACACTGTATCCTGGGCCATTGCCAGTCATCTTTTTTTTTTTTTAATTTTAATTTTTAAAAATTATTTTGCTTTCAGTTTTTTTCTTTTCTCCCAAGATTAAATTACTTTATTTGATTTCAGTTTTCTATAATTACTTCCATATATCTTAGATTTATTTCCTTCCCTCCCCCTCCTTACCCCTTCCCTCCCCAAGATGGCATGCAATCTTATATAGGTTCTACACATACATTCCTATTAAATATATTTTCACCTTAGTCATGTTGCATAGAAGAATTAAAATGAATGGAAGAAACCATAAAACAAAAGAAAACATAACATAAGAGAAAATGGTCTGCTTCATTCTGTGATCCAATTCCATGGTTCTTTCTGTGGATGTGGAAGGCATTTTGCCTCAAGAGTACATTGGAAATTTTTTAGGTCTTTGCATTTCTGTGAAGGACTAAGTCTACCAGAAAAATCCCTCACACACTGTGGTTGTTGCTATGTACAAAGTTCTCCTGGTTTTGCTCCTTTCACTCAACATCAGTTCATGTAAGTCTTTCTAGGCTTCTCTGAAGTCTTCCTGTTCGTTATTTCTTATAGCACAATAGTACTCCATTACATTCATATACCACAACTTATTCAGTCATTCCCCAATTGATGGGCATCCCTTTGATTTCCAGTTCTTGGCCACTACAAAGAAACCTGCTATAAATATTTTTATACACATGGGACCCTTTCCTGTTTTTATGTCTTTGAGATACAATCGAAGAAGCAATATTGCTGGGTCAAGGGGCATGCACATTTTTGTAACCCTTTGGGCATAGTTCCAAATTATTCCCCAGAATGGTTGGATCAGCTCACAGATCCACCAACAATGAATTAGTGTTCCAACTCTTCCACATATTCTTCAGCATCTATCACCTTCCTATTTTGTCATATTAGCCAACCTGACAGATGTGATGTGGTACCTCGGAGTTGTTTTGATTTTCATCTCTCTAATCAATAGTGATTTAGAACATTTTTTCATATGACTATAGATACCTTTAATTTCTTCCTCTGAAAACTGCCTGTTCATATCTTTTGATCATTTCACAATTGGGGAATGACTTCTATTCTTGTAAATTTGACTCAGTTTCTCTATATATTTTAGAAATGAGGCTTTTATCACAGACAATAGTTGCAAAAATTCTTTCCCAGTTTTCTGCTTCCCTCCTAATGTTGTTTGCGTTGGGTTTCTTTGTGCAAAACTTTGCAATTTAATGTAATCAAAATTATCCATTTTGCACGTCATAACATTCTCTATCTCTTGTTTGGTCAAAAATTTCTTCATTCTCCATAAATCTGACAAATACACTATTCCTTGTTCCCCTTATTTGTTTATAGTATCAGTCTTTCATTGCCAGTCATCTTGACCTATGCCTTTGCCACTGAACTTTGATGACTTCGAAGGAGGGAGTGAGGCTGACAATTTTGCACAGCTCTCATTTAAATTCAATTTATGTGCAAGTCAATACATCACCCTCTTGTTAATGTGACTAGTCCTTTTTAAGAAGGAAAGACCAACAAGAACAACATCTGGAGAGAGAGGGGAGAGAGAGAGAGAGAGAGAGAGAGAGAGAGAGAGAGAGAGAGAGAGAGAGAGAGAGAGAGAGAGAGAGAGAGAGAAACTGCCCTAGTCTAGTGGTTTTAAAGTTGCATCCCTTTCCAGCTGCATAGCCATTGGAAAGAGGCTACTTCTGCCTGCATGGTAGGGAAACACCAGAAAGCTTCTCCTACCCACATGGTTGCCTCCATCTGACCATGTGATCTGAGCATGACCAAAGCTGGGTTACATTTGAAAATCAGTCCTCAAGGGCCCCTGCCTTGCTTTCCAATCAGTCAAAGCTCATTGATAGTGGCTCAAGAATCCCATTGCAGGTTTCAATTCCTGTGTTGACCACTTCTGCACCATTCTTTTGAATCCAGAGATGACTCTCCTTGACAGAGAAAAGACATAAAATAGCACTTGAGTAGTTTTGCCTTCTGTCATTACTATCATCATCATGTCTATACTGAGCAAAGCATCCTATCCTTTCTTTGGCTTCCATTTATCTCTGATACATCTAAAAGCAAAAACAGAAAAACAAAAACTCAACAAAAGGGATCCAACTTGAGAACTTTTTGTCAATTTCCTTTTGTTGACCTTTGTTGTTCCTCCATAACCTAAGCTCATTCGGAGATTGGGTGTACTTGGCACTATTCTCATTTGCCCATGTATTTGTAGTCAATGTCAGTTTTTTCACTGGTACTTATCTTTTTTCATCCTGTCATTTCAAAATCGAACCGAATGATCATCTAGCTACGTTAGCCTCTTTAGACCCACCACCATCACGTCGTGGAATTGGATTTTTGTGCTATTGAATTTCATTCTTAAAAAATATTTTGCCCCATAAGAATTCAGAGAAACATGAACTGATACAGAAGGACCTAAGCAGAGTAAGGTAAATAGTATGCTCAATAATAATATTAATGTAAATGAAAAGAATTTTTTTAAGCCTCCAAATTGACCTCTGAGTTCTTAGAATGACTAATAAACTTGGCCTTAGAGAAAAGTTCCCTCCTTTCTCTGTTACATCATATGATGTCAGCCATGGTTGATGTGTTGGTTAGTTGTGTGAACCTGCTTTTTTTTCTACTTCTTTTCAGAATGAGTAACATTTATGTAGTGCCTCAGGTTTTGCAAGGGGTTTTACAAGTATTACCTCATTTGATCCTTGAAATAATCCTGGGAGGTAGGTTCTATCATTATCTCTATTTTACAGATGAAGAAACTGAGGCAGACAGAGATGAATTGACTTGCCCATGGTAACACAGCTAATGCATGTCTGTGGCAGGATTTGGACTCAGGTCTTGCTAAATCTAGGTATAGTGCTCTTTCCACTGTACCACCAACTGCCACTTTTTTAGTCTTTACTATAAGATATGCTGTTGAGTTTTGTTGTATGCCTGTGAAACCTGGACAGCCTACCAGTGCCAAACTGAATCACTTCAATTTGAATTGTCTTAGGAAGATTTTGAAGATCACCTGGCAGGATAAGGTACCAAACACTGAAGTCCTTACTTGAACTAAACTGTCAAGCATTCAGATGATGCTTCAGAGAGCACAACTCTGATGGACTGGCCACATAGTTTGAATGCAAAATGTGATGCTTTCCAAAAAGACTATTTTATGGAGAACTCACACAGGGCAAGCATTCACATGGTGGTCAGAAGAACTGATACAAGGATACTCTGAAAGTCTCTCTTAAGAACTTTGGAATGGGGGGGTGGAGCCAAGATGGAGGAGTAGAAAGAGAGATCTGCGGTAGCTCTCCTCCCATAGCCCAGAAAATACTTGTAAAAATGACTCTAAACAAATTCTAGGGCAGTAGAAGCCATAAAACTACAGAGTGAAAGAGATTTCCAGCCCAAGGCAGCCTGGAAGGCCGACAAGAAAAGTCTATTGCAATGGCCTTGGAGTGGAGCGTGGCATGGACAGGACCAGAGCAGGCTCAAGGGAGCAGAATCATGGGCAGCAGCTGCAGTTCCCAGATTTCTCAACCCACAAGCACCAAAGACAGTTTCAAAAGTCAGTGAGAAGGCTCTTTTACCTGGGTGAGAAGGGAGCAGGGTCCTGCCCTAGCCCTGGCCCCAGGCATACATTTCAAGAGCCCTGGGCCTAAAGACCCTGGGGGAATTGAGCTGCTGATCTGGATCTCAACCCTAAGTGGTGCTCCTGGGGTGAGGAGGAGCACTGGATGGTGGAGCTGGTGGAGGCACTGGACAGGAAATTCTACTCACATATCCTGAGCAGAAGAGTGATTGTGGTTGCTCCCAGACCAAAACGCAGGCCAAGAGAGGAGTAAACTCCTCTCCTTTGATTGTACCACCTTGGAGGAGCTGAGAACTTATAGGTACCCAGAGTATACCATTTGACAAAGGACTCAAAAGTCAAGTAACTGGCTGGGGAAATGACCAAAAAAAGGAAAAAAATATAAGACTACAGAAGGCTACTTTCTTGGTAACCATCTTTTTGGATGAGGAAAAATAATGCATACCATTAGAGGAAGACATAAAAGTCAAGGTTCATGCATCCAAGACCTCCAAAAAAAATATGCAACAGTCCAAGGTCATGGAAGAGCTCAAAAAGGATTTTGAAAATCAAGTAAGAGAGGTGGAGGGAAAATTGGGAAGAGAAACGAGAGTGATGCAGAAAATCATGAGAAGTGAGTCAACAGACTGCTAAAGGAGACTCAAAAATGCTGAAGAAAATAACACCTTTAAAAATAGAATAACCCAAATGGCAAGAAAGGTGCAACAAGCCAATGAGGAGAAGAATGCTTTTTTGAAATGTACAATCAACTTTTATTTTGGTAGAAATGCTTGTTTTATTACACAAATTAATAATAATAAAAAACTGTTAAAAATGAAGCCCCTTCCAATATATTCAGGGAATGTATCTCTGAAACAATTATTAATTATGTAGACAGGTAGGATAGATTAAAGGAGTTACTTAATTTCATATAGAATAAAGATCAGGCTGATTGAGTAGGTTTTGAATTGAATCAAGTAGATGTTTCAGTATTCAGAAACTTCTGATTACACAGATCACAAAAGTCAATGAAAGGAAGAATGCTTTAAAAAGCAGAATTAGCCAAGTGGAAAAGGAGATTCAAAAACTCACTGAAGAACATAGTTCTTTAAAAATTAGAATGGAGCAGATGGAAGCTAATGACTTTTTGAGAAACCAAGAAATTGCAAAACAAAACCAAATGAATTAAAAAATAGAAGACAATGTGAAATAACTCATTGGAAAAACCACTGACCTGAAAAATAGATCCAGGAGAGACAACTTAAAAATTATGGGATGACCTGAAAGCCATGATCACAAAAAGAGCCTAGGCATCATCTTTCATGAAATTATCAAGGAAAACTGCCCTCATATTCTAGAATCAGAGAGTAAAATAAATATTGAAAAAATCCACTGATCACCTCCTGAAAAAGATCCCCAAAGGAAAACTCCTAGGAATATTGTAGCCAAATTCCAGAGTTCCCAGATCAAGGAGAAAATATTGCAAGCAGTCAGAAAGAAACAATTCGAGTGTTGTGGAAATACAATCAGGATAACACAAGATCTAGCAGCTTCTACATTAAGAGATTGAAGAGCTTAGAATATGATATTCCAGAAGTCAAAGGAACTAGGATTAAAACCAAGAATCACCTACTCAAGAAAACTGAGTATAATACTTCATTCAATGAAATAGAGGACTTTCAAGCATTCTTGATGAAAAGACCAGAGCTGAATAGAAAATTTGACTTTCAAACACAAGAATCAAGAGAAGCATGAAAAGGTAAACAGGAAATAGAAATCATAAGGGACTTACTAAAGTTGAACTGCTTACATTCCTACATGGAAAGATAATATTTGTAACTCTTGAAACTTTTCTCAGTGTTTGTACAGTTGGAAGTATTATATACATATATGCATATATATATATATATATATATATATATATAGAGAGAGAGAGAGAGAGAGAGAGAGACAGAGAGAGAGACAGAGACAGAGAGACAGAGGGAACAGGGTAAGCTGAATGGGAAGGGATGATATCTAAAAAAATAAAATTAAGGGGTGAGAGAGGAATATATTGGGAGGAGAAAGGGAGAAATGGAATGGGACAAATTATCTCTTATAAAAGATGTGAGAAAAACTTTTTCAGAGGAGGAAAAAAGGGGAGAGGTGAGAGGGAAAAAGTGAAGCTTACTCTTATCACATTTGGCTTAAGGAGGGAATAACATGCATACTTAATTTGGTATGAAAATCTATCTTACACTACAGGAAAGTAGGGGAGAAGGGGACAAGCGAGGTGTGGGGGGATGATAGAAGGGAGGGCAAATGGGAGGAGGGAGTAATTAGAAGTAAACAGTTTTGGGGAGGGATAAAGTCAAAAGAGAGAATAGAATAGATGGGGGCAGG
The DNA here is from genome assembly GCA_023548195.1 of Bettongia penicillata ogilbyi. NCBI lineage: Eukaryota > Metazoa > Chordata > Mammalia > Diprotodontia > Potoroidae > Bettongia > Bettongia penicillata. The sequence goes on along the minus strand of JAJHZJ010000801.1, from coordinate 279,470 downwards.
ATAGGATGGAGGGAAATATGTAATATTTCTTTCACAACATGACTTAAGGAAGTCTTTTGCATGACTACACATGTATGGACTATGTTAAATTGTTTGCCTTCTCAGTGGGGATAGGAAGGAGGAAGGGAAAGAAGTTGGAACTCAAAATTTTAGGAATGAATGTTGAGAATTGTTTTTGCATGCAGCTTGGAAATAAGAAATACACATATCGGAGTGTAGAAATCTATCTTGCCCTACAAGAAAAGAGAGACGATAGGGATAAGGGAAGGGAGGAGTGTGATAGAAGGGACGGCAGATTGGGAGAAGGGATAATCAGAATACATGGTGTCTTCAGGTGGGGGGAGGGGAGAGATGGGGAGAAAATCTGAAACTCAAAAGCTTGTGAAAATGAAAGTTGAAAACTAAAAATAAATAGATAAATTAAAGTTTCAAGAACTTTTGAATTGATTGTGTGACATGGGAGACCCTGGCACAGGATCATTTAGCATGGCCTGCCCACATCAGAAATGATGCTGTGCTCTGTGACCAAAGCAGAATTGAGACAGCAGAAAGGAAATGCAGAATGCACAAATTTAGACTATCAACCCCAAATGTTCACATGGGCTATTTGTACCCCATCTGTGGTAGAGCATTCTGAGCCCATATTGGTCTGATCAGCGACAGTCAGACACATTGAAACTTGACTTTATCACAGTGATTTCATTTTGGTCCTCTTTGAGAGCAAAGGAAAACAACCAAGGAGATATATAGCCAGCTAGCTAGACATAGACAGATATAAATTTGAATTAAAAAATGAAAGCTATAAATACACAAAAAGAACAGTTTTAGAAGAAATAATAATTTCTTTGTCACTTACCAAAATTTTATTCTTACAATTTCCTCGCATGTTCTGCATCAGTCCATGAATGCTATCTATCTTTTTTTCTTGAAGTCTACCCTCTTTAACTATTGGGTGCCGATCAGCTGATGCCTAGCTTTCCTCTCCTTTATCACACTTTCTAAGATGGAGGTGTCACTTCCTGCCAAGGTATCCATCATTCCTACACCAGGACCCAGTTCCTTTCTATTAAAAAGAAAATATATGCACCCTTCATTATATCTCCCCCTTAAAATATGTCCTTATCAACAAGGAAAGTATAGAAACTCCTGTGTTGTTTTTTGGGGGTAGAGGCAAAGGAAGTGAAGTCCCTTAGTTTTAAGGGAGAATTGATTTTGGGGTACCACCACAGTTACCTTCAAGTATTTGAAGGAAGGAGGATGATATCAGTTCTACATGATACCAGAGAGAAGAACAAGGAGCAAAGTCACCATTTTGGATTTGACATCAGGAAAAGCTCCTTATCATTAGAGCTATCCAAAAGAGGAATGGGATTCCAGGGGAGATAGCATTTCTCCACTATTGGAAATCAACTTAAAGCAGAGACTTTAAGTCAAAGATAATAGGCTCATAGTGATATAGCTTTACCTCAGGAGCCATCTAGTTTAATCACCTCATTTACAGATGAAGAAACCAAGGCCCAGAGAAGACTTCTCCAAAGCTACTCATAGGATCATGGATCTAGAACTGAAAGAGACTCTAGAGGACATCTGGTTAATCTACCCCCTAATTTTATGGAGGAGGAAACTGAGGTACAAATAATTTGAGTAATTTACTTAAGGTTACACAAGTTGTGAGTGAAATATAGATATGATTCCTCGGTTGAACTTCCCTTCCCATTCTAAGCTTCTGTAATTCTCTGTTTTCCCTAGCAATTACTGTGGGAAGACCCTGTGTCTGCTCAGCTGAGCCAGCCACGGTGTAGGAATGTATATGTTGATCAGCTTAGGATGGACACTTTACTTGTATCCTGGATGCCAGGACTGATACCAAGAAGTAAATACTGGGCACAGAAGAAGTTCTGTCTAGCCCTGCTCACTTCCAAGGAGGAAGTGTGACCCCCCGGGGAGAGAGGAAGAACCTGCTTGGGGAATTGCCCCACACCCTTGGTTGCTGGGGGTGGGCTGTAGTGAGGGGAGAAATGACATCATCATCCTTTCCTGTCTTGGATTACTCTGATGCACTGAGCTTCAGCAAAGGGCCTAGGCTCCATGACTTGGGGCTTTGCCCACTCCCCCAGCTTGGGGAGTTCCTTTTCTCATAGCTCCGGTGGTGAGTCACCCACCAAAACAAACAAACATTTCCTTGTATGAAGTAAGCTCATAGATGGAGTGCGGTGGGATGGGAAGGGACCCCAGATCCCTGCCTACCCAACCAAGATGGTTGCTAGACTGCCTCCCCCCACCTTTCCTCTCTCTTCTCTTTTCTTCTCCTGGAGCTAAGAAAGAGCAGGGGACAATTTCAGCTTCTCTGCATCCACCAATCATCTGGGATGCCATTGTTTTTTGTTTTACTGAGAATGGATGAGGAAAGAATTGGCAAAGTTAGTGATATAGACTGCTATCTGCCTACAGTTACTTATTTACTAATCTACCCATCCATTTGTCCATCGGGCAGCCCGTTACTCATTTTAGGCTTCTTTGTAAAATTAAGGGGTTAGATGAAGTAATTTCTAAGATACCTTCCAGACCTGAGCCCTAAAATCTTGAAGCTAGAAGATTTTCTTCCTTCCCCTAATGCAGGAGTTCTGTCTATAAAGCGTTTAGTTTTCCTCCTTTGTTCTTGAAGAGGACTATGATATTAGGCAGGATTGCTGGGGAACCTACTTGGTCATTGTTTGGGCTCTGATTGACTCAGAAAGAATGCAAATAGCAATTGGTCCTGTTTTGGTCAGAAACCCTGAGGGTTTTCCCCTCCCAGATCTCTCTTTTTTGTTAGAGGCCATTCTTTGCCTCATTTATTATTAAGGCTTAATCAGTGAATGGGTGCTGCCTCAGTCAAACTGAGACCTTAGCTTGAAAAGGTCAAGGTCCCCCACTGCATCCTGGACCATCTCCAGTCAACCTGATCTATATCTGATCACTGGACCTAGATTGCTCTGGAGGATAAAGTGAGGTTGGTGACTTTGCACTCCCCTCCCTCACTAAAATACAATTGACTTGCATGTCATAGCATCACCTCCCTAATGTCATGGCCTTCTTGCAGAATAAAGGACAAGCAGTAATCTCTGTATAGCAGTAGCCTCCACTTAAAGGCCTCAAGCAATAGGCAAACAGCTACCTACCCTGCAAAAATCTCGCAATCATACATCTCAAGATTGTCAGAAACTTTGGTTAGCATCAAGTCCAGTCTCCCACCCAATGCAAGAATTGCTTCTTCAACATCCCCATGTGGTCATCCAGCCTCCAACTGGAGATCTTGAACAAGTCACTTCACCTCCTTGGTCTCAGTTTCCTCCTTTGTAAAATGAAAGGATTGGTTGGACTAGATAATATCTGTTGTAACAGTTCTAGAACTATGATGAAATGATCATGCGATATTCAATGTGACTGGGAAGACAGGATAGTTGGATGATGGCAGAAATGGAAGCCAGTTTTCTCTTGTTCACAGAAGTCATAGCCATCACTAGATAACTTCACTGCTGGACCTCTACCACCCCTTTTTAACTGTCTTATAACATCCTTAGGAGACTCAATTTCCAGGACTAGAGTTATGGTGAGGAGATAAAGCTCTTTTATCTATTTTACCACAATTTACTGGACCATTTCTGTTTTGTACAGAACTGCAAAGCCAGGCAGGAAAAGCTCATCCCTTGCTTCCAGTGGAACTTCTAGGCAAGAATGTGGCCTTTGTTGAGTTGGGCTCTGGTAGGTGAAGATGGCCTCAGGCTAAGGCTACTGTGTCTTGCTTGGGGCTGCTGAGGATGTTTGGGGGGTGGGGAGGGAGGAAAGGAAAGGGGGGTGTCTCACTTCCTCACCATCTGTTCCCTGAATAGGGTAAGCTCAGTAAAAAAAGTTAGAGACTTTATTTAATATGGAAACCAGCTGGGTCCCCTTTTGGACTTCCTGGCTGGCGGTTGGTGACAAGGGCAGAGTTTGAGGACCCCTCCCCAACAAAGTGTAAACCACAGCTGAGTCTATACACCTACCTACCTACATATTTTACATATTCATATACATACAAGGATCCCTGTCAATCATCTATCTTTATAGAGAGAGATTCCTATGTAGAGATAGACAGGTATAGTTATAGGACCTGTGATCTCACTGGATCTCCCTGGTGAGAAAAAAAAATACATACACATTCATGAAAGGTATCTCAAAAGTCTTAGTGTGGTTTTAAGCCTTATTAGAGTAAAAACTTTATTTTCAAGTTTCATAAACTTAAAACTGCACTGAGACTTTTTTATTAATTAATTAATTTTTAATTTTCAACATTCACTTCCATAAGATTTTGAATTCCAAATTTTTCCCCTCTCCCCAAGACAGAATGCAATCTGATATAGGCTCTACATATACATTCACATAAAACATATTTGCACATTAGTCATGTTGTAAGAAAGAATTAGAACTAATTGAATGGACTATGAGAAAGAAGAAACAAAACAGAGAGAGAAAGCAATAGTCTACTTCAATCTACATTCAGACTTTGTAGTTCTTACTGGATGTGGATGGCATTTTCCATCATGAGTCTTTTGGAGTTGTCTTAAATCCTTGCATTGCCAAGAAGAGCTAAGTCTATCAAAGTTAGTCATCATTCGCTGAAACTTTTGAGATACCTGTAAAATGCACATGTATACTCTATAATATATCCACATATAATAATGTTATATGTAGCATATATTATGTGTTTATATACATATGTATGTGTATATTATTTTATCTCCATGTTATCGTTGTTTCAGTCATGTCTGACTCTTAATGACCCAATTTGTGGCTTTCTTGGTAAAGACACTGGAATTGTTTGCCATTACCTTCTCCAACTCATTTTACAGATGAGGAAACTGAGGCAAACAAGGTTAAGTGACTTGCCCAGGGTGACATGGCTAGGAAGTGCCTAAGTCTGGATTTAAACTCAGGTCTTCCTGACTCCAGGTCCACTGTTTTATCCACTGCAGCGCCACCTAGATGTCTATACTATTCCCTCATTTACTTGTATTGCATAGGAGAGTGGGAGAAACTGGGAACCCCAAACTCCAGAGCTTTTATCATTTTGTTGGAAGGGTAATGTCTCTGTAGATGATGTGTAGGTACAGGACAGCCATCAGAGATGAAAAGTGAGAGGCATGTGGAATACCCACTCTAAGTTGGAATCAGCTGTCTGACATGAAGACCTAAGCCTGGAGACCAGGAAGTCCCATTCAAAAAACAGATTAGGTCAAATAAGGCTAAACAGCTAGCTAGGCATCCATCATCTAAAGATCTAGAATCTCCTGCCAAGGCAAAATGTCTTTTAGATAAGACTCAGAAAGGAGCAAGATTGACTACTCAGGTAAAAAAAAGGCAGGAAAGGTGTTTTTCCTCATTTGCTGGTCCTACTACTGAATGTAAATACTTCTCTAAAAAGAAAAAGGCAGAGCCTGCTTTTCTTATGAGAAAGAGAGAACATTATTGGCAAGAACTCTGACTGAAGTCAAATGGCCATAGTTGGCAGCTGCTGTCCTCTTTAGCCTTTCTTACAGCACAGGTTTATAGACAGTTCTTGCTTTAAATAAGTAATGTGCATTTGCCCATGAACCTGGGGAAAAGAGGGAGAGAGGGAGGGAGGGAGGCAGGAAGGGGATTGGCACATGGTTCATGGACACATCGTGGCTGGGGACAGAGAAATGAGAGTGAGAAGAGGAAGACATGGGTGCTGGGGCCAGCCATAGTAGGACCTGGCTGGAACTGACAGGCAGAATACACCATGTATGTGTTGTGTGTGTGTGTGAGACAGACAACTGACACATGGAGGTCACACATGGATAGAGACATGAGAGGACAGGTGACATGCCATGCCAGACAGGTGGTACTGGAGTGCAGATGGTGGATAAATGTGCTGGCACTAGACATCAGAATGGGTGAGCAGGAGCTAGCAAAGGTCTCCTCTTGGCACTGGAGATCTCAAGCCAAACCCCGCTTCCATCCAGTGGAGGAGGCAGCCTGTGGTAGTGATCTCTCGGGGCATCAGTTCTTCTGCTTTCATTTGGAAGGTTTTTTTATGTTTCTTGTGTGTGTGTGTGTGTGTGTGTGTGTGTGTGTGTGTGTTAGGGGAAAGGGGGAGGCTGAAAAGCATGGAGCCAGGGACAGGAACAGAGAGGTAGCACACAGTTCTGTACAGTAAAGTTAACATAGGTGTTTTTTTTTTTTTTTTGCAATGCAGATTTCTTTCAGAACTCTTTATGGAAAGCCAAATTTGTATAATGCAAATTTACATAAAGCAAGAACTACCTATTTTCCTACATTCATTTAAATTTGCATTTCTCTAGTTATTATATGTTTGGATTAAGTTTGCATATGATTTTTTGACAATTGGTTTTTCTTCTTGTAAAAATGTCTGTTCATATCCTTTGACCATTTATCTATTGGGAAATGGTTGTTGCTATCATATACTTGTAGTAACTCTCTATGTTTTAGGTATCAGCCTTTTACTACAGATATTTATTGCAATGATCACCCCTGTTAACTGTGTCTAATTTTAGCTGCCTTTCAATTTTATGTAATTAAAGTTTTTCACTTTATCCTTGAGGATTACCTCTATTCTTTGATTAATTAAGAATTCTCCCCTTCTGGGGGCATTCCCAGATGTGGAATACTGTGTGTAATGTTAGCTATTTTTTTAATGAATTGACTGGGTTGCTGAATTATTTTTGTCTTCCTCTTTTTCTTTTTTTTAATTAAATTTATTTATGTAACTTTTTACATTCATTTTCACAAAATTTTGGGTTCCAAATTTTCTCCCCATTTATACCCTCCCCCCACCCCAGTACACCGAGCATTCTAATTTTCCTTATCAACAATCTGCCCTCTCTTCTGTCATCCCTCCCTTCTCTTGTCCCTATCTTCTCTTTTGTCCTGTAGGGCCAGATGACTTTCTATTCCCCATTAACTGTATTTCTTATTTCCTAGTAGCAAGAACAATACTAAACAGATGTTCCTAAAACTTTAAGTTCCAAATTCTCTCCATCCCTCCCTCCCCACCCACTCCCTTTGGGAAGGCAGGCAATTCAATATAGGCCATATCTGTGTAGTTTTGCAAATGACTTCGATAACAGTCGTGTTGTATAAGACTAACTGTATTTCCCTCCATCCTATCCTGCCTCCCATTGTTTCTATTCTGTCTTTTGATCCTGTCCCTCCCCAAGAGTGTTGACTTCAAAGTGCTCCCTCCTCCCATTGCCCTCCCTTCCATCATCCCCACCACCCTGCTTATCTCCTTCTCCCCCACTTTCCTGTACTGTAAGATAAGTTTTCATACCAAAATGATTGTGCATTTTATTCCTTCCTTTAATCAAATGTGATGAGGGTAAACTTCATGTTTTTTTCTCAGCTCTCCTCTTTTTCCCTCCACTAAAAAGTCTCCTGCTTGCCTTCTGAATGAGAGATAATTTGCCCCATTCCATTTCACCCTCTCTCCTCCCACTACATTTCTCTCTCACTGTTTACCTTAATTTCTTTATGGTCCCATCCTATTCAATTCACTCTGTGCTCTCTGTCTCTGTATGTGTGTGCATGCATGCGTGTATGTGTGTGTGTGTGTGTGTGTGTGTGTGTGTGTGTGGTCCCACCAAATACCCAGATACTGAAAAGTTTAAGAGTTACAAATATTGTCTTTCCATGTAGGAATGTAAACAGTTCACCTTTGGTAAGTCCCTTATGACTTCTCTTTGCTGTTTACTTTTTCATGCTTCTTCTCATTCTTGTGTTTGAAAATCAAATTTTCTTTTCAGCTCTGGTCTTTTCATCAAGAATGCTTGAAAGTCCTCTGTTTCCTTGAAAGACCATATTTTCCCCTGAAGTATTATACTCAGTTTTGCTGGGTAGGTGATTCTTGGTTTGAGTCCTAGTTCCTTTGACTTCTGGAATATCCTATTCCACGCCCTTCGATCCCTTAATGTAGAAGCTGCTAGATCTTAGTTATCCTGACTGTATTTCCACAATACTGGAATTGTTTCTTTCTAGCTGCTTGCAAGATTTTCTCCTTGAGTTGGGAGTTCTGGAATTTGGCCACAATGTTCCTAGGAGTTTCTTTTTTTGGATCTCTTTCAGGCGGTGATTCCTTCATTACTTATTTTGCCCTCTGGTTCTAGAATCTCAGGGCAGTTTTCCTTGATAATTTCATGAAAGATGATGTCTAGGCTCTTTTTTTGATCGTGGCTTTCAGGTAGTCCCATAATTTTTAAATTGTCTCTCCTGGATCCATTTTCCAGGTCAGTTGTTTTTCCAATGAGATATTTCACATTATCTTCCATTTTTTCATTCTTTTGGTTTTGTTTTGTGATGTCTTGGTTTCTCAGAAAGTCATTAGCCTCCATCTGTTCCATCCTAATTTTGAGAGAACTATTTTCTTCAGTGAGCTTTTGAACCTCTTTTTCCATTTGGCTAATTCTGTTTTTGAAAGCATTCTTCTCCTCAATGGCTTTTTGAACCTCTTTTGCCAATTGAGTTAGCCTATTTTTCAAGGTGTTATTTTCTTCAGCATTTTTTTGGGTCTCCTTTAGCAAGGTATTGACCCGTTTTTCATGCTTTTCTTGCATCTCTCTCATTCCTCTTCCCAGTTTTTCCTCCACCTGTCTAACTTGATTTTCAAAATCCTTTTTGAGCTCTTCCATGGCCTGAGCCCATCAGACATCCACCTCGGATGTCTGGGATACAGAAGCCCCGACCTCCACATCTTTCCCTGATGGCAAGCATTGTACTTCCTCATCAGAAATGAAAGGAGGAAGAAACATCTGGTCCCCAAGAAAGTAGCTCTCTATGGTCTTATTTTACTTCCCTTTTCTGGGCATTTTCCCAGCCAGTTACTTGACTTCTGAGATTCCTCTCCACCCCTGCCTAGATCTGCCCAGCTAATGCTTGGGGTCTGAGATTCAAATGCTGCCCCCCAGCCTCAGGGCATTCAGTGGCGGGCATGGCTGCTATTCAATGTGAGCTTAAGTTCTGGTGCTTGGGTGGGGGCAGGGCCACCTCCCAGGCTCAGTTCCCTCAGGGGTTTTATGCAGAAACCTTCAGTAATGGCCCTGAGCTCCTGCCTGCTGCTCTGGGAGTCCCGGGCCACCACCGCTGCTTCTGTCGCTCCCTCTGCTGCTGCCTCCCAAGGGCATCTGAGTCACGGAGACACCCTGCTCCCCTCTCAGCCAGCCCAGACGTCTCTCTCACTGACCTGTAGTGCCTGTGGGTGGAGGGACCTTCGTGGCCACTGGAGGTTCTGTCCCTGAAGCCTGCTCAGATCTTCTCCTCCGGGGCCATGCGGCCAGGGCAGTGCAGGGGTGGGCTCCGCGGTCCGGAGCATGATGGACCCCTGGGGATGGCTTTCCAGGGCTCTCTGGAATGGAAATCTCCTCCACTGCATTGGAGTTTTTTTTACAGGAAATTTATGGGCTGTGGGTTCGGAGCTAGCATACAGTGAGTCTTTGTACTCCACCATCTTGGCTCCTCCCTCTGTCTTCCTCTTTTTCTTTAAAAAAATCTTTTGTTATAAGGGATGATTCTCTGGGAGGGGGGACAGGGAATATGGGAGAAATCTAGGAGATGTAAAAACAAAAGACAGCCATCATAATAAATTTTTTAATAAAAGAATTCTGCCCCTAATCATAGTTGACAGCCAGTCTTTTTTATGTGTTTCCTTTACAGATTAGACCAGTTGCTTTAAAATAACTTTGGCATGGCTGTGTGCCCAAGTTAGATATATGTCTTTTGTATTGTAGTGGGTTCACAGCATACATGCATTTAAATGCACTCTGAGTAGGGAAAAGGGAGAGGCAGAAAGGGGAAGAGAGACAGACAGACAGAGATAGAGACTGAGAGAGGAGACAGAGACAGCTAGAGACAGAGAGGAAGGGACAGAGAGAGAGGAAGAGAAGAGACAGAGTCAAAAAGGAGAAGGAGGAGGAAGAAGAAGTAGAAGAAGAGATAGAGATAGAGATAGAGAGAGAGAGAGAGAGAGAGAGAGAGAGAGAGAGAGAGAGAGAGAGAGAGAACCAGTGAATCAAGTGAATATGGGATCAAAGGCTCCCTTGAGTTTGAGGAAAAGAAGAGAATTGTGGGGACGTAGAAGATTTTGGAGGTATGTAGGAGAAATAAGAGTATTCCTAACATGTAGCATTTTAATGGGTCTTCTCATTTCTTCCCTTTCATTGTCCAATTTATTCTTCATAAAAGATTAAAATAATTTTTCTTATACATAGACGTAGTCATGTTACTTAGGGCAGCAAGGTGGCACTATAGTGTGTAGAGCTCTGGACATGGGAGGCAGGAAGACTCATCTTTCTGAGTTCGAATCCTGCCTCAGACACTTACCAGCTGTGTGACCCTGGATAAGTCACTTAACCTACTGTTTGCCTCAGTTTCTTCATCTGTAAAATGAGCTAGAGAACTAAATGGCAAATCACTCCAGTATTTCTGCCAAGAAAACCCAAATGGGGTCACAAAGAGTTGGATACAACTAAAAAATGTCTTAACTAACGGTCATGTTAGTTAGTGTTTTCAAAAATAGTTTTGATGTCAATTTAGAAGGAAGCCCCCAGTGGAGTGCCTCAGTGTCCTGTGTTGTTATCAATGTTACTTGTAGTTACCACTGTTATCAGTGATAAAAATGAAGGGATAGATTCATGATTCTAGATGAAGCATGGTCTCAGGAGTGTGTTGGAGCCAGCTTAAACAAGTTTTCTGGAAAGCAGCGATTGTTAAATTTTCAGTGTGAGCATTTATACCTTGGAAATTGACAAATGCTGCAAATCAGACCTTGATTAATGGTTTTGCTGATTGTCTAGACTTAAGAAAATGATGTAAAAAATGTTAATAATGTAGATTCAACTATGCTGTGCCATGGATTCTCATCTGGCTGGTTGTTAAACATGTACCAGTGCACCCCTACTACATATGACCAACCTCCTGGGCAGAGTGTAGAATGAGACAGACATTTTTGGATATGGCCAATGTGGGAAATGTGTGACAAGCATTTGGCTTTTCTTTTTTCCCTTTTCAATGGGGTTTGGTGGGGACCAGGGATGGTGGGGGTGGAGGAGATGAGAGAAAAAATAAATACTTCTTGAAAAAAATTTTAAGAAAAGAATAAAGAGATGAAAGAATTGCCAGATTTGTGGATTATATGAAACTGAGAGTAATAAGCAGATTGTTGTATAGAAGATTCCAGATTCCAAGAGGTTCTGACATCAGGCTAGAACATAAGGAGAACTCTACTAAGATGAATTTGAATAGGAATAAACATAAAGTCTTACATTTGGGTTCAATAAATCAATCTTGTAAGTCCAAGATGGAGGAGCCACAGTTACACAACAGTTCATTGAAGAAAACCTGGGCCAAAAGTTCAGTGGAAGACAACAGTCCAATAGTAGCCCAGGAAAGGCAAGTGTTATCTAAGGAGATTTAGAGCATCCAGATGGAAGGAGATGATGATCTCCCCATCCTCTGTTCTTATCACAGTACCCTCGCATGATTGGGTGCCCTTCTGGGTGCCACATTTTGGGAAATCTGTTGGTAAGTTGGAGACCATCCATAGAAGGGTAAATCATCAAGGTCAAAGGCTTCGATCATACTCAAGCCATATGATGCTGAAAGAACTGGGGATTTTTAGCCTAGAGATGAAAAGGTTTAGAGGAATACTTGAGGGCATGGACTGAAGTCTTGGTTCTTTATCCTTTCCTGGTTTTTGATTTTGGGGCAGTCACAAAGAACAATCTTCCAGAATGCTCTGTATGAAGAGGAACCCGATACAAATGCAGCAGTTAAATCTGATCCCCTCAAAAACAAATGCTTCTCTGGCTTCATCAGGATCAACTCCACCCCAGTCCACATTCTCTGTGTGTGTCTCAGGGGACCAGCAGCCACTGTGATGAGGCCCCACCATGGACATCCAGATACTGATGGAGATGAACAAGAATGAGAATGCAGCCAAGAGGCTGCCTAAGAAGTCTGGCCTCAAAGTTCCTGAACAGGCAAAGTCCTTGTATAATTAACCCTGGCCTGAATCATGTTGGCTCATTAGTTACCAGCCCTGCTCATCTATAATGACAGCGTGGTGGCCAAAGGAGATGAGGTCAAGTCTGCCATCAAGGTGAAATAAGTGCAATGTCTGGCTGTGGTCACTGGTCACTTGAAGATAAGAGAGTATGAATTTATCTATGGTACCTCCCTGGCTTTCAACTTCCTGATGGCTCTGATGTGGAAGTATGTGTGCTAGTCCTAGGTATCTGCACTCATTCATGAGAGGCAGAGTAGAAAGAATGTTGGGTTTAGAGGCAGATAAGCTGGGTTTGAACCCTGCTCTGCTGCTTGCTACCTGTGTGACCTTGGGCAAGTCATTTAACTTGGTTTCCTCATCTGTGAAATGAAGGGATTGGACTAGATGAGTTCTGAGGTCCTTTCCAACTGTAGATCTATGACATTCTGTCAGTAAAGGACACTTCAGTCTTGGGGGGAGATGGAATAGATGCTTTTAAGTATTTGAAGATATTAGCCTTGTTTGGTTTGGGTTCAGAGGGCAGAACCAGGAGCAAGGAGTAGAAGGTGCAGAGGGACCAATTTCAACTCAGGAGAAACTTTATTACAAGGAGGTATCCAAGGAGGGGATGGGCTGCCATCGAGGACATTGCTGTTCATGTACGAGCTGAAATGGATGGGTTTGGAGGACCCTTTCAACTCTGAGATTCAGTGATTCCAAATGGAATGCTTCTAACTTTTCTCTGTTCTTCCTTCTCTGGACCTTGATTTGCCTATTTGTAAAATAGGGAGAGCTTCTGAATGAGGGGGAGATGGTAGAAGACAGCTGTTCTCAGACTATTAGTTATTAGTTACCAGGCCTAAAGAGCTGGCTCAGAAGGTCAAAAGGAAAAGCGTTGGGTGCCTGGGACCAGAGGTGGGGAAAAGTATATAGATTTTTACCCCATTCCTGAACAACAGCTATCTGGGTACCTTTGCCCAGGCAGGCCTTAGCCTAGCCCTGAAAAATTCCTTCTTAAGGGGACATAAGAGGCCCAGGAAGAGGCACAGAAAGTTGACACTGAGTGAGTACATGCGGCAGCAGCTCCTGACCACTGAGGATATTCTTTGAGTCCTGTGTCTACAGGGGAGTTGTATGGGCTCTGGTCCTACTCTTCATTGGTCAGGGGCAGTAAGAAGCAACCGCTGAACATGTAGTGCTCAAAGCTCATCATCTCCTTCCAGGAGAGGGTCCTGCTTTTTCCTCTGCATCTGGCTATAGTAGTAGGAGTAGACAAAGACAAGGGAACATGTACCATGCTAAGCACTTTTCAATTATCTCACTCAGTCCTCACAGCAACCCTGGGAGGAAGGTGTTATTCTTATGATTCCCCCCTTTACAGATGTGGAATCTGAGGCAGACAGAGGTGAAGTGACTTGCTCAGGGTCACACAGCTATACATTGTCTGAGGCTGGATTTGAATTTGGTCTTCCTGACTAGGTCCAGCACTCTGTGCAATGTGGCATCCCCTAGCCACCTTTTTTTTTCCACTGGAAAAAAATAGTAGATGTACTCACATAGAAATTGTACTCACAAATAGCCAATACTATTGGGTGCCGATTCATTTTGCACCCCTTTCTCTCTTGGGAAAGCTCTGGGCCATGTTTTTTTCTGGTATCTCTCCTTAGTACTCTTCAAAAGATCTCTGTTCTGAAATTTTTAGGACTCTTTTGCATAGACAAGAAAACTATCACCACCCAGAGGCTGATGTGTCCTGCCCTCTGGTGGTCAGTTCTCAAAACCACATAGAATTGTTGACCAGATCCAGGGCATCTGTTCACCTCAGCTTGGAATCCAGAAGGTGGGATTTACAGCTGGCTGGGACCTTACAAGTTATCACAGCCCAGTTCTCCTCCACCCTCCACCATTGGACAGATGAAGAAACAGGCCCAGAGAGGGAAATGACTTGCCCAATATCATACAGCAAGCAACATGTCCTTCATTTTCGAAGAGCATCAATGACTTCATAGGATGATGTCTTGACTCGCTGATAAATTGGTTGGAGCTCTACTCTTGTCTTTCCTTGATGGCACTGATGAGAGAAAATTCTATAAAGAGAGAGGCCTTGGGTCCTCCGTCCAAAGCCAACATTATGCCTCCCTTTATTGCCGACTAATGCTTGTTCTTTTTCGTGAAGGAAATTTGTGAGTCTTACAAGGTGAGGGGAGGAAATCAACCGGGGTCTTGGGAGTCTTGGAGTGAAATCCATGTCAGGTGTGACAGTCATTCCAGCATCAGGATCCCAATTAGCAAGGAATGACCTTTGGGACCCAGCCCAGAGTTAGCTAAGACCGGACTCATCTGGCAACAATGCATCATTCGTTTCTGAACAGGGGTGGGGGGGTGCTGATAATAATAAAAGTACTGATAGCATTCATACAGTGCTTAATATGTTCCAGGCACTATACTAAGTGCTTTACAGTTGCTATCTTATTTGATCCTTAAACCAACCCTGAGAGGCAGGTGCCATTAAGGGTGTTGAGCGTTGGAGATAGTGACCCAAAGGGCTCTCCCCTTACAACATCTTACAACATTCTCTCTCTCTCTCTCTCTCTCTCTCTCTGAGTCTCTCTGTCTCGCCGCCCCCTCCCCGTGTCATATCTTCTGTGTCTTCCTCCCTCTTCTTTCTCTCTTTCACTTGGTCTCTGTCTCTCTGTCTCTCTCTGTTTCTCTCTCTCTGGCTCTGCCTCTCTGTCTCTCTCTGTGTGTCTCGCTCCATCTCTGTCTCTATTTCTCTCTGTGTCTCTGTGTGTTTCTCTGTGTCTCTGTGTGCGTCTCTGTGTGCATCTCCTTGTGGGTATCTGCGCGTGTCCCTGTGCATGTCCCTGCATGTCCCTGCGTGTCCCTGGGTGTCTCTGTGCATGTCCCTTTGTGTCTCTGTGAGTGTCCCTGCGTGTCTCTGAGCGTGTCTCTGATTGTGTCCCTGTGCGTGTCCTTGCGTGTCCCTGTGTGCGTGTGTCTCTGAGCGTGGGTGTCTCTCTCTTTGTGTCTCTGTATCTCTCTGTGTCTCTGTGCCTCTTGCTGTGTCTGTGTGTGTCTCTGTGTGTGTGTGTCTCTCTGTGAGTGTCTCTCTGTGAGTGTGTGTGTCTCTGTGAGTGCATGTCTCTCTGTGTGTCTGCGTGTCTCTCTGTGTCTGTCAGTATCTTCTGTATCTTCCTCCCTCTTCTTTCTCTCTTTCACTTAGTCTCTGTCTCTCTCTCTGGCTCTGCCTCTCTGTCTCTCTCTGTGGGTCTCGCTCCATCTCTGTCTCTCTCTATTTCTCTCTGTGTCTCTGTATGCGTCTCCGTGCGTGTCCCTGTGCATGTCCCTTCGTGTCCCTGCATGTCCCTGGGTGTCTCTGTGCATGTCCCTGCGTGTCCATTCGTGTCTCTGTGCATGTCCCTGCATGTCCATTCATGTCTCTGTGCATGTCCCTGCATGTTCCTGCATGTCCCTGCGTGTCCCTGGGTGTCTCTGTGCATGTCCCTTTGTGTCTCTGTGAGTGTCCCTGCGTGTCTCTGAGCGTGTCTCTGATTGTGTCCCTGTGCGTGTCCTTGCGTGTCCCTGTGTGCGTGTGTCTCTGAGCGTGGGTGTCTCTCTCTTTGTGTCTCTGTATCTCTCTGTGTCTCTGTGCCTCTTGCTGTGTCTGTGTGTGTCTCTGTGTGTGTGTGTCTCTCTGTGAGTGTCTCTCTGTGAGTGTGTGTGTCTCTGTGAGTGCATGTCTCTCTGTGTGTCTGCGTGTCTCTCTGTGTCTGTCAGTATCTTCTGTATCTTCCTCCCTCTTCTTTCTCTCTTTCACTTAGTCTCTGTCTCTCTCTCTGGCTCTGCCTCTCTGTCTCTCTCTGTGGGTCTCGCTCCATCTCTGTCTCTCTCTATTTCTCTCTGTGTCTCTGTATGCGTCTCCGTGCGTGTCCCTGTGCATGTCCCTTCGTGTCCCTGCATGTCCCTGGGTGTCTCTGTGCATGTCCCTGCGTGTCCATTCGTGTCTCTGTGCATGTCCCTGCATGTCCATTCATGTCTCTGTGCATGTCCCTGCATGTTCCTGCATGTCCCTGCGTGTCCCTGGGTGTCTCTGTGCATGTCCCTTTGTGTCTCTGTGAGTGTCCCTGCGTGTCTCTGAGCGTGTCTCTGATTGTGTCCCTGTGCGTGTCCTTGCGTGTCCCTGTGTGCGTGTGTCTCTGAGCGTGGGTGTCTCTCTCTTTGTGTCTCTGTATCTCTCTGTGTCTCTGTGCCTCTTGCTGTGTCTGTGTGTGTCTCTGTGTGTGTGTCTCTCTGTGAGTGTCTCTCTGTGAGTGTGTGTGTCTCTGTGAGTGCATGTCTCTCTGTGTGTCTGCGTGTCTCTCTGTGTCTGTCAGTATCTTCTGTATCTTCCTCCCTCTTCTTTCTCTCTTTCACTTAGTCTCTGTCTCTCTGTCTCTCTCTCTGGCTCTGCCTCTCTGTCTCTCTCTGTGTGTCTCGCTCCATCTCTGTCTCTCTCTATTTCTCTCTGTGTCTCTCTGTGTATCTGTATGCGTCTCCGTGCGTGTCCCTGTGCATGTCCCTTCGTGTCCCTGCGTGTCCCTGGGTGTCTCTCTGCGTGTCCCTGGGTGTCTCTCTCTTGCTCTGTGTGTCCTTATATCTCTCTCTGTGTGTCTCAGTATCTCCCTCTCTGTGTCTCTGTGCATGTCACAGCGTGTCTCTGTGATTGTCCCTGCATGTCCCTGGGTGTCTCTGTGTGTGTCCCTGTGCATGTCCCTTCGTGTCTCTGTGCATGTCCCTGCATGTCCCTGCGTGTCCCTGCATGTCCCTGCCTGTCCCTGCGTGTCTCTGTGCATGTCCCTCTGCGTGTCTGTGCGTGTCCCTGCGTGGCCCTTCGTGTCTCTGTGCGTCTCCCTTCGTGTCCCTGCGTGTCCCTCTGTGTGTGTCCCTCTGCGTGTGTGTCCCTGTGTTTCTCTCTGTGTTTGTGTTTATGTGTGTTTGTGTGTGTGTCTGTGTGTCTTTGTGTGTGTGTGTCCCTCTGTGTGTGTCCCTGTATTTCTCTCTGTGTTTATGTTTGTGTGTGTCTCTGTGTCTCTGTGTGTGTCTCTGTGCGTGTGTGTTTCTCTGTGTGTCTCTGTGTGTGTCTCTGTGTGTCTCTCTCTCTCTGTATCTCTGTGTGCATCTCTGTGCGTGTATCTGTGCGTGTCCCTGTGCATGTCCCTTCGTGTCTCTGTGCGTGTCCCTGCGTGTCCCTTCGTGTCTCTGTGCGTGTCCCTGCGTGTCCCTTCGTGTCTCTGTGCGTGTCCCCGTGCATGTCCCTTCGTGTCTCTGTGCATGTCCCTGCATGTCCCTGCATGTCCCTGCGTGTCCCTGCATGTCGCTGCATGTCCCTGCGTGTCTCTGTGCGTGACCCTTCGTGGCCCTTCGTGTCTCTGTGCGTCTCCCTTCGTGTCCCTGCGTGTCCCTCTGTGTGTGTCCCTCTGCGTGTGTCCCTGTGTTTCTGTGTTTGTGTTTATGTGTGTTTGTGTGTGTGTCTGTGTGTCTTTGTGTGTGTGTGTCCCTCTGTGTGTGTCCCTGTATTTCTCTCTGTGTTTATGTTTGTGTGTGTCTCTGTGTCTCTGTGCGTGTGTGTTTCTCTGTGTGTCTCTGTGTGTGTCTCTCTCTGTATCTCTGTGTGCGTCTCTGTGTGCGTGTCCCTGTGCATGTCCCTTCGTGTCTCTGTGCATGTCCCCGGCATGTCCCTGCGTGTCCCTGCATGTCCCTGCGTGTCTCTGTGCGTGTCCCTGCGTGGCCCTTCGTGTCTCTGTGCGTCTCCCTTCGTGTCCCTGCGTGTCCCTCTGTGTGTGTCCCTCTGCGTGTGTGTCCCTGTGTTTCTCTCTGTGTTTGTGTTTATGTGTGTTTGTGTGTGTGTCTGTGTGTCTTTGTGTGTGTGTGTCCCTCTGTGTGTGTCCCTGTATTTCTCTCTGTGTTTACGTTTGTGTGTGTCTCTGTGTCTCTGTGTGTGTCTCTGTGCGTGTGTGTTTCTCTGTTTGTCTCTCTGTGTGTCTCTGTGTGTGTCTCTCTCTCTGTATCTCTGTGTGCATCTCTGTGAGTGTATCTGTGCGTGTCCCTGTGCATGTCCCTTCGTGTCTCTGTGCGTGTCCCTGCGTGTCCCTTCGTGTCTCTGTGCGTGTCCCCGTGCATGTCCCTTCGTGTCTCTGTGCATGTCCCTGCATGTCCCTGCGTGTCCCTGCATGTCCCTGCATGTCCCTGCGTGTCTCTGTGCGTGTCCCCGTGCATGTCCCTTCGTGTCTCTGTGCATGTCCCTGCATGTCCCTGCATGTCCCTGCGTGTCCCTGCATGTCCCTGCATGTCCCTGCGTGTCCCGGCATGTCCCTGCGTGTCCCTGCATGTCCCTGCGTGTCTCTGTGCGTGTCCCTGCGTGGCCCTTCGTGTCTCTGTGCGTCTCCCTTCGTGTCCCTGCGTGTCCCTCGGTGTGTGTCCCTCTGCGTGTGTGTCCCTGTGTTTCTCTCTGTGTTTGTGTTTATGTGTGTTTGTGTGTGTGTCTGTGTGTCTTTGTGTGTGTGTGTCCCTCTGTGTGTGTCCCTGTATTTCTCTCTGTGTTTATGTTTGTGTGTGTCTCTGTGTCTCTGTGCGTGTGTGTTTCTCTGTGTGTCTCTGTGTGTGTCTCTCTCTGTATCTCTGTGTGCGTCTCTGTGTGCGTGTCCCTGTGCATGTCCCTTCGTGTCTCTGTGCATGTCCCCGGCATGTCCCTGCGTGTCCCTGCATGTCCCTGCGTGTCTCTGTGCGTGTCCCTGCGTGGCCCTTTGTGTCTCTGTGCGTCTCCCTTCGTGTCCCTGCGTGTCCCTCTGTGTGTGTCCCTCTGCGTGTGTGTCCCTGTGTTTCTCTCTGTGTTTGTGTTTATGTGTGTTTGTGTGTGTGTCTGTGTGTCTTTGTGTGTGTGTGTCCCTCTGTGTGTGTCCCTGTATTTCTCTCTGTGTTTACGTTTGTGTGTGTCTCTGTGTCTCTGTGTGTGTCTCTGTGCGTGTGTGTTTCTCTGTTTGTCTCTCTGTGTGTCTCTGTGTGTGTCTCTCTCTCTGTATCTCTGTGTGCATCTCTGTGAGTGTATCTGTGCGTGTCCCTGTGCATGTCCCTTCGTGTCTCTGTGCGTGTCCCTGCGTGTCCCTTCGTGTCTCTGTGCGTGTCCCCGTGCATGTCCCTTCGTGTCTCTGTGCATGTCCCTGCATGTCCCTGCGTGTCCCTGCATGTCCCTGCGTGTCTCTGTGCGTGTCCCCGTGCATGTCCCTTCGTGTCTCTGTGCATGTCCCTGCATGTCCCTGCGTGTCCCGGCATGTCCCTGCGTGTCCCTGCATGTCCCTGCGTGTCTCTGTGCGTGTCCCTGCGTGTCCCTTCGTGTCTCTGTGCGTGTCCCCGTGCATGTCCCTTCGTGTCTCTGTGCATGTCCCTACATGTCCCTGCATGTCCCTGCGTGTCCCTGCATGTCCCTGCATGTCCCTGCGTGTCCCGGCATGTCCCTGCGTGTCCCTGCATGTCCCTGCGTGTCTCTGTGCATGTCCCTGCGTGGCCCTTCGTGTCTCTGTGCGTCTCCCTTCGTGTCCCTGCGTGTCCCTCTGTGTGTGTCCCTCTGTGTGTGTGTCCCTGTGTTTCTCTCTGTGTTTGTGTTTATGTGTGTTTGTGTGTGTCTGTGTGTCTTTGTGTGTGTGTCCCTCTGTGTGTGTCCCTGTATTTCTCTCTGTGCTTATGTTTGTGTGTGTCTCTGTGTCTCTGTGTGTGTCTCTGTGCGTGTGTTTCTCTGTGTGTCTCTGTGTGTGTCTCTGTGTGTGTCTCTCTCTCTGTATCTCTGTGTGCATCTCTGTGCGTGTATCTGTGCGTGTCCCTGTGCATGTCCCTTCGTGTCTCTGTGCGCGTCCCTGCGTGTCCATTCGTGTCTCTGTGCGTGTCCCCGTGCATGTCCCTTCGTGTCTCTGTGCATGTCCCTGCGTGTCCCTGCATGTCCCTGCATGTCCCTGCGTGTCCCTGCATGTCCCTGCGTGTCTCTGTGCGTCTCCCTTCGTGTCCCTGCGTGTCCCTCTGTGTGTGTCCCTCTGCGTGTGTGTCCCTGTGTTTCTCTCTGTGTTTGTGTTTATGTGTGTTTGTGTGTGTGTCTGTGTGTCTTTGTGTGTGTGTGTCCCTCTGTGTGTGTCCCTGTATTTCTCTCTGTGTTTATGTTTGTGTGTGTCTCTGTGTCTCTGTGTGTGTCTCTCTGTGCGTGTGTGTTTCTCTGTGTGTCTCTGTGTGTCTCTGTGTGTGTCTCTCTCTCTGTATCTCTGTGTGCATCTCTGTGCGTGTCCCTGTGCATGTCTCTTCGTGTCTCTGTGCGTGTCCCTGCGTGTCCCTTCGTGTCTCTGTGCGTGTCCCCATGCATGTCCCTTCGTGTCTCTGTGCATGTCCCTGCATGTCCCTGCGTGTCCCTGCATGTCCCTGCATGTCCCTGCGTGTCTCTGTGCGTGTCCCCGTGCATGTCCCTTCGTGTCTCTGTGCATGTCCCTGCATGTCCCTGCGTGTCCCTGCATGTCCCTGCGTGTCCCTGCATGTCCCTGCGTGTCTCTGTGTGTGACCCTTCGTGGCCCTTCGTGTCTCTGTGCGTCTCCCTTCGTGTCCCTGCGTGTCCCTCTGTGTGTGTCCCTCTGCGTGTGTGTCCCTGTGTTTCTCTCTGTGTTTGTGTTTATGTGTGTTTGTGTGTGTGTCTGTGTGTCTTTGTGTGTGTGTGTCCCTCTGTGTGTGTCCCTGTATTTCTCTCTGTGTTTATGTTTGTGTGTGTCTCTGTGTGTGTCTCTGTGCGTGTGTGTTTCTCTGTGTGTCTCTCTGTGTGTCTCTGTGTGTGTCTCTCTCTCTGTATCTCTGTGTGCATCTCCGTGCATGTATCTGTGCGTGTCCCTGTGCATGTCCCTTCGTGTCTCTGTGCGTGTCCCTGCGTGTCCATTCGTGTCTCTGTGTGTGTCCCCGTGCATGTCCCTTCGTGTCTCTGTGCGTGTCCCTGCATGTCCCTGCATGTCCCTGCGTGTCCCTGCATGTCCCTGCGTGTCCCTGCATGTCCCTGCGTGTCTCTGTGCGTGACCCTTTGTGGCCCTTCGTGTCTCTGTGCGTCTCCCTTCGTGTCCCTGCGTGTCCCTCTGTGTGTGTCCCTCTGCGTGTGTGTCCCTGTGTTTCTCTCTGTGTTTGTGTTTATGTGTGTTTGTGTGTGTGTCTGTGTGTCTTTGTGTGTGTGTGTCCCTCTGTGTGTTTCCCTGAATTTCTCTCTGTGTTTATGTTTGTGTGTGTCTCTGTGTCTCTGTGTGTGTCTCTCTGTGCGTGTGTGTTTCTCTGTGTGTCTCTGTGTGTGTCTCTCTCTGTATCTCTGTGTGCGTCTCTGTGTGTGTATCTGTGCGTGTCCCTGTGCATGTCCCTTCGTGTCTCTGTGCATGTCCCTGCATGTCCCTGCGTGTCCCTGCATGTCCCTGCATGTCCCTGCGTGTCTCTGTGCGTGTCCCCGTGCATGTCCCTTCGTGTCTCTGTGCATGTCCCTGCATGTCCCTGCGTGTCCCGGCATGTCCCTGCGTGTCCCTGCATGTCCCTGCGTGTCTCTGTGCGTGTCCCTGCGTGTCCCTTCGTGTCTCTGTGCGTGTCCCCGTGCATGTTCCTTCGTGTCTCTGTGCATGTCCCTGCATGTCCCTGCATGTCCCTGCGTGTCCCTGCATGTCCCTGCATGTCCCTGCGTGTCCCGGCATGTCCCTGCGTGTCCCTGCATGTCCCTGCGTGTCTCTGTGCGTGTCCCTGCGTGGCCCTTCGTGTCTCTGTGCGTCTCCCTTCGTGTCCCTGCGTGTCCCTCTGTGTGTGTCCCTCTGCGTGTGTGTCCCTGTGTTTCTCTCTGTGTTTGTGTTTATGTGTGTTTGTGTGTGTGTCTGTGTGTCTTTGTGTGTGTGTGTCCCTCTGTGTGTGTCCCTGTATTTCTCTCTGTGTTTATGTTTGTGTGTGTCTCTGTGTCTCTGTGTGTGTCTCTGTGCGTGTGTTTCTCTGTGTGTCTCTGTGTGTGTCTCTGTGTGTGTCTCTCTCTCTGTATCTCTGTGTGCATCTCTGTGCGTGTATCTGTGCGTGTCCCTGTGCATGTCCCTTCGTGTCTCTGTGCGTGTCCCTGCGTGTCCCTTCGTGTCTCTGTGCGTGTCCCCGTGCATGTCCCTTCGTGTCTCTGTGCATGTCCCTGCATGTCCCTGCGTGTCCCTGCATGTCCCTGCCTGTCCCTGCGTGTCTCTGTGCATGTCCCTCTGCGTGTCTGTGCGTGTCCCTGCGTGGCCCTTCGTGTCTCTGTGCGTCTCCCTTCGTGTCCCTGCGTGTCCCTCTGTGTGTGTCCCTCTGCGTGTGTGTCCCTGTGTTTCTCTCTGTGTTTGTGTTTATGTGTGTTTGTGTGTGTGTCTGTGTGTCTTTGTGTGTGTGTGTCCCTCTGTGTGTTTCCCTGTATTTCTCTCTGTGTTTATGTTTGTGTGTGTCTCTGTGTCTCTGTGTGTGTCTCTGTGCGTGTGTGTTTCTCTGTGTGTCTCTCTGTGTGTCTCTGTGTGTGTCTCTCTGTATCTCTGTGTGCATCTCTGTGCGTGTATCTGTGCGTGTCCCTGTGCATGTCCCTTCGTGTCTCTGTGCATGTCGCTGCATGTCCCTGCGTGTCCCTGCATGTCCCTGCGTGTCTCTGTGCATGTCCCTTCGTGTCTCTGTGCATGTCCCTGCATGTCCCTGCATGTCCCTGCATGTCCCTCCATGTCCCTGCGTGTCCCTGCATGTCCCTGCGTGTCCCTGCATTTCCCTGCGTGTCTCTGTGCGTGTCCCTGCGTGGCCCTTCGTGTCTCTGTGCATGTCCCCGGCATGTCCCTGCGTGTCCCTGCATGTCCCTGCGTGTCTCTGTGCGTGTCCCTGCGTGGCCCTTCGTGTCTCTGTGCGTCTCCCTTCGTGTCCCTGCGTGTCCCTCTGTGTGTGTCCCTCTGCGTGTGTGTCCCTGTGTTTCTCTCTGTGTTTGTGTTTATGTGTGTTTGTGTGTGTGTCTGTGTGTCTTTGTGTGTGTGTGTCCCTCTGTGTGTGTCCCTGTATTTCTCTCTGTGTTTACGTTTGTGTGTGTCTCTGTGTCTCTGTGTGTGTCTCTGTGCGTGTGTGTTTCTCTGTTTGTCTCTCTGTGTGTCTCTGTGTGTGTCTCTCTCTCTGTATCTCTGTGTGCATCTCTGTGAGTGTATCTGTGCGTGTCCCTGTGCATGTCCCTTCGTGTCTCTGTGCGTGTCCCTGCGTGTCCCTTCGTGTCTCTGTGCGTGTCCCCGTGCATGTCCCTTCGTGTCTCTGTGCATGTCCCTGCATGTCCCTGCGTGTCCCTGCATGTCCCTGCATGTCCCTGCGTGTCTCTGTGCGTGTCCCCGTGCATGTCCCTTCGTGTCTCTGTGCATGTCCCTGCATGTCCCTGCGTGTCCCGGCATGTCCCTGCGTGTCCCTGCATGTCCCTGCGTGTCTCTGTGCGTGTCCCTGCGTGTCCCTTCGTGTCTCTGTGCGTGTCCCCGTGCATGTCCCTTCGTGTCTCTGTGCATGTCCCTGCATGTCCCTGCATGTCCCTGCGTGTCCCTGCATGTCCCTGCATGTCCCTGCGTATCCCGGCATGTCCCTGCGTGTCCCTGCATGTCCCTGCGTGTCCCGGCATGTCCCTGCGTGTCCCTGCATGTCCCTGCGTGTCTCTGTGCGTGTCCCTGCGTGGCCCTTCGTGTCTCTGTTCGTCTCCCTTCGTGTCCCTGCGTGTCCCTCTGTGTGTGTCCCTCTGCGTGTGTGTCCCTGTGTTTCTCTCTGTGTTTCTGTTTATGTGTGTTTGTGTGTGTGTCTGTGTGTCTTTGTGTGTGTGTGTCCCTCTGTGTGTGTCCCTGTATTTCTCTCTGTGTTTATGTTCGTGTGTGTCTCTGTGTCTCTGTGTGTGTCTCTGTGCGTGTGTGTTTCTCTGTGTGTCTCTCTGTGTGTCTCTGTGTGTGTCTCTCTGTATCTCTGTGTGCATCTCTGTGCGTGTATCTGTGCGTGTCCCTGTGCATGTCCCTTCGTGTCTCTGTGCATGTCCCTGCATGTCCCTGCGTGTCCCTGCATGTCCCTGCGTGTCTCTGTGCATGTCCCTTCGTGTCTCTGTGCATGTCCCTGCATGTCCCTGCATGTCCCTGCGTGTCCCTGCATGTCCCTGCGTGTCTCTGTGCGTGTCCCTCCGTGTCCCTTCGGGTCTCTGTGCGTGTCCCTGTGCATGTCCCTTCGTGTCTCTGTGCATGTCCCTGCATGTCCCTGCGTGTCCCTGCATGTCCCTGCGTGTCTCTGTGCATGTCCCTTCGTGTCTCTGTGCATGTCCCTGCATGTCCCTGCATGTCCCTGCATGTCCCTGCGTGTTCCTGCATGTCCCTGCGTGTCCCTGCATGTCCCTGCGTGTCTCTGTGCGTGTCCCTGCATGGCCCTTCGTGTCTCTGTGCGTCTCCCTTCGTGTCCCTGCGTGTCCCTCTGTGTGTGTCCCTCTGCGTGTGTGTCCCTGTGTTTCTCTCTGTGTTTGTGTTTATGTGTGTTTGTGTGTGTGTCTGTGTGTCTTTGTGTGTGTGTGTCCCTCTGTGTGTGTCCCTGTATTTCTCTCTGTGTTTACGTTTGTGTGTGTCTCTGTGTCTCTGTGTGTGTCTCTGTGCGTGTGTGTTTCTCTGTGTGTCTCTGTGTGTGTCTCTGTGTGTGTCTCTCTCTGTATCTCTGTGTGCATCTCTGTGCGTGTATCTGTGCGTGTCCCTGTGCATGTCCCTTCGTGTCTCTGTGCGTGTCCCTGCGTGTCCCTTCGTTTCTCTGTGCGTGTCCCCGTGCATGTCCCTTCGTGTCTCTGTGCATGTCCCTGCATGTCCCTGCATGTCCCTGCATGTCCCTGCGTGTCCCTGCATGTCCCTGCATGTCCCTGCGTGTCCCGGCATGTCCCTGCGTGTCCCTGCGTGTCCCTGCGTGTCTCTGTGCGTGTCCCTGCGTGGCCCTTCGTGTCTCTGTGCGTCTCCCTTCGTGTCCCTGCGTGTCCCTCTGTGTGTGTCCCTCTGCGTGTGTGTCCCTGTGTTTCTCTCTGTGTTTGTGTTTATGTGTGTTTGTGTGTGTGTCTGTGTGTCTTTGTGTGTGTGTGTCCCTCTGTGTGTGTCCCTGTATTTCTCTCTGTGTTTATGTTTGTGTGTGTCTCTGTGTCTCTGTGTGTGTCTCTGTGCGTGTGTGTTTCTCTGTGTGTCTCTCTGTGTGTCTCTGTGTGTGTCTCTCTGTATCTCTGTGTGCATCTCTGTGCGTGTATCTGTGCGTGTCCCTGTGCATGTCCCTTCGTGTCGCTGTGCATGTCGCTGCATGTCCCTGCGTGTCCCTGCATGTCCCTGCGTGTCTCTGTGCATGTCCCTTCGTGTCTCTGTGCATGTCCCTGCATGTCCCTGCATGTCCCTGCATGTCCCTCCATGTCCCTGCGTGTCCCTGCATGTCCCTGCGTGTCCCTGCATTTCCCTGCGTGTCTCTGTGCGTGTCCCTGCGTGGCCCTTCGTGTCTCTGTGCGTCACCTTCGTGTCCCTGCGTGTCCCTCTGTGTGTGTCCCTCTGCGTGTGTGTCCCTGTGTTTCTCTCTGTGTTTGTGTTTATGTGTGTTTGTGTGTGTGTCTGTGTGTCTTTGTGTGTGTGTGTCCCTCTGTGTGTGTCCCTGTATTTCTCTCTGTGTTTATGTTTGTGTGTGTCTCTGTGTCTCTGTGTGTGTCTCTCTGTGCGTGTGTGTTTCTCTGTGTGTCTCTGTGTGTGTCTCTGTGTGTGTCTCTCTCTGTATCTCTGTGTGCGTCTCTGTGCGTGTATCTGTGCGTGTCCCCGTGCATGTCCCTTCGTGTCTCTGCCCATGTCCCTGCATGTCCCTGCGTGTCCCGGCATGTCCCTGCGTGTCCCTGCATGTCCCTGCGTGTCTCTGTGCGTGTCCCTGCGTGTCCCTTCGTGTCTCTGTGCGTGTCCCCGTGCATGTCCCTTCGTGTCTCTGTGCATGTCCCTGCATGTCCCTGCATGTCCCTGCGTGTCCCTGCATATCCCTGCGTGTCTCTGTGCGTCTCCCTTCGTGTCCCTGCGTGTCCCTCTGTGTGTGTCCCTCTGCGTGTGTGTCCCTGTGTTTCTCTCTGTGTTTCTGTTTATGTGTGTTTGTGTGTGTGTCTGTGTGTCTTTGTGTGTGTGTGTCCCTCTGTGTGTGTCCCTGTATTTCTCTCTGTGTTTATGTTCGTGTGTGTCTCTGTGTGTGTCTCTGTGCGTGTGTGTTTCTCTGTGTGTCTCTCTGTGTGTCTCTGTGTGTGTCTCTCTGTATCTCTGTGTGCATCTCTGTGCGTGTATCTGTGCGTGTCCCTGTGCATGTCCCTTCGTGTCTCTGTGCATGTCCCTGCATGTCCCTGCGTGTCCCTGCATGTCCCTGCGTGTCTCTGTGCATGTCCCTTCGTGTCTCTGTGCATGTCCCTGCATGTCCCTGCATGTCCCTGCGTGTCCCTGCATGTCCCTGCGTGTCTCTGTGCGTGTCCCTGCGTGTCCCTTCGGGTCTCTGTGCGTGTCCCTGTGCATGTCCCTTCGTGTCTCTGTGCATGTCCCTGCATGTCCCTGCGTGTCCCTGCATGTCCCTGCGTGTCTCTGTGCATGTCCCTTCGTGTCTCTGTGCATGTCCCTGCATGTCCCTGCATGTCCCTGCATGTCCCTGCGTGTTCCTGCATGTCCCTGCGTGTCCCTGCATGTCCCTGCGTGTCTCTGTGCGTGTCCCTGCGTGGCCCTTCGTGTCTCTGTGCGTCTCCCTTCGTGTCCCTGCGTGTCCCTCTGTGTGTGTCCCTCTGCGTGTGTGTCCCTGTGTTTCTCTCTGTGTTTGTGTTTATGTGTGTTTGTGTGTGTGTCTGTGTGTCTTTGTGTGTGTGTGTCCCTCTGTGTGTGTCCCTGTATTTCTCTCTGTGTTTACGTTTGTGTGTGTCTCTGTGTGTGTCTCTGTGCGTGTGTGTTTCTCTGTGTGTCTCTGTGTGTGTCTCTGTGTGTGTCTCTCTCTCTGTATCTC
Source organism: Bettongia penicillata ogilbyi (assembly GCA_023548195.1). Taxonomy (NCBI): domain Eukaryota; kingdom Metazoa; phylum Chordata; class Mammalia; order Diprotodontia; family Potoroidae; genus Bettongia; species Bettongia penicillata. The sequence goes on along the minus strand of JAJHZJ010000801.1, from coordinate 252,400 downwards.
TGTGTGCATCTCTGTGCGTGTATCTGTGCGTGTCCCTGTGCATGTCCCTTCGTGTCTCTGTGCGTGTCCCTGCGTGTCCCTTCGTTTCTCTGTGCGTGTCCCCGTGCATGTCCCTTCGTGTCTCTGTGCATGTCCCTGCATGTCCCTGCGTGTCCCTGCATGTCCCTGCATGTCCCTGCGTGTCCTGGCATGTCCCTGCGTGTCCCTGCGTGTCCCTGCGTGTCTCTGTGCGTGTCCCTGCGTGGCCCTTCGTGTCTCTGTGCGTCTCCCTTCGTGTCCCTGCGTGTCCCTCTGTGTGTGTCCCTCTGCGTGTGTGTCCCTGTGTTTCTCTCTGTGTTTGTGTTTATGTGTGTTTGTGTGTGTGTCTGTGTGTCTTTGTGTGTGTGTGTCCCTCTGTGTGTGTCCCTGTATTTCTCTCTGTGTTTATGTTTGTGTGTGTCTCTGTGTCTCTGTGTGTGTCTCTGTGCGTGTGTGTTTCTCTGTGTGTCTCTCTGTGTGTCTCTGTGTTTCTCTCTGTATCTCTGTGTGCATCTCTGTGCGTGTATCTGTGCGTGTCCCTGTGCATGTCCCTTCGTGTCTCTGTGCATGTCGCTGCATGTCCCTGCGTGTCCCTGCATGTCCCTGCGTGTCTCTGTGCATGTCCCTTCGTGTCTCTGTGCATGTCCCTGCGTGTCCCTGCATGTCCCTGCGTGTCCCTGCATTTCCCTGCGTGTCTCTGTGCGTGTCCCTGCGTGGCCCTTCGTGTCTCTGTGCGTCACCTTCGTGTCCCTGCGTGTCCCTCTGTGTGTGTCCCTCTGCGTGTGTGTCCCTGTGTTTCTCTCTGTGTTTGTGTTTATGTGTGTTTGTGTGTGTGTCTGTGTGTCTTTGTGTGTGTGTGTCCCTCTGTGTGTGTCCCTGTATTTCTCTCTGTGTTTATGTTTGTGTGTGTCTCTGTGTCTCTGTGTGTGTCTCTCTGTGCGTGTGTGTTTCTCTGTGTGTCTCTGTGTGTGTCTCTGTGTGTGTCTCTCTCTGTATCTCTGTGTGCGTCTCTGTGCGTGTATCTGTGCGTGTCCCCGTGCATGTCCCTTCGTGTCTCTGTGCATGTCCCTGCGTGTCCCTGCATGTCCCTGCATGTCCCTGCGTGTCTCTGTGCGTGTCCCCGTGCATGTCCCTTCGTGTCTCTGCGCATGTCCCTGCATGTCCCTGCGTGTCCCGGCATGTCCCTGCGTGTCCCTGCATGTCCCTGCGTGTCTCTGTGCGTGTCCCTTCGTTTCCCTTCGTGTCTCTGTGCGTGTCCCCGTGCATGTCCCTTCGTGTCTCTGTGCATGTCCCTGCATGTCCCTGCATGTCCCTGCGTGTCCCTGCATATCCCTGCGTATCTCTGTGAGTGTCCCTGCGTGGCCCTTCGTGTCTCTGTGCGTCTCCCTTTGTGTCCCTCTGTGTGTGTCCCTCTGCGTGTGTGTCCCTGTGTTTCTCTCTGTGTTTGTGTTTATGTGTGTTTGTGTGTGTGTCTGTGTGTCTTTGTGTGTGTGTGTCCCTCTGTGTGTGTCCCTGTATTTCTCTCTGTGTTTATGTTTGTGTGTGTCTCTGTGTCTCTGTGTGTGTCTCTCTGTGCGTGTGTGTTTCTCTGTGTGTCTCTGTGTGTGTCTCTGTGTGTGTCTCTCTCTGTATCTCTGTGTGCGTCTCTGTGCGTGTATCTGTGCGTGTCCCCGTGCATGTCCCTTCGTGTCTCTGTGCATGTCCCTGCGTGTCCCTGCATGTCCCTGCATGTCCCTGCGTGTCTCTGTGCGTGTCCCCGTGCATGTCCCTTCGTGTCTCTGCGCATGTCCCTGCATGTCCCTGCGTGTCCCGGCATGTCCCTGCGTGTCCCTGCATGTCCCTGCGTGTCTCTGTGCGTGTCCCTTCGTTTCCCTTCGTGTCTCTGTGCGTGTCCCCGTGCATGTCCCTTCGTGTCTCTGTGCATGTCCCTGCATGTCCCTGCATGTCCCTGCGTGTCCCTGCATATCCCTGCGTATCTCTGTGAGTGTCCCTGCGTGGCCCTTCGTGTCTCTGTGCGTCTCCCTTTGTGTCCCTCTGTGTGTGTCCCTCTGCGTGTGTGTCCCTGTGTTTCTCTCTGTGTTTGTGTTTATGTGTGTTTGTGTGTGTGTCTGTGTGTCTTTGTGTGTGTGTGTCCCTCTGTGTGTGTCCCTGTATTTCTCTCTGTGTTTATGTTTGTGTGTGTCTCTGTGTCTCTGTGTGTGTCTCTGTGCTTGTGTGTTTCTCTGTGTCTCTCTGTGTGTCTCTGTGTGTGTCTCTCTCTCTGTATCTCTGTGTGCATCTCTGTGCGTGTATCTGTGCGTGTCCCTGTGCATGTCCCTTCGTGTCTCTGTGCGTGTCCCTGCGTGTCCCTTCGTGTCACTGTGCGTGTCCCCGTGCATGTCCCTTCGTGTCTCTGTGCATGTCCCTGCATGTCCCTGCGTGTCCCTGCATGTCCCTGCATGTCCCTGCGTGTCTCTGTGCGTGTCCCCGTGCATGTCCCTTCGTGTCTCTGTGCATGTCCCTGCATGTCCCTGCGTGTCCCGGCATGTCCCTGCGTGTCCCTGCATGTCCCTGCGTGTCTCTGTGCGTGTCCCTGCGTGTCCCTTCGTGTCTCTGTGCGTGTCCCCGTGCATGTCCCTTCGTGTCTCTGTGCATGTCCCTGCATGTCCCTGCATGTCCCTGCATGTCCCTGCGTGTCCCTGCATGTCCCTGCGTGTCTCTGTGCGTGTCCCTGCGTGGCCCTTCGTGTCTCTGTGCGTCTCCCTTCGTGTCCCTGCGTGTCCCTCTGTGTGTGTCCCTCTGCGTGTGTGTCCCTGTGTTTCTCTCTGTGTTTGTGTTTATGTGTGTTTGTGTGTGTGTCTGTGTGTCTTTGTGTGTGTGTGTCCCTCTGTGTGTGTCCCTGTATTTCCCTCTGTGTTTATGTTTGTGTGTGTCTCTGTGTCTCTGTGTGTGTCTCTCTGTGCGTGTGTGTTTCTCTGTGTCTCTGTGTGTGTCTCTGTGTGTGTCTCTCTCTGTATCTCTGTGTGCATCTCTGTGCGTGTATCTGTGCGTGTCCCCGTGCATGTCCCTTCGTGTCTCTGTGCATGTCCCTGCATATCCCTGCGTGTCCCTGCATGTCCCTGCATGTCCCTGCGTGTCTCTGTGCGTGTCCCCGTGCATGTCCCTTCGTGTCTCTGTGCATGTCCCTGCATGTCCCTGCGTGTCCCGGCATGTCCCTGCGTGTCTCTGTGCGTGTCCCTGCGTGTCCCTTCGTGTCTCTGTGCGTGTCCCCGTGCATGTCCCTTCGTGTCTCTGTGCATGTCCCTGCATTTCCCTGCATGTCCCTGCATGTCCCTGCATGTCCCTGCGTGTCCCTGCATGTCCCTGCGTGTCCCTGCATGTCCCTGTGTGTCTCTGTGCGTGTCCCTGCGTGGCCCTTCGTGTCTCTGTGCGTCTCCCTTCGTGTCCCTGCGTGTCCCTCTGTGTGTGTCCCTCTGCGTGTGTGTCCCTGTGTTTCTCTCTGTGTTTCTGTTTATGTGTGTTTGTGTGTGTGTCTGTGTGTCTTTGTGTGTGTGTGTCCCTCTGTGTGTGTCCCTGTATTTCTCTCTGTGTTTACGTTTGTGTGTGTCTCTGTGTCTCTGTGTGTGTCTCTCTGTGCGTGTGTTTCTCTGTGCGTCTCTGTGTGTGTCTCTCTCTGTATCTCTGTGTGCGTCTCTGTGTGCGTTTCCCTGTGCATGTCCCTTCGTGTCTCTCTGCGTGTCCCTGCGTGTCCCTTCGTGTCTCTGTGCTTGTCCCCGTGCATGTCCCTTCGTGTCTCTGTACATGTCCCTGCATGTCCCTGCATGTCCCTGCGTGTCCCTGCATGTCCCTGCATGTCCCTGCGTGTCCCTGCATGTCCCTGCGTGTCTCTGTGCGTGTCCCTGCATGTCCCTGCATGTCCCGGCATGTCCCTGCGTGTCCCTGCATGTCCCTGCGTGTCTCTGTGCGTGTCCCTGCGTGTCCCTTCGTGTCTCTGTGCGTGTCCCCGTGCATGTCCCTTCCTGTCTCTGTGCATGTCCCTGCATGTACCTGCGTGTCCCTGCATGTCCCTGCATGTCCCTGCGTGTCCCGGCATGTCCCTGCGTGTCCCTGCATGTCCCTGCGTGTCTCTGTGCGTATCCCTGCGCATGTCCCTTCGTGTCTCTGTGCGTGTCCCCGTGCATGTCCCTTCGTGTCTCTGTGCATGTCCCTGCATGTCCCTGCGTGTCCCGGCATGTCCCTGCGTGTCCCTGCATGTCCCTGCGCGTCTCTGTGCGTGTCCCTGCGTGTCCCTTCGTGTCTCTGTGCGTGTCCCCGTGCATGTCCCTTCGTGTCTCTGTGCATGTCCCTGCATGTCCCTGCGTGTCCCTGCATGTCCCTGCATGTCCCTGCGTGTCCCGGCATGTCCCTGCGTGTCCCTGCATGTCCCTGCGTGTCTCTGTGCGTGTCTCTGCGTGGCCCTTTGTGTCTCTGTGCGTCTCCCTTCGTGTCCCTCCGTGTCCCTCTGTGTGTGTCCCTCTGCGCGTGTGTCCCTGTGTTTCTCTCTGTGTTTGTGTTTATGTGTGTTTGTGTGTGTGTCTGTGTGTCTTTGTGTGTGTGTGTCCCTCTGTGTGTGTCCCTGTATTTCTCTCTGTGTTTATGTTTGTGTGTGTCTCTGTGTCTCTGTGTGTGTCTCTGTGCGTGTGTGTTTCTCTTTGTCTCTCTGTGTGTCTCTGTGTGTGTCTCTCTCTCTGTATCTCTGTGTGCATCTCTGTGAGTGTATCTGTGCGTGTCCCTGTGCATGTCCCTTCGTGTCTCTGTGCGTGTACCTGCTTGTCCATTCGTGTCTCTGTGCGTGTCCCCGTGCATGTCCCTTCGTGTCTCTGTGCATGTCCCTGCATGTCCCTGCGTGTCCCGGCATGTCCCTGCGTGTCCCTGCATGTCCCTGCATGTCCCTGCGTGTCCCTGCATGTCCCTGCGTGTCTCTGTGCGTGTCCCTGCGTGGCCCTTCGTGTCTCTGTGCGTCTCCCTTCGTGTCCCTGCGTGTCCCTCTGCGTGTTTCCCTCTGCGTGTGTGTCCCTGTGTTTCTCTCTGTGTTTGTGTTTATGTGTGTTTGTGTGTGTGTCTGTGTGTCTTTGTGTGTGTGTCCCTCTGTGTGTGTCCCTGTATTTCTCTCTGTGTTTGTGTGTGTCTCTGTGTCTCTGTGTGTGTCTCTCTGTGCGTGTGTTTCTCTGTGTGTCTCTCTGTGTGTCTCTGTGTGTGTCTCTCTCTGTATCTCTGTGTGCGTCTCTGTGTGCGTTTCCCTGTGCATGTCCCTTCGTGTCTCTGTGCGTGTCCCTGCGTGTCCCTTCGGGTCTCTGTGCGTGTCCCCGTGCATGTCCCTTCGTGTCTCTGTGCATGTCCCTGCATGGCCCTGCATGTCCCTGCATGTCCCTGCGTGTCCCTGCATGTCCCTGCATGTCCCTGCGTGTCCCTGCATGTCCCTGCGTGTCCCTGCATGTCCCTGCGTGTCTCTGTGCGTGTCTCTGCGTGGCCCTTTGTGTCTCTGTGCGTCTCCCTTCGTGTCCCTCCGTGTCCCTCTGTGTGTGTCCCTCTGCGCGTGTGTCCCTGTGTTTCTCTCTGTGTTTGTGTTTATGTGTGTTTGTGTGTGTGTCTGTGTGTCTTTGTGTGTGTGTGTCCCTCTGTGTGTGTCCCTGTATTTCTCTCTGTGTTTATGTTTGTGTGTGTCTCTGTGTCTCTGTGTGTGTCTCTGTGCGTGTGTGTTTCTCTGTGTCTCTCTGTGTGTCTCTGTGTGTGTCTCTCTCTCTGTATCTCTGTGTGCATCTCTGTGAGTGTATCTGTGCGTGTCCCTGTGCATGTCCCTTCGTGTCTCTGTGCGTGTCCCTGCTTGTCCATTCGTGTCTCTGTGCGTGTCCCCGTGCATGTCCCTTCGTGTCTCTGTGCATGTCCTTGCATGTCCCTGCGTGTCCCGGCATGTCCCTGCGTGTCTCTGTGCGTGTCCCTGCGTGTCTCTGTGCGTGTCCCTGCGTGGCCCTTCGTGTCTCTGTGCGTGTCCCCGTGCATGTCCCTTCGTGTCTCTGTGCATGTCCCTGCATGTCCCTGCGTGTCCCTGCATGTCCCTGCATGTCCCTGCGTGTCTCTGTGCGTGTCCCCGTGCATGTCCCTTCGTGTCTCTGTGCATGTCCCTGCATGTCCCTGCGTGTCCCGGCATGTGCCTGCGTGTCCCTGCATGTCCCTGCGTGTCTCTGTGCGCGTCCCTGCGTGTCCCTTCGTGTCTCTGTGTGTGTCCCCGTGCATGTCCCTTCGTGTCTCTGTGCATGTCCCTGCATGTCCCTGCATGTCCCTGCGTGTCCCTGCATGTCCCTGCATGTCCCTGCGTGTCCCGGCATGTCCCTGCGTGTCCCTGCATGTCCCTGCGTGTCTCTGTGCGTGTCCCTGCGTGGCCCTTCGTGTCTCTGTGCGTCTCCCTTCGTGTCCCTGCGTGTCCCTCGGTGTGTGTCCCTCTGCGTGTGTGTCCCTGTGTTTCTCTCTGTGTTTGTGTTTATGTGTGTTTGTGTGTGTGTCTGTGTGTCTTTGTGTGTGTGTGTCCCTCTGTGTGTTTCCCTGTATTTCTCTCTGTGTTTATGTTTGTGTGTGTCTCTGTGTCTCTGTGTGTGTCTCTGCGCGTGTGTGTTTCTCTGTGTGTCTCTGTGTGTGTCTCTGTGTGTGTCTCTCTCTGTATCTCTGTGTGCGTCTCTGTGTGTGTATCTGTGCGTGTCCCTGTGCATGTCCCTTCGTGTCTCTGTGCGTGTCCCTGCGTGTCCCTTCGTGTCTCTGTGCGTGTTCCCGTGCATGTCCCTTCGTGTCTCTGTGCATGTCCCTGCATGTCCCTACATGTCCCTGCATGTCCCTGCGTGTCCCTGCATGTCCCTGCGTATCTCTGTGAGTGTCCCTGCGTGGCCCTTCTTGTCTCTGTGCGTCTCCCTTTGTGTCCCTCTGTGTGTGTCCCTCTGCGTGTGTGTCCCTGTGTTTCTCTCTGTGTTTGTGTTTATGTGTGTTTGTGTGTGTGTCTGTGTGTCTTTGTGTGTGTGTGTCCCTCTGTGTGTGTCCCTGTATTTCTCTCTGTGTTTACGTTTGTGTGTGTCTCTGTGTCTCTGTGTGTGTCTCTGTGCGTGTGTGTTTCTCTGTTTGTCTCTCTGTGTGTCTCTGTGTGTGTCTCTCTCTCTGTATCTCTGTGTGCATCTCTGTGAGTGTATCTGTGCGTGTCCCTGTGCATGTCCCTTCGTGTCTCTGTGCGTGTCCCTGCGTGTCCCTTCGTGTCTCTGTGCGTGTCCCCGTGCATGTCCCTTCGTGTCTCTGTGCATGTCCCTGCATGTCCCTGCGTGTCCCTGCATGTCCCTGCATGTCCCTGCGTGTCTCTGTGCGTGTCCCCGTGCATGTCCCTTCGTGTCTCTGTGCATGTCCCTGCATGTCCCTGCGTGTCCCGGCATGTCCCTGCGTGTCCCTGCATGTCCCTGCGTGTCTCTGTGCGTGTCCCTGCGTGTCCCTTCGTGTCTCTGTGCGTGTCCCCGTGCATGTCCCTTCGTGTCTCTGTGCATGTCCCTGCATGTCCCTGCATGTCCCTGCGTGTCCCTGCGTGTCCCTGCATGTCCCTGCGTGTCCCGGCATGTCCCTGCGTGTCCCTGCATGTCCCTGCGTGTCTCTGTGCGTGTCCCTGCGTGGCCCTTCGTGTCTCTGTGCGTCTCCCTTCGTGTCCCTGCATGTCCCTCTGTGTGTGTCCCTCTGCGTGTGTGTCCCTGTGTTTCTCTCTGTGTTTGTGTTTATGTGTGTTTGTGTGTGTGTCTGTGTGTCTTTGTGTGTGTGTGTCCCTCTGTGTGTTTCCCTGTATTTCTCTCTGTGTTTATGTTTGTGTGTGTCTCTGTGTCTCTGTGTGTGTCTCTGTGCGTGTGTGTTTCTCTGTGTGTCTCTGTGTGTGTCTCTGTTTGTGTCTCTCTCTGTATCTCTGTGTGCGTCTCTGTGTGTGTATCTGTGCGTGTCCCTGTGCATGTCCCTTCGTGTCTCTGTGCGTGTCCCTGCGTGTCCCTTCGTGTCTCTGTGCGTGTCCCCGTGCATGTCCCTTCGTGTCTCTGTGCATGTCCCTGCATGTCCCTGCGTGTCCCTGCATGTCCCTGCATGTCCCTGCCTGTCCCTACGTGTCTCTGTGCGTGTCCCTGCGTTTCCCTTCGTGTCTCTGTGCGTCTCCCTTCGTGTCCCTGCGTGTCCGTCTGTGTGTGTCCCTCTGCGTGTTTGTCCCTGTGTTTCTCTCTGTGTTTGTGTTTATGTGTGTTTGTGTGTGTGTCTGTGTGTCTTTGTGTGTGTGTGTCCCTCTATGTGTGTCCCTGTGTTTCTCTCTGTGTTTATGTTTGTGTGTGTCTCTGTGTCTCTGTGTGTGTCTCTCTGTGCGTGTGTGTTTGTGGTCTCTCTGTGTGTCTCTGTGTGTGTCTCTCTCTGTATCTCTGTGTGCGTCTCTGTGCGTGTATCTGTGCGTGTCCCTGTGCATGTCCCTTCGTGTCCCTGGGTGTCTGTGCGTGTTCCTGCGTGTCCCTGGGTGTCTCTGTCCGTGTCCCTGCGTGTCCCTTCGTGTGTCCCTGTGCGTGTCCCTTCGTGTCCCTGCGTGTCCCTTCGTGTCTCTGTTCGTGTCCCTGCATGTCTCTGTGTGTGTCCCTCTGTGTGTGTGTCCCTCTGTTTCTCTCTGTGTTTGTGTGTGTCTCTGTGTGTCTCTCTGTCTCACTCTTGATCTCTCTTTCTCTGTCTCTCTGTCTCGCTCTCTATCGCTCTGTCTCTGTCTCTGTCTCCCTCTCTGTGTCTCTCCGTCTTGGTCTCCCTGTCTCTCTCTTTGTCTCTCTCTGTCTCTCACTCTCTCTCTGTCCCTCTATCTGTCTCAGACTCCCTCCCTCCCTCCTCTCTCTCTCTCTCTCTCTCTCTCTCTCTCTCTCTCTCTCTCTCTGACTCTCCCTCCTTCTCTGGCTCTGTCTCTCTCTGTGTCTCTTTGTCTCTCTCTTTGTCTATGTCCCTCTCTCTGTCTCTTTCTGTCTCTTTCTTTTTCTCTCTCTTTCTCTGTCTTTCTTTGGCTCTCTCTATCTCTCTTTTTTTCTGTCTCTCTCTCTCTGTTTCTGTCTTTCTCTAGCTTTCTGTCTCTGTCTCTCTGTCTTTCTCTGTGTCTCTCTCTCTGTCTCTCTCCATCTCTCTGTCTCTTTCAGTCTCTATCTCTCTTTGTCTCTTTCTCTCACTTTCTCTCGGTGTCTTTCTTTCTCTCTCCATCTCTCTGTATCTGTCTCCCTGTCTCTTTCTTTGTCTCTGTTTCTCTTTCTATCTCTGTCTCTCTCTATCTCTCTGTGTGTGTCTCTCTGTGTCTCTCTTTCTCTGTCTCTCTCTTTCTCACTGTGTCTCTCTCTGTCTCTGTTTCTCTCTCTGTTTCTTTCTTGCTGTCTTTGTCTCTCTTTCTTTCTCTGTCTCCATCTCTCTTTCTCTCTGCCTCTCTTTGTTTCTGACTCTGTGTCTCTTTCTGTCTCTTTTTCTTTTTCTCTCTCTGTCTCTCACTTGTCTCTTTTTCTCTCTCTATCTCTGTCTCTCTCTCCTCTGTCTCTCTCTGTATCTCTGTGTCTCTCTGCGTTTCTCTCTTTCTTCCTGTCTCTGTCTTTGTCTCTCTGTCTTTCTTCCTTTCTGTCATTCTCTGTCTCTGTCTTTCTATCTCTATGTTTCTATCTGTCTCATTATCTTTCTCTCTCTCCATCTCTCTGTCCTTCTCTGTATCTCTTTCTCTATCCATCTCTGTCTCTCTTTCTCTCTGTATCTTTCTTTTTGTCTCTGTTTCTTTCTCTCTCTGGCTCTATGCATCTCTCTGGCTCTCCTTTTGTCTCTTTCTCTCTGTCTCTCTTTCTGTTTCTTTGTCTCTTTTTCTCTCTGCCTCTGTCTATCTCCGTGTGTCTCTGTCTCTGTGTGTGTGTCTCTCTCTTTCACACTATCTCTCTTTCTGTTGCTATCACTGTCTGTCTCTGACTCTTTCTCTATGTGTGTCTCTCTCTCTCTTTGTATCTTTCTGTCTCTCTCTGTTCTCTCTTTTTCTGTCTCTGTCCTTCTCTGTCTCTCTTTTGTCTCTTTCTTTGTCTCTGTTTATCTCTTTCTCCCTGTCTTTCTCTCTATCTCTCTGTCTGTCTCCCTCTCTATTTCTCTCTGTGTGTGTCTCTCTGTCTCCCTCTCTGTTTGTCTCTCTGACTCTCTGTGTCTCTCTCTTTCTCTATGTCTCTGTTCGTATCTGTCTCTCTTTTTCTCTTTTTCTCTCTTTGTCTCTGTCTCTTTGTATCTCTGTCACTCTTTCTGTGTCTCTCTGTGTGTCTCTCTTTTCGCTGTCTCTGTCCGTCTTTGTCTCTCTGTCTCTGTCTCTCTTTCTCTCTGTCTTTCTCTGTCTCCATCTCTCTATATTTGTCTCTCTCTGTCCCTCTCTCTGTGGGTCTCTCCCTTTCTCTCTTTCTATCTCTGTTTCTGTCTCTCTCTTTTTCTATCTTTCCCTCTGTGTCCCTCTGTCTCTCTCTCTCTCTGTGTCTTGCTCTACCTCTGTCTCCCTCTCTGTGTGTGTCTCTCTCTGTTTCTCTCCCTTTCTCTTGTTCTTTGTTTCTCTATCTGTCTGTCTCTGTGTCTCTCTCATTCTCTCTGTCTCTCTCCCTCTTTTTCTCTCTTTCCCTCCTTTTCCCTCTCTCTCTCTGACTCTCTCTGTCTCCCTCTCTGTCTTTGTCTATCTGTCTCCATTTCTCTCTCTATCTCTGTCTCTCTCTTTCCCTCTGTGTCTCTACCTTTCTCTTTTACTCTCTCTCTTTATTTCTGTCTCTGTCTCTCTATCTGTCTGTCTCTCTCTCTGTCTCTCTCTGTCTCTCTCTGTCTCTCTCTCTCTCTCTCACTCACTGTCTCTCGTTCTGTCTCTATCTTTCTTTCTCTCTTTCTCTGACTCTCTATCTGTCTCTCTGTCCCTCTCTTTTGTCTGCCTCTCTTTGTCTCTCTGTTTCTGTCTCTCTCTTTCAGTCTCTGTCTTTCCCTGTGTCTCTCTCATTCTCTCTGTCTCTATCCATCTCTCTGTCTCTCTTTGTCTCTGTCTCTCTGTTTCTCTCTGTCTCTCTCTGTGTGTCTCTCTCTCATTCTTCCTGTCTCTATTTATCTCTCTGTCTCTCTTTCTTTCTGTCTCTTTCTCTCCTTTTCTCTCTGTCTCTCTCTCTTTCTGTCTCTGTCTCTCTTTCTGTCTCTTTTTTCTGTCTCTGTCTCCTTCTCTCTGTCTCTCTGTCAGTCTATCTTTCTGACTCTCTATCTCTTTGTCTTTGTCTGTCCTTCTCTCTCTGTCTCTTTATCTATCTGCCTCTGTCTCTCTATCTCTGTGTGTCTCTCTGTCTCTATGTGTGTCTCTCCATCTTTCTGTCACTGTCACTATCTCTGCCTCTGCCTCTTTCTCTCTCTGTGTCTCTCTGTTTCTCTCTCTTTGTCTCTCTCTTTTTCTCTGTCTCTGTCCCTCTCTCTGTCTGTCTTTATGTCTCTTTCTTTGTCTCTGACTCTATCTGTCTCTGCTTCTCTCTCTGTCTCTCTGTGTCTCTCTCTTTCTCTCTGTCTTTTTCTATCTCTGTCCCTCTTTCTTTCCTTCTGTGTCTCTCTCAGACTCTCTCTCTCTCCCTTTATCTCTCTTTCTCTGTCTCTCTTTCTATCTCTGTCTTTCTCTTTCCCTCTGTCACTCTATGTCTCTCTCTGTCTTTATGTTTCTCTCTCTGTCTCACTCTCTATCACTTTGTCTCTGTCTCTCTCTGTCTCTGCCTCCCTCTCTGTGTCTCTGTCCCTTTCTCTCTGTCTCTCTCTGACTCTGTCTCTTTATCTCTCTGCCTCTGTCTCTCTATTTCTTTGTGTCTCTGTGTCCCTCTCTGTCTCTCTGTGCACTTGTCTCTCTTTCTCTTTGTCTCTCTTTCTGTCACTGTCTCTGTCTCTTTTGTGTCTCTTTCTCTCTCTGTGTCTCTCTGTTTCTCTCTCTTTGTCTCTCTCTTTTTCTCTGTCTCTGTCCCTCTCTCTGTTTGTCTTTGTCTCTTTCTTTGCCTCTGACTCTATCTGTCTCTGCTTCTCTCTCTGTCTCTCTGTGTCTCTCTCTTTCTCTCTGTCTTTTTCTATCTCTGTCCCTCTTTCTTTCCTTCTGTCTCTCTCAGACTCTCTCTCTCCCTTTATCTCTCTTTCTCTGTCTCTCTTTCTATCTCTGTCTTTCTCTTTCCCTCTGTCACTCTATGTCTCTCTCTGTCTCTATGTTTCTCTCTCTGTCTCACTCCTTATCACTTTGTCTCTGTCTCTCTCTGTCTCTGCCTCCCTCTCTGTGTCTCTGTCCCTTTCTCTCTGTCTCTCTCTGACTCTGTCTCTTTATCTCTCTGCCTCTGTCTCTCTATTTCTTTGTGTCTCTGTGTCCCTCTCTGTCTCTCTGTGCACTTGTCTCTCTTTCTCTTTGTCTCTCTTTCTGTCACTGTCTCTGTCTCTTTTGTGTCTCTTTCTCTCTCTGTGTCTCTCTGTCTCTTTCTTCATCGCTCTCTTTTCGTCTTTGTCCCTCTCTCTCTCTTTGTCTCTGTATCTTTCTTTCTCTCTGTCTTTGTCTGTTTCTCTATCTTTCTTTCTCTGTCTCTCTTTCATTTCTGTCTCTCTTTCCCTCTGTGTCTCTCTCTCTCTATCTCACTCCCTATCGCTTTGTCTCTGTCTGTCTCTGCCTCCCTCTCTGTGTCTCTCTGTCTCTTTCTTTGTCGCTCTCTTTTCTGTCTCGGTCCCTCTCTCTGTCTCTCTTTCTATTTCTTTCTTTGTCTCTGTATCTTTCTCTCTATCTTTGTCTGTTTCTCTATTTCTCTTTCTCTGTCTCTCTTTCTATTTCTGTCTCCCTTTCCCTCTGTGTGTGTCTCTTTCTATCTCACTTCCTATCGCTTTTTCTCTGTCTGTCTCTCTCTCTGTGTCTCTCTGTGTCTTTCTCTTTGTCTGTCTCTCTTTCTGTTGTTTTCACTGTCTCTATCTCTCTCTCTTTCTCTCTCTCTAGCTCTCTTTTTCTCTCTTCTGTTGTCTGTCTCTGTCTCACTCTCTGTCTCTCTTTCTGTCTCTTTCTTTGTCTCTGTCTCTCTATCTCTCTTTCTCAGTCTCTGTTTCCCTCTCTCTTTCTCTCTGTCTCTGTCTCTCTTTCTGTCTCTGTCTGTCTCCATCTCTTTCTCTCTGCCTCTCTTTGTTTCTCTGTCTCTCTCTGTCTCTTTGTGTCTCTGTCTCTTTCTCTTTTTCTCAATCTCTTACTGTCTTTCTATCCCTGTCTCTATCTATCTCTGTCTCTATCTCTCTTTCTGTCTCTATCTTCGTCTCTCTTTCTCTCTGTCACTCTCATTCTCTGTCTCTGTTTCTGTCTCTCTGTTTCTTTCTGTCACTGTCATTCTCTGTCTCTCTCTGTTTCTGTCTCTCTGTCGTTCTCTGTGTCTCTCTCTTCTTGTCTCTATCCATCTCTCTGTCTCTCTTTTTGTCTCTGTGTCTCTTTGTCTGTGTTTCTGTCTCTCTTTTCTCTTTCTCTGTCTCTCACTATCTCTATCTTTGCCTCTGTCTCTCTTTCTGTATCTCTGTCACTCTCTCTGTCTCTTTCTCTCTGTCTCTGTCTTCAGCTCTTTCTGTCATTCTTTATTTCTCTGTTTCTGTCTCTCTCTTTGTCTCTTTCTGTCTCTCTATCATTCTCTGTGTCTCTCTCTTTCTTCCTGTCTCTCTGTTTCTATCTCTCTGTCTCTGTCTCTGACTCTGTCTCTGTCTTTCTCTATCTCCCTGTCTCTGTCTCTCTTTTTGTCTCTGTCTTTTTCTCTCTGTCCCTTTCTTTCTGTCTCTGTCTCTCTCTTTCTCTCTGTCTCTCTCTCATTCTCTCTGTCTCTATCCATCTCTCTGTCTCTCTTTCTGCCTCTGTCTCTCTTTGTCTCTGCTTCTCTTTCTATCTGTCTCTCTTTGTATCTCTATATCTCTGTTTCTCTCTTTCTGTCTCTTCATCTCTCTCCCTCTGTCTATTTCTGTGTGTCTCTCTGTGTGTGTCTCTGTCTCTGTCTCTCTGTCACTGTCACTGTCTCTGCCTCTTTCTGTATGTTTCTGTGGGTCTCTCTGTCTCTTTCTCTCTTTTTCTTTCTCTGTCCCTCTTTCTGTCTCTGTCTCTCTGTTTCTGTTTCTCTGTCTCCCTCTGTGTGTCTCTCTCTATCTCTCTGTCTCTGTTTCTCTCTGCCTCTTTCTTTCTCTTTGTCTCTCTGATTCTCTGTCTCTCCCTCTATCTCTCTCTGTCTCTTTGTGTCTCTCTTTCTCTCTCTTTTTCTCTCTGTGTCCCTCTCTCTGTCTTTCTTTTTCTCTATCTCTCTTTGTCTTTCTGTCTGTGTCTCTTTCTATCTCGCTGCCTCTCTTTCTATCTGTGTCTCTCTCTTTCTTTCCCTCTGTGTCTCTCTGTCACTCTGTGTCTCTCTCTATCTCTCTGTTTCTCTATCTCACTCCTTATCTCTCTGTCTCTTTCTCTGTCTCTCTCTCCCTGTATCCCTCTCTGTGTCTCTCTGTCTTCCTCTCTGTCTCTCTGTCTCTTTCAGTGTCTCCCTCTTTCTGTCTGTCTCTCTCTCCGTCGTTGTCACTGTCTCTGTCTCTTCCTCTGTGTTTTTCTATCTCTGTCTTTCTCTCTTTCTTTCCCTCTGTGTCTCTCTCTGTATCTCTCTGTTTCTCTCTCTATCTCACTCTCTATCTCTCTGTCTCTGTCTCCCTCTCTGTCTCGCTTCTTATCTTTCTGTCTCTTTCTCTGTCTTTCTCTTTCTTTTCCTCTCGCTACCTGTCTCTCTGTTTCTCTCTGTCTCTGTCTCTCTCTGTGTCTCTGTCGCTGTCACTGTCTCTCTTTCTGCCTCTCTCTGTGTGTCTCTCTGTCTCTTTCTCTCTCTGTCTCTTTCTCTCTTTCTGTTTCTTTCTGTTTCTTTGTCTCTCTCTGTCTCTCTCTCTATCTGTCTCTGTGTGCTTCTCTCTCTGTGTCTCTGTCTGTCTCTCTGTCTCTCACTTTCTGTCTCTCTTTCTCTCTGACTCTACGTCTCTCCTTCTCTCTCTGTCTCTGTCTCCCTCTCTGTGTCTCTCTGTCTCTCTCTTTGCGTCTCTCTCTGTTTCTCTCTCTTTTCCTCTGTGTCTCTGTCTCAGTCTCTCTGTCTTTCTCTCGTTGTCTCTCTCCTCTGTCTCTCTCTCTGTCTACCTCTTTTTCACTCTGTCTCTCTCTGTCCCTCTATCTGTCTCAGACTCCCTCTCTCCTCTCTCTCTATTTCTCTGGTTCTATATGACTCTCCGTCTCTCTCTATCTTTCTGTCTCTCTGTGTTTCTGTCTCTATTTCTCTGTGTGTCTCTCTTTGTCTCTCTTTCTGTCTCTAACTCTTTCTTTTTCTCTGCCTGTCTCTCTTTCTCTGTCTTTATCTCTGTCTCTCTGTCTTCTCTGTCACTTTCTCTGTCTCTCTGTCCATGTCTCTCTCTTTCTTTCTGTCTCTCTTTCTATCTCTGTCTCTTTCTCTTTCTGTTTCCCTGTCTCACTCTCTATCTCTCTATCTCTGCCTCCCTCTCTGTGGCACACTGCCTCTGTCTTTCTGTGACCTTCTGTGTCTTTGCCTTTCTCTTTTTCTCTCTGTTTCTGTCTCTCTCTGACTCCATCTCTGTCTCTTTTGCTCTGTCACTGTCTCTCTGTTTCTGTCACTATATATCTGTCTCTCTTTGTCTCTGTGTGTCTCTGTCTCTCTCTCTCTCTTTCACTCTGTCTCTCTCTGCCCCTCCATCTCTGTCTCTGTCTCAGACTCCTCTGTTTTCCCTCTTTTTTCTCTATCTATCTCTCTGTCTCTCTCTGTCTCTTTGTCTGTGTCTCTCTCTTTCTCTCTCTCCTTCTCTCTGACTCTTTGTCTCTCCCTCTATCTCTCTCTGTCTCTCTGTCTGTGTCTCTCTCTATCTCTCTGTCTCTCTTTCTATCTCCTTATCTCTCTGTCTCTTTCTCTGTCTCTCTCTGTCTCCCTCTCTGTGTCTCTCTGTCTCTTTCTGCGTCTCTCTCTGAATCTGTCTCTCTCTTTCTCTCTGTCTCTTTTTCTCTATCTCTGTCCCCCCCTCTGTCTCTGCTTCTCTCTGTGTCTGGGTCTCTCTCTTTCTCTCTGTTTTTTCTATCTCTGTCTCTCTTTCCCTCTGTGTCTCTCTCTGTCTCACTCTCTACCTCTGTCTCTCTCTGTTTCTCTGTCTCTGTCTCCCTCTCTGTGTCTCTCTGTGTCTGTCTCCCTCTCTGTTTCTCTCTCTGACTCTCTGTCTCTTTCTCTGTGTCTCTCTCTTTCTCTTTGTCTCTGTCTCTCTGTCGCTGTCACTCTCTCTGTCTCTCTTTCTCTCTGTCTCTCTGTGTGTCTCTGTCTCTCTCTATGTCTCTCTTTCTCTGTGTCTCTGCCTCTGCCTCTTTCTTTCTGTCTCTGTCTCTCTGTCTCTTTATCTCTTTCTGTCCATGACTCCCTTTCTCTATCTCTGTCTCTGTCTTTCTGTATCTCTTTCTTTTCCTCTGTCTCTCTCTGTTACTGTCTATCTCTCTGTCTCTCTATGTCTTTCTGTCTCTCTCTCTGTCTCTATCCCTCTCTGTCTCTCTTTCTATCTCTGTCTCTCTGTCTCTTTCTGTTTCTGTCTCTCTCTTTCTATATCTCTCTGTCACTCTCTCTGTCTCTCTTTCTCTCTCTCTGTCTCCATCTCTCTTTCTGCCTCTGTCTCCTTTTCTCTGTCTCTCTGTCTTTCTCTCTTTCTCTCTGTCTCTCTATCTCTCTATGTGTTTCTGTCTCTCTCTGTGTCTCTCTCTTTCTCTCTGTCTCTATCCCCTTCTCTCTCTTTCTGTCTCTATCTCTCATTATCACTGTCTTTTTCTGTTTCTGTCTCTTTCTATTTCTGTATCTCTCTGTCTCTCTATCTCTCTGTCTCTCTATCTCTGAGTCTGTCTTTCTCTCTCTGTATCGCTTTCTATCTCTCTCTGTCTCTGTGTCTCTGTCTCTCTCTTTCTCTCTGTGTGTCGTTCTGTCTCTTTCTCTGTCTTTTTCTGTCTTTCTCTGTGTCTCTGTCTCTATCTGTCTCTCTGTCTGTGTCTCTTTCTCTCTGTCTGTCCCTCTGTCTCTCTTTTTGTCACTGTCACTGACTCTGTTTCTCTCTCCTTCTTTCTGTCTCTCTGTATCTCTGTCTCTCTCTATTTCCGTGTCTCTCTGTTTCTCTCTATTTCCCTCTGTCTCTGTGTCTGTCTGTTTCTCTGCCTGTCTTTCTCTCTGTCTCTCTTTCTCTCTGACTCTCTCCCTCCCTCTATCTTTCTCTCTGTCTCTCCCTATCTCTTTGGCTCTGTCTCTTTCTCTTACTCTCTGTGTCTCTTTATGTGTCTGTCTCCCTCTCTGTGTCTCTCTGTCACTCTCTTTGTCTCTGTCTCTTTCTCTGCCTCTCTCTTTGTTTCTCTGTCTCTCCTTCTCTCTCTGTCTCTGTTTCTCTCTGTGTCTCTCTTTGTCTCTATGTCCCTCTCTCTGTCTGTCTTTCTCTTTCACTGTGTCTCTCCATGTGTCTCTCTCTGTTTCTCTGTGTCTCTTTCTATCACTGTCACTGTCCCTTTCTCTCTCTGTGTCTCTCTGTCTCTCTCTTTTTCTCTATCTCTATCCTTCTCTGTGTCTCTCTGTCTCTGTCTCTCTGTCCCTGTCTCTCTATTTCTGTCTCTCTCTGTGTCTCTCTCTTTGCCTCTCCATGTCTGTCTCTCTTTATTTTTCTCTGTCTCTCTCTTTGTTCCTCTCTCTATTTTTCTTTCTTTGTCTCTGTCTCTCTCTCTGTCTCCTTTTTTGTCTCTCTATTTCTCTCTCTCTGTATATCTCCTTTTCTCTCTGTTTCTCTCTCTGTTGCTGTCTCCTATCTTCTCTCTCTGTCTCTCCCCCCCTTTCTCTTTGTATCTCTGCCATCTCTCTTTCTCTCTGTCTCTCTCTGTCTCCCTCTCCTCTCTTCTCCTTTGTCTTTGTCTCTATCTCTCTGTATCTCTTTCTCTCTGTCTTTCTGTGTCTCTCTCTGTGTCTCTTTCTCTCTGTCTCTCTCTAGGCCTGTCTGTCTCATTTTCTCTCTGTGTCTGCTTCAGTCTCTTTCACTTTTTCTGTCTCTCTTTTTCTCTCTATCCCTCTCTTTATCTCTTTCTCCTTGTCTCTTCTCTCTGTCTCTCTCTTTCTGTCTCCCTTTCTCTCTGTTCTATATCTCTCTCTTTCTGTCTCTCTGTCTCTTTCTCTCTCTTTCTCCCTGTCTTTCTCTGTCTCTGTCTTTCTGTCTCTGTCTATCTCGCTCTTTCTTTCTATCATTCTGTCTCAGTCTCTCTCTGTGTCTCTGCTTCTCTATCTCTCTCTGTCTCTCTGTGTCTCTGTCTCTTTTTCTCTGTTACTCTGTCTCTGTACATCTTTCTCTCTTTGTCTCTCTCTGACTCTCTCTGCATCTCTGTCTCTTTCTGTCTCTGTCTTTGTCTCTCTTTATCTCTGTCTCTATCTCTCTGTCTCTTTTTCTCTGTGTGTCTCTGTCTCTCTCTTTTTTTCTCTGTGTGTCTTTGTCTCTCTGTCTTTCTGTCTCTGTCTCTCTCTATCTCTCTGTTTCTGTCTCTCTCTTTGTCTCTCTGCCTCGGTGTCTCTCTGTCTCTCCATCTCTTTCTGTGTGTCTCCTTCTTTCTCTCTGTCTCAGTTTCTCTTTCTGTCTCTGTCCAAAATCACACCAAAGACCCTAAGTCTGGAGATAGAAAAAATCCCACAGGCCACTCAGTACAACTCCCTCATTTTAGAGGAGGAATCTGAGGCCTAGAGAAGGGAAGGGACTTGTCCAAGGTCTCACATTCTAGAGCTAGAATGAACCCCAGAAGTCACTTAATCAAATTCCATCATTTGACAGAAGAAGAAACTGAGTCTGATAGAGGAAGGGATCTCATCAGCCACTTAAACCAACTCCAAAATTTTATAGTGAAAGAAAATTCACCCACAAAAGTGGGGAGACTTGTTCAAGGTCAGCCATTCAACCTTGATATCAAGTTCTGACGTCGAGGCTAGCTAGTTCAACACCTTCTTTTACAAAGGAGAAAGCTGAGGCCTAGAGAGGGGAAGGAACTGGTCCAAAGTCAAACATAAGACCCTAAACCTAGAGTTGGAGGGGCTCTCAGAGGCCAATTTTACAGAAGGGAAATTGAGGCCTAGAGAAGGGGAGGGACCTGTTCTAGATCAGTCACACATAGGACTCTAAACCTAGAGCTGGCAGGACCCTCAGAGGCCAGTTTTACAGAGGGATTAGCCGAAGCCTGGAGTTGGGTAGGTATTTGTCCAAGGTAACACCTAGAATCCAGAGCTGGAAATAAGCTCAGGGGCCAGTTAATCCAACTCCTTCATTGTACAAATAAGGAAACTGAGACCTAGAGAGGGTAATTGACTTCTCCAATGTTATATATCGGACCCTAAATTTCAAGCTGGAAGTGATCTTAGAGGCAACTTAATACAACTCCCTTATTTTACAGAGGAAAAAAAATTCTGCTCCTGGAGGGGAAGGAACTTGACTAAGGTCATACATAAAGATCCTACTTTTAAAACTGGAAGGGACCTCAGGGTCCACTTCATCCAAAGTCCTCATTTTACAGAGTAGGAAACTGAGGCCCAGTGAGGGCAAATGTCTTGCCCATAGTTGCAGAGTTGGCAATTAGCAAAGCTGAGCCTTCAATCCAGGCCTCTTGCTTTCTAATATAATGTATTCCCCCCTCTCTGCATTCTCCAAGCAATCCCTTTCAGGGCTCCTCTTCTTTGTCCTCCAATCCTGGCTGACTCACCTCTTACCCCTTTCTTCCTCTACTCTCCATCCTTGACTTAGTGTTCCCTAGTCTGTGACTCATTTTCATTAACCCTTGATCTTAGAAAACATCTGGTATTTGCCCTCTCTTCCAGTTTACATCCTATCTATCCTTCAAGGCTCAGCTCATATATCACCTCCTACATGAAGTCCTTCCTGATTGCACCTGGCTGGAAATTCTCACTCTTTCATCCAATCTCATCCTGCTTTATATATTTCTTATATACTTATCATAGCATAATTTGTATGATAGCTATTTATATACTCTTCACATCTTCCTACTGAATTGTAAACTTGTGATGGGCAGGGCCCTGTGACTTTTTTAAGAATGGGGGCTGGCCTTGGCATCATGAGTTGAAGGTTCATATCTCAAATTGGATCTTTCCTAGCACAAGGTGCTAGACTAAGAGTCAGGAAGACTTGTGTTCAAAAGCTACCCCAGATACTAAGTGTCCCTGTATAAGTCATTTAATTCATTAGCCTCAGTTTCCCCATCTGGCAAATAAGAGGAGGTGGGCTAGATGCTTTTGAGGGCTCTTGATCTCAAAGCCAATGTATCCTCTGCCAACTCCTAGGGGTCTTGACTCTTTGAGTGACACAGGCTTACGTCTCAGTTGGTAGAACCACCCTGAAAATTCACACTTCCAGCTTCCCGGGGTTGCTTTGAGGATAATGCTTTGTAAACTTTTAAGTGCTAAAACAAAGGAGTCATTAGTGTTATTAATATTTACCTCTGTACTTCCCTAGGGCTGAACAGAGGACTCAGCATCCAGTTAAATACCTAATTAATGTTTACAGACTGAATGAATAGGTTGAGTGAGAGCTGGAGCCTACCTCCTGCCAAGTTTATTTGCATTTGAATCGGGGACTGTAGACCCTCAGCACCCAAAGGGACCCAGGGAGGATTCTTTGACGTGAATTTTGACCTTTCCTTCTTAAGATTCTGGTTTGGGGTTGGCACACTCCATATCAAGCTAATGCATTAAAGAAATATTGCTGTTGTTACTATAATATTTTAAGTTACATTCTTCCTTTGACCAAGTACTTCTGAAACCACCTCTTTTCTCCTTTCCCCACTTTATAGGGATATTGGCTCAGAGCTGAAAGGGAACTCTGAGGAGAAAGAAAGGATTGAAAGAATTTTTTAAAATGTCAAGAGCAGTCCCCCTCCCCTGCAAAAAAGCCCAACCTAAAAAAATTAACGATCAATTACCTAAATGAGTTCTATACTTTATGACTTTTTCTGCATCCAAGGATTTTTGTGGGGTTATTGTTTTTATGTGTTTAGATGGAGCTGTACCTGGTATAGAGAACTTCTAGGTGAGAAAACCCCTTTTCATGCAGCTTGGCACCTTCTTTGTAACTTGGAGTCTTAGGGAGTTGCCTAGACTCTAGGCAAAACTCATTGTTACAAAGGGGGAAGCAGACCTAGAGAGATTCCATCCCAGATCTCTCGACTACAAGGAGGGGTCCATTCCATACATGTCCTTCCAGGACACTGACCACTTCCTTAGCACAGTTGTGTGTATTTGTGTATGTGTATGTGTGTGTGTGTGTGTGTGTGTGTGTTCCTGTTCCTGTACTTGTGTGTTTATGGGACAAGAGGTGGGGTAGTCATCAGGAGTATATGAGCTCATTCCTTCCAGGAAAAGAATGTTCTACTTTTTTTCTGTTTCTCAAATTGGACTTTGAAACTCCTCTGGCAGCTAGCAGAAGGGATATGTTCAAATAACTAGAAGGGGAATTTGAAGACAAACAGGAAGTATTTGTTTGCAGACAGACAAGTTCTTTACTGCATCCCTCCTCCCCCTACTCTTTTTACTTGCTGTTTTCATAGGACTTAGACTAGAAGGGACCTTAGTGCCTCTCTCTCCACTGCCCTTCTCCTTTAGACATTAGGAAACAATGTCTGGGTGATGGAATATTCTGATGAAACTTTAATAATGTGTATGTGTGTTCGTGTGTGTGTGTGTATGTGTGTGTGATAAATGCTGGGGATAGCAAGAAAGGGGCTCGCCCTCTAATGAGGAGAAACAATAGGTAAATACAGCTATGTACAAACAAGGTAAATTGGAGATGATCAACAGGGTGTGTGTTTGTGTGCATGTGTGTGTGTGTGTTTAGTGTTTTTGTCAAGAGACGGCATTCAATTTCTAGGATCATATATTTAGAACTAGACAAGACCTTGAAGGTTACCATGTCCAACCCCCTCTTTTTACAGATGAGGAAACTGAGGCTCAGTGAGGTGATTTGTCCAGGATCACTCAGCCAGTAAGTGACAAAGCCAGAATTTGAGCCATATACAGTGTTACACCACACAATCTCAATTCAACAAACCTTTATGAAAGAAATACCTGCACTGCACTAGGAAATGGAGATAAAAAGACAAAAATGAAAACAGTCTACTCTCAAGGAGCTTACTGGGAGGCTGACCCTCTCTGGCTGGTGCCAGGGCATGAGGAGACCCAAGGAATTTGGTCCAATTGCCCTTCCTCCTAGAAGGGAGAAAGGAAAATGAAGATTAACCTAAAGAGAAAGTAAAACCCAGTGTGGTTGGGAGAGTGAAACTTACAGTGACCTCAAGGAAAAGGTCAAGAGCACTTTCTCCCTGGCTTCAGGCAAGTTTCTATTCCCAGAAAGAGAAAGCCAGAAACAGAATCAGCCAACCAGAAACAAAATAAAAAACAAACAAATGAAAGAACAAGTAAATAAAACCCAAAGACAATTTAATCTCCTCTGGTCCAAGCTAAAAGACCTAGAGAAAGGTAGCCATTACCTTGCTAACAGAGCTTCACAAGCTATGGAGTGTGGGTAACATAATAAATACAGTGGAGGAAGGGTAAGGATAGGAGGACAGGGAACTAGACAGGGGACAGTGATGGAGCTGTGATTTTGTTGGCATAGGGAACTGTCAGGTGAGAAAATTTCCTCTGCCATGGCAGGTTCGCATGTTCTCTGCAACTTGTATGGAGAAAGTTTAGCTAATAGAAAATCAAGGAAGTCACTTCATATAAATGATGGGATGATTTATGTGCTTGAGGGGGCAGGGATTATATTAGAATAGGAAAAAGACCGTGAGAGTCTGAAAATAAAAAGGAAGGAACAGGGTTGTACCAAACTGAGCCAGGAACTGGTCATCCTGGGACCAGAGGAGAAGGGAGATAATGAGGAGGGTCGGCAGCTCTAAACCTCCTGGTAGCTGTGTCTCTGCTCTCAGTGACAAACTGTCACCATGTTGCAGGCAGCAGGGATGATCCAGGAAGACGCTGAAGGGAGGAGAGAAAGAGATTCTTGGAAGGAGATGCAGGAATGTTTGAGGAAGTAATCTGAGAGAAAATGTTGAGGGGGACTATCAGCAGAGAAAAGCGACACTCATTTCATGCAAGATAGCACTGAAGAAAGAGATAGAGGACAAAGATGTCCGAGTAAAGTGAAAAGAAGTTGGAGGTGAACTTCCTGGCTCCAGGCCCAAGGCTCTACCCACTATGTCACCCAGCTGCCACCTAGCAAGGGAGTGGGAAGTGGGGGGTAGGGAACCCTCCATCTTGGAGATTCTGAATCACTGAAATTGTGGGAATATGTTAAGCATTGAGGAATGAGTCCAAGAAAAGTATTGGTGATTAGAAATAAATGTGCCAAGGAAAGCAAGTGTGAGTGTACAGGATCCTGGGCCGGTCCTACTGATGGGGAAGGCCCTGGGACAAAGACAGAGGCCTAGTACCCTGGGAAGCCTTGGATGGGAGACTGTGACTGAAAGCCATGGGAGTCTCTCTCAGAAGGTCCAATTTGAGCTGTTTCCAAGGGTGCTACCTCCAGAGGAGGTGGTCTTTCTCACAATAGGGGTCTTTGAGCAGAAGCTGGACAACCATGTGTTAAATGTGTTACCGAGGTCTTCTTCAGAGACAAGGACTAGATCCAAGGGGCCTTTAAGGGATCTCCCCAAATAGATACGTTGTGATTGTGTGACCCTATTCTAAGGAGGTTGCCCTGGGCAGGAATTTGGATAAGATATTCTCCAAGAATCCTTCAAATGCTAGGATTTTGTAATTCTTTGAACAACCTGTCTTCAAGTGAGGAAGGCCTGGGTTTAAATGTCAACTATTCCTTATGGTCTCAGTTTCCTCATCTGTAAAGTGAAGGGTTTGTACTAGTCGGCCTGTAAAATCTGTGCCAATATTCTCTGATCCTTCAGACTTATCTGACTTGGGGGATGATTTACTGAGTTTTACATAAACTTGGGGAATGTAGTGATGCACATTGGACACCAGATGGCAATCAATGAACACAGGAAAATCAACTAAAGGCCTTTCGAGGTGGAGGAAAGGAAACCCCCAACCTAGGAAAGACAGCAGATCTTGCTAAAGAGAGGGCCTTTGCCTTGATCCCAGGAAGCAAGGGCTCTAGCAGAGGGCCATGGACCTGGGGACAAAAAGGGGGAGAATCTGATCCAATTTGGGTCATGCAAGCTCAGTGACACACTGTTGCCACTTAGGCCTTTCCTTAGATGTCCTCCCAGAAGTCAGAAGGGCCCAGGGCCTGACCCCAAACCGCATGAGATATCTAGTGAAGGCACAGGCATCATATGAGGCCCTGACTGCCAGGCACACTGCCAGGACCTCATGAGCATGGGGAGATGAGGAAAAGCTCAAATTCTGCAAGTCAAACACTGAGTCTCTTAGAGTCAATTTCCTGTCCTGTACATGCCACGGAGGTGAGTGAAAGCAGTGGTGACAGAGGGTACTTGCCAACTGATAGGGCAGAAGTGAAGGAGAGCAAGGCCAGCTGACACATGGCCAGGCTTCAAACTGGCAGATGCCCATGCCGTCACTTTCTGTCACATTGGATTGCCAAGGGTCTCTGACGTGGGCACATCTGAGAGAATCAGCAAGAGCCTAGAGTGTTTTGAAGAGCCAGCTGTTGCTGCTGACCTTGGGACAGGGAGTCACCACTGCCCAACTCCTTGGTGCATTTTGTGCCTAAGACTCAAGGCTACTCACAGCAACGCCTTTCACCTGCACACACAAGACCTTCCCCAGAGACAAACCAGACACAGGGAAACCAAAAGTGAAACCCAGGGAAAGCCGTTCAGGCCACCAAACTTCCCAGAACCTCACTGGAAGTTTCACCTGACTCTGTTTCTCCCTTCTGTCAACACCATTAACTTGGCTATAGAAAGATCAGTTTAGTAACAGTGGCCCCCAAAGCACGAATTAGCCCTGCTTTTATAAATTGGTTACAGGCAGTCTCAGAGAGAGAGATGCTCCCATAAAGATGTCTGGCAATATCTTTCTGCTACATTTCCTTCCTTGCATTCACGTGCCCTCATCTCATTGTAATGCTAATGAATTAAAAATCTTCCCCACCTATTAATGGGCCTGCCCATTAAGGGGAGTTTGATTAGAGGAGATTTGTAGAAAGCCCCACACCTTTTGTTAAAGAGGCACTGGTTCTCCAGGGTGGTGATACCCTCTGGCTCTGAAAAGTGTATACAGATTCTGAGGTGAGGTTTTACTTTGGGGCTTATTCATTGGAAGTGTTTGTTTGGCCAGAAGAGACTCTGGGCAACTGTTAAGGAGCCCCTTGGCCTTGAAAACCCAGATGTTGGTGCTTCTCCCTCTGGTAACAATGTATGTATGGCAAAACAGATATCTGTCAGTTGATCTGTCAGACAGCTGGAAGGCCTGTCTGTTGGTTGATCTTTGTTTCTCTGTTTGTGTTTTCTCTGAAGTTTAGGGGGCTGACTTTTTCCCCTGAACTAAGTGAATGATATATGTGCTTGACTAAAGTGATTGCTGACCCTTCAAAAGTTGCTTTCCTTTTAGAAAAGGAGATCTAAGAAACTGTGACAGCAGGCCCTTCTGTGTATGTCAGGGTGCTTGCTTTTACACCCATCCCAGTTCAGGGCTTTGAATTGGTCTTTTTGTGTCTAGTTTTTCTCCCTTTAATCCATCATAGCATGGACATATGCATCATAGTTGCCAAAATACTGTTCCTAAAACAGGCCCCACCGTGCCACTCATAAACTCCCCAATGTCTCTAGGATCAAATGTGGACTTCTCTGGCATTTAAAACTCTTTGCAGATTAACTCCAAACTGGCTTCTTTGCTATTCTTCAAACCCAATACTTCATCTCTCACCTTCATGCCTTTGCAAAAGCTATCCTTACTGACTAGAATGCTCTTCCTCCCTTCCCCCAACCTCTGCCTCTTAGAATCTCTTAGTCTACTTCGAAGCTCAAATACTACTTCCTACCTGGTCTTCCCTGAATGCCTTTCTGCTCTCCACCCCCCAAGCTGTTAGTTCCTTACCTTACTTGGTACAGAATTCTTATATTCTAAAATTAGAACCTTGCCTCTGGCTACTTCAACCCCTGGATTTATCTGGGAACCTCTGGTTTTGACCTTACTTCCATATTTGATGCCCGCTCTGGTTGCCCATTTGTAAGTGTTGGTTGACTGGTTACAGTATACTCCCAACTCCCTCCATGCTGGTTACTTTAAAAAAATAGTAAATAGCATTTTATTTTTTCCAGTTATATGTAAAGGTAGTTATCAACATTCATTTTTTATAAGATTTTGAGTTCCAATTTTTTTCTCCCTCTCCTCCCCCCTCCCCAGGATGGTGAGCAATCTGATATTGGTTATTCATCTACAGTCATGTTAAACATATTTTCAGGTTAGTCATGTTGTAAAAAAAGAAACAGAACAAAAGGGAAAAGACACGAAAAGCAAAAACAACAAAAAAATAGAAAAGCATGCTTCAATCTCCATTCAGACTCCATAGTTGTTTCTCTGGATGTGGATAGTATTTCCCATCATGAGTCTTTTGGAGTTGTCTTAGATCATTGTATTTCTGAGAAGGGCTAAATCTATTAAAGTTGGTTGCTGTGCAATGTTGCTGCTAGTATGTACACTGTTCTCTTGGTTCTGATCACTTCACTTTCCATCAGTTCATATAAGTCTTTCCAGGTTTCTCTGAAGTCCCCCTGTTCATTATTTCTTACATGTGCTGTTTACTGTTACCCTACTCCCCTTCCTTTGATCAGCACCATGTGCTCCACTGGGGTAATAGTGTATACCAGGGCCCATGTGAGAAGTTCACCACCCGGCTACTCCTCCTCTCTCCCTTACTCTATCTATACCTCTCAGAGGATTTCTATTTAGAAGGAACTTTATAGAGATTGTCTCACCCAATTCCCTTCATTTTAGAGATTAACAAGAAGTGAAGGGATTTACTTAAGTCATGCAGGTGCCAAGGGGACAGAAGCTTGCCCTTTGGTTCTAAACCCAGGGCTCTTTCTAGCACGTCAGGGCTGCCTCTATGTTCCTTGTCAGACATCATAGGATGAGCCATCACCACCTACCCATCTACTTTTTCATACAGGTAATCAGATAACCAGAGGATATTAGGGCCTGAAAGGACCCGTAGAACTCGAGTCTAACATCTTCATTTTAGAGCAGCTAAGTGATGTGACTTGGAATCAGGAAGATATGAGTTCAAATCTGGCCTTGGACACTTACTAGCTGAGTCATCTCAGACAATTCAGTTTACCTCTATCTCTGTTTCCTTATCTGTAAAATGGGGATGATAAATAGTAACTACTTCTCTGGGTTGTTGTGAAAACCAAATGAGGTAATAATTGTAAAGCCCTTAACCCAGTGCCTGGCACATTGCTTTATAAATGTTCCCTTCAGTTGTGTCCAACTCTTCATAACCCCATTTGAGATTTTCCTGGCAAAGATACTGAAATGGTTTGCCATTTCCTTCTGCAACTTATTTTGTAGATGAGGAAATTGATGCAAATAGGGTTAAGTGACTTGCCCAGGTTCACAAAGCCATATTTGAACTCAACCTGACACCGGGCCTGGTGCTCTATCCATTGCATCACCTAGCTACTCCACATAAATATTCCCTATTATAATCATTAATTTATGTCTGCCTCAGTTTCCCTTATCTATAAAATGGGGATTATAATAGCACCTACTTCCCAGGCTTCTTGTGAAAATCAAATGAGATAATTGTCAAATGCTTAGTCCAATACCTGGAATGTGGTAAGTGCTATATATTATTATATCTAGCATGGTACCTAGCACAGAGCAGGAGCTATATAAATGTTGTTATTATTGTATTATCATTATCTGTTGATATCTTCTTAATATCATTTACCCAATTAACATCAATTAACTTTTAGATATTTACTGAAAAACTATAGCAAGACTGGTAGTACAAAGATGTCCCTTCAAATGGAGGTACGTTCTCCCCTCTGGACCTTTGCCCTTGGGGAATGATGGCTAACAAGTATTCCATTCATCACCGAATTCACTTACAGTCATCACATGTAATCAGTGGAAAAGTTGCTCCTTCATAGGACTCGTCATCTCAACAGCTGGGTTGATCCCCTGCTAGGCTGCATCATTCATCAGGGCTGAGCCCCTCCCAGGCTAGGTTGCTGCACCTTTTGGGGGCTCTTCTACTTTTTGAGACCCTGTCCAAAGGCCCAGTCCAAAGGAAAAAGTCATAGACAGGAGGTGGTCCAATCCGAAACATAGGCTTGCCCAGGAGGACATGCCCATGCCAGCTCTTTGGAGCTCTAAGAGTTACCTTTGGGTCCTGTGATTAGCAAGAAAAGAAAGAGCAATCAAGTTCCTTTGCTGGAATCTCTTGTCTTCACACTCAGTTATGGCTCAGCAGCCAATTCATTAAAGATTTTTCTTCTCCATGCAGTAAGAAGACAGGAAACAGTCATAGGATACCTGCACATGGTCAGAGTAGGGCCCCTGCATTCTGCACTGTCATCCACTTCAGGAAGAAGGCTCATCTTAAGTCCTCATGTTTATTGACAGCAGTCAGAACCCTCTGCCCATGCTCCCAAGGCTGGGCTCTCATTGGCCCTTTTCCCCATTGTACTTGTTCTTTCCCTAAGCTAGGTATGGATATGAGCCATAGTCATGTTTCATATACCATGGTAGATCTCAGCTATAGTTCTCTGGTCCCATACTCATACACAAATCAAACACACTATCTAAAGATGCTTTAGTAGCCAAGGGTATCTAGGGACAGGTGAACTATGCTTTGAAGAGGTAGGGAAATCTTGAGTTTGGTTTTGAAAGCCCTTCATTACCTGATCCCTTTCTACCTTTCTCATCTCCTTATGTTTTCTCCTTGCAACCTGCCTTTCCATCCAGTGTCACGGACTTTCTTGCTGTCCCTCAAACACAACATTGTATTCCCTGATTTTACATTCTCTCTGGCTGTCCCCCATACCTGATATACTCTCTCTCCACATTTCTACCTCTTGGTTCTTCTGGCCTCCTTTAAGAATCTCACCTTGCATAAGAGGACCTTCCCAATTGAATCCCCAATTGAAACTGCTGGAGCCTTCCCTCTGAGATTACCTCCCATTCGTCTCATATGTATCTTATTCATACAGAATTGTTGGTGCGTTGGTTTCCCCAGTAGATTCGAGCTCCTGATGGGCGGGGACTCATTTTTTTTTTGGCCTTTCTTTGTATCCTTAGCATTAAGCACAGTGGCTGGCATACAAGAGGTGAATAAAAATACTTGATGATGATGATGATAGTGGTATGGTGGCAATAAAGAAAAATGGCGTCTCTTATCTCTCCATGATCTCTTTGCTCTTTGTGCAATATAGGAATCTTTTTGACATCAACACTTCCCACCTTAGTGAGGTGAATCAGGTCCTCTGACCATAAAGAATTCTTGTTTTTTTTCCATTCTTTGGGAACTAAAAGTTCTATAATCATAGGATCCAGAGCTGGGAGGATCATTATAAATTATTTTGCTCAGTCTCCTCATTATGTAGGCCACCAAAGCTCGGGGAGGGGGAAGAGTGACTTGCCTAAAGTCACACAGCTAGCTCATAGTAGAACTGGGGTTAGAAGCCAGGTCCTCTAATGATACATCCAGCACCCTCTCTACTACACTGACACTCACTATACCTCCATGTCTCTATATTTTCTCACTGACTCACAAAAGAATTCTTTGTCAGTCATCAACTCACTGTGTGCTTCAGTTTCCCCAACTGTAGAATGGGGAGAATAATCCCTGCTTCCAATCCAAGTGGTGGAGGGAATGAAAGAGGAGTTTACAGCTCTGTTCCATCTGTAAAGGAAGAGGCCACGAGTCCCTGTTAGACATTCTCATCTGTCACAAGACCAGGAAATATTCATACTCAGGGAAATTGAACCACTGATGATTTTAACAGCTGGTTGGAACTGATCCCAGGTCTTATCCTGAGGGCTCCTCTGATGGGAGTCCCTCAGCTAGAAATAGAGAGAGGCTTATTGCAGGGGACTTAATTACAGGAAACTGACTAAAATTAAGGTCCTCTACCTGGCATCTCATGTCCTCTTCCATTGGATACCACACTCCCTTTCTAGATTTAGTTCATGCCATTCCCTGCCACATTCTTGGTGCTCCATCTGTACTCCTTTTTGGTCTACAAATACGTCATACTTTCCCACATCTATGCCTTTCCTCACACTAGCTCCTCTGCCTGAAATTCCCTTATTCTCCTTCTTTACCTGTAGAATCTCTACCTTGAAAGCCCAATTGCAATGTCAACTCCTCAGGGGAACCTTCTCTGATCTTCGTGATTCTTGACAACTTTCCCTCAGAGATCTCACAGAACACTTTGTTTCAAAATTCTCAAATGCATTTATCCTATCCTGTCGTGTTCATATGCAGAAGTGATCTGTGCTTGTGTCTAGTAGACTGTGAACTGTGAGAGAAGAGAACATCATTTAGGAGTTATCTATTCAGTAGGTAGTTAATAAATCTGTTTTTAATGAAAGAATAAATAACTGAATGAATGAAGCTCAAAGGGCACATATCACAGGAGAAAGGTAAATGTACTAACAGAATCAGGAGATGTGAGTTTCAGTCCCAGTTCCATCACTTATTGAATAGAATCAATGACACAATCTCAGGGCTAGAAGTGACCTCAAGACACCATCTAGTCTAGGGGTGGGGAACCCCACATATGGTCCTTTAGGTCTTCAAGTATAGCACTTCGAGTGAATCCAAATTTCACAGGACAATTGTTCTTGAGACCACATGTGACCTTAAGGCCACAGGTTTCCTACCCCCAGGCTAGACATACCCTCTGTGGCCTTTACAAAGCAAGCTTGCAGTAGACTCTAAATAGACATCAAATGTGACATCAAAAGCAAATTAAGGGAGCGAGGAAGAAATTAATTTTCCAAATTATAGATAAGGAGGAGTTCATGAGCAAGCAAGGGATAGAGAGAAGCTAAAATGGACAATTTTGATTCTATGAAATTTGAAAGGTTTTGCAGAAACAAAACCAATGCAGCTAAAACTAGAAGGAAATAAATAATTGGGAAAAACACCTTTGCAGCAAGTTTCCCTGATAAAGATCTCATTTTCAAGATATATAAAGGATTTATTCAAATTGATAAGAATAAGAGTTATTCTCCAATTGATAAATTACTTCAGAGGAAGAAATCCAAGCTATTGAATAGTCTTATGAAAAAAAAATCCTCAAATATCTAACAGAGAAATGCAAACTGAACCAACTGAGAGTCCACCTCATACCATCCAATCAGCAAAGATAACTAAAAAAGAAAATGACAAATGTTGGAGGGGCTGTGGACAAATAGAGATAGGGGATGTGAATTGGCATGGCCATTCTGGAATGCAATTTGAAACTATGCCTCCCAATTTTCCGAAGTGTGCTTGCCCTTTGACCCATCAATAACACCATTAAGGCTTCATCCCGAAAAGATCAAAGGAAAAGGATCCACATGTACAGAAATAGTTATAGCACTATTATAGTAGTATCAAAGAAATGGAAATTAATAAGTGAGCCCATCAATTGGAGAATGGTTAAATGTATTATAGTATATGGATACAGTAGAATATTACTCTGCCACAATAAATGATGAAGTGGAAGGTTTCAAAGAAACCTGAGAAGATCTATGTGAATTGATGTAGAACAAAGTGGGCAGAACACAAAAAACAATCTATATAAGAACAACAATATTGCAATGACCAGCAGCCTTGAAGGATGTGAGAACACTGATCAATGGACTTGACTATTTGTTACAAAGAGCTTGTTTTCCTTTTTCTTTTTTTTTCAGTTGGGTATAGGGAGAGGTTAAAGGGAAAGAAAAAAAATCTTATTAATTAAAATAAAAGTTACATTAAAATCAAATGTATTATGCCAAGTGGATCATAAAAAAATTAGAAAGTAAACAAAAAACAAGCTTGCTAGCTCTGGAACTGGTCCAGACTGGAGGAACTCAAGCAGTCAAGGAGTCATCTCCTGGCAGTGAGAACAGATCTAGCTATAGAAGAAGAACCCAGTTCTTGAGAGAAAAATCATTCTTCACCATTTCTCTTGTGCCTTTTCCAGGGTTCCAGGGAGTAGGGGAAGGGGATTTCTATTCCCTGCCCCCATTGACAATGGTGTCTTTCAGTGGAGAAATTCCTCCAATAGGAGATACCACCCTTAGAAGAGAATAGGACCAAAGAGTCCAGCAGCCTAGTTGAGTTGAGCCATGGAGGAGAGAAGGTCCACTGATCCTACCTGATTGACCTGCCCAGAGACCCATTTCGGAGCATATGAGGCTACTATAAAAAGAGAAAAAAAATCAGAGTCCTATAGTGTCATAGCAAGTTGCTTTGGCCATGTGTGTTCCATGTGTGTGTGTGTGTGTGTGTGTGTGTGTGTGTGTATTAGCAAAGGCTGAGTCTTCAAGGGCATTAGCTTGCCTGGACAACTCTTCTGCCTTACTTCCTGCTTGAGAATAGTCAGACCTCTCTGGTAGGACCCTGAAGGAGAAGAATGTAGAGGCTTCTACCAGTCCCAAGGTCAAGGTACCACCTGTTAAGGATGGCAGCTAAGTTGACAGCTGGAGGAAGTGCAGAAGCAATCCCAGACAGTCCAGGGGAGTGACTCTTCCATCAGGGACATCATACAGCACCCATGTCCTGAGTTATTTGGGCCACAGTCATCCCTTGGGATTGTCTCCATTTCTATTGGCTACTCTATGTATGTGCCTACACTTCCCACTGACACTGTGTGAATTTCTGGAAGAGAAGGTCTTATGAAAGAAGAGAGACTGGATGTAGGGAGAGTAATTAGGATGCTATTGGCATAGACTGGGCAGGAGGTGATGAGGGTTTGGACCTGGGTGGTTGCGTGCAAGTTGAGAGAAGGGGATGGATGGGAGAGATGTTGAGGATGTGGGATCGACAAGAGTTGGCAATCAAAGAAATAAATAGAGTGAGGAGTCAAGAATGAAATTAGGAAGAAAGGAGAGTTTTTGGGGAAAAGACAACAAGCTCTGTTTTGGACATATTGAGTTTGAGATGCTTACAAGACTTCCAGGTGGGGATGTCCAAATGAGGAATACAGGCAAGGATTGCTAAAGAAGGTTAAAAAAAGGTAGGTCAATGTGAGTAGGATGGATCCTCCTGGAAAGGGATCCTGGGAAAGGTGTGATGATCCCTAAGCCACTGATGCCATCATTTTAACTCCCTGCTGGAAAGAAGGGAGGCTTGGGAAGGATGGCTAACAGAGGCATTTTTCTCACAACAGCCCTTTGAGTAGGTAAGTCAAGGGTTATTGTTTCCATTCTGTGAATGAAGAAACTGAGGCAAAAAGCAACGATCCTGGCTGTTTTCTGCCTATTTTTAAACACACATCAGCCAGAAATGATCCTGAGAAATTAGTATTTCCAACCTTCTAGAAATAGGAAAGGAAGGGAAAAGATAATACGTATTGCTTTGGACACGTTGAGTTTGAGGTACAGGACATCCAGGTGGAGAACTCTAGCAGGTGGTGGTAGAGGGAGGTCCAGTGGGAATGAGATGAGAGCTGGATATATAGATCTGGGAGTCTTTCTGGATGGAGGTGATAGTCAATAAACATTTAAGCGTTTATTTCTATTATATACCAGGCACCATGCTAAGCACTGGGGATACAAAAAGAGACAAAAGACGGTCTCTGCCCTCAAGGACTTTAGTCTGATAGATAATTGAATGGAACCACTAGGAGCTGAGATTGCTCAGAGTGTAGAAAAAGGAGAGAAAGTCCAGGGCAGAACCTTGGGGAACAGCCACATGGAATGGGGAGGGTGTGTTGATGAGGAAAGTTTATTATTAATTTACTAATCCTCTCTATGAGATTAGGGCATAGATCTTGGAAGGAGTCACCTCCCACCAAGCTAGACAAATGTGCCCTAATTTCTGGAATGACATAGGGAACTCCTGATTTGTCCTTAGAAACAGGGGTGGCCTCCTGATAGCTGTTGACTGAGAGGAAGGAGGGATGTGAGAGAGAACTGAGCAAAGGACTGTCCTTTTTTGTCCCTTCTCTCTTTTCACATATTTCTTCTCTATAGGATTTCCAGCAATGAAGGATCCCCTCCCTCCCCTCTCATTCTACCTAACAGCAATACTTACTTACAGTTTTGTGTTTGTCCTTCATTCTCAAAGAGGACCATGACATCAAGATGATGACATGACTTGATTTGAGTGAGGGAGGGCTGTGTAAGGTCACCAACCTCACTTTCTTCTCCTGAGCCATCTGGGTCCAGTGGCCTGATATTCCTCAGGATGACTGGAGTAAGAAGCTGGGAGACACTAAAGATTTTTTCAACCAGAGTATGGTGTGATCAGAATTGTCTTTTACCATATTTAATATATCCTCTGTTGAAGATAAATTGAAGACTGGTGAGACTAGAAGCAAGGAAGCTGTTTAGTCTATTACACTAATCCCCATGAGAAAGGTGAAGTCTTAAACTAAGGGAGTCACAGTGTGAATGGAAAGGAGGGAATGAGTGGGAGGGATATTGTAGAGGTAGAATGGGAACCTGCTTGAAAATGGTGGAGAAGTCAAAGATGACCTTAGGGTTTCCAGGCTGGTTGACTGGCAGGATGGTGCTGCCATCAATAGTAGCAGGGGGTCAGAATAGGGATATGTTTAGGAGGGGAAAAGATGAGATTTGGACTTGCCTAAATATGAAGCATCAGTGGGACATTCAAGTGGAGATATCCAGCAGACAATTGGAGATAGAGGACTAAAGTCCTTTTGGTGGCATGATTTGGGTGGCATGAGCAAGATGTTCTTACAGCTTGAGCACCTGTTAGCAACTCTTAGCCACATTTCTCAGGGATTATTTCAAAAACAAGGCTGAGTCTTCCCCCCTAGACCTTGCTATTAAACATGAATGAGGCAAGCATCTCACTGGTGACAACTCTGCCTCTACCTTTTTCCTCCTCAAATATGCTTAAAATTTGTTTTCATCCTTTCTTACTCTCTCACCTTTTCCTTTTATCTTTGCTCCCTTTTTTCTTGTCCCCCTTTGCCCTACTACAAAGTTTTCAGAAAACTTGGACTCTATCAAAAGGCCACACTTGAGGACCCAGAGGGCCCCATGTGGCCTTGAGGCTGCAGTTTCCCGATCCCTGCCTTAGTCTGTTTCCTTTTCTGAGCGTGTCTGCGACTAAGATCTAAGAATGGGCATTCTCAGTCTGAAAGGTGACCTTAAGGGTAAACCTGAGTCTGAGAGTTCCTAAGTTGGAACTAAGTACCCAGAGAGGAATTTCCATTAACTATTTGCTTCTCAGAGAAGAACATTAACAATAGGAAAATCCTCAAGCCCTGCCCTACCAGTTAATACTCCATATAGGGCTAAGGGAAAGGGTGCCTACTATATACCAAACACTATGCTAAGTAAGTACTTTACAAATATCTCTTTTGATCCTCAAAACAACCCTGTGAGGTAGATGTTATCACAAGCTCTGTTTTACAGTTGAGGGGACTGAGGAAGGCAGAGGTTAGTGACTTGCCCAGGGTCATACAGCTAGTATCTGAAACTGGATTTGAACTCATGCCTTCCTGACTCCAGGTCCAGCACTCTATCTGCTTGCCTCATCTAGCTTCCTGTGAGTTGATTGGACAGAGTGCAGACCAGAGGTCAATGTGAAACATCTGTTCAGGAGGCCCACTGAGGATCTTTACCTTGCAAGACAAATACAAAAAAGTATAACGGGCTTGTATTTGTTCATGAAGTCATGTCTTGAGGTATTTCTGTGCTAGAGGAAATGAAAATTTATCCCATACCTGATACACATTTTGTATCTTTGTGAGAAGGACCCTATTATTCAAATATGAGAAAACTCTAGACATGAGACCTACCCAGTTAGAGATTTTCCTGGAGACATCTGAGTAACTCATTAGAGATTCAGAAACCCTGAGAGAACTTGATCCTGTGGAAGTTCAGCCCTCAGGATCAACCCTGTCTGGGTGAGTTTCTTGTGGGGATTTCCTGTTCCAAAGGATACACACACATATGGGGGTGAAGAATGGATGGAAAAGAGCCTGAGAATTCAGGCAGGACAAGGTCCATGGCCAGGTAGAGGCATTTCAGAGTGATGGATCTTGGAGGCAGAACACTTTGTGGTGATGATCAGATCAGAGGGGTGGCTGTTCCCATGGGTAGTTGGCACCTGCGTTGAGGAATCTGATGAACTGGGAAGTCAGGATGCTTGATTAAACTTTAATGTATAAATTAAAGAGACCTAATATAAGGACCAATATATTATTAATATTATATTATAATACTATATAAATGAAATATAATATTAAGGTGAAAAGGAAACCTATGAGGCAGATACCAAGCCCTGTGGGAAATCCTCCATAATGTCTCCCTTCTGTTGACTACCTCCAGTTTGTTCTGTCTATATCTTGTTTGTACATAATTGTTTGCAGGGATTGTGTTTTGCCTTTCTTTGTATCCCTAGTGCTTCACAAAATGACTGGCACACATAGTGGGTGCTTAATGTTTACCATAGTAAGTGCTTAATAAATATTTATTGACTGACTGAGAAAGGTATTATCTGGTAGATAATGGTTTCCAGGATCAGAGTAGGGCCCTAGATATAGCAGGATGGAGGGGAAGCTCAAAACAGGAGAAATCAGTGAGGAAAGGGGAGAAGGAGGGGGCCTGCCTGAAAGTGTGGCAAGGGGCCTCCTTGCCTTTCTACCCCTGTGGTGGTGGTTGCAAGGGGAGAATGAAAGCGGATTCCAAAAGGAAGAGGGTCCATCTACTATTGGAGAGAGTGACTGTGGATGCAGTGTCTTCTTTGGGGAGCTAGGTTTATTGGACCCAAAGGAGATGGAAAAGGAATAAGAAAAATCAGTCTAAGAATTTAGCTAATATTTATTAAGCCCTGACTGTGTTGTTGGTTGTCCTATATTATTGACATCAGGAAGATGATATCATGCCTTGCAAGTGAACTGGATTTAAGTGAGGAAGGGTTGTGCAAAGTTACCAGCCCCACTTTCTCCTCCGGAGTCATCTGGGTGCAGAGACCAGGTATCTATCAGGATGACTGGAGATAGCCCTGTGCCTTGACTGTGACCAAAAATGAGACAGTCCCTTCTCTCAAGGAGCTTATAAGGAGCTTAAGAAAATCAAACAAGGGTAATGTATGTACAGGGCAAATGTAAATGACAATAATGGTGGTTTTCTTCCAGCTCAGACATTTTGTCTGACACATCCAAGAAGTCCAAAGTGGGCAGGGGAAAGTGGTTATACAGAATCGATTCCCCTCAGCCCACAGTTATACATTTCACTGCCCAAGGTAACCAATTAACATTTTTCTTCCCCACAATCCAGCTGCCTTCCCTTTCTTTGGCTAGGTTCTCAGCTACTCTAACTCTCCTTTCCTATAGTCTCTACATATTCCAAAATCCACATAGCTCTAATTCACGGTTCTTAACCTGGTTCCTGTCCATGGGTTAGTTTCAGGGTGCTCCATGAACTTGGATGGGAAAAAAAATTGGCAACTTTGCTTTCACTCACTTCTAAAATATTTAGCATTTTCTCCAATTATTTAAAAACAGGATTTTGAGAAGGGTCCATCAGCTTCCCTGGGACTCCAAAGAGAGATCCTTGACAGAAAAAAGGGTTAAGAACCCCCTTCTCAAGGTAGATGAGTGAATGCAAGGGAATTTGAGAAGGGAGGGGGAGGAGGAATTCAAAAAGGACGGTGGGGAGGCAGGGTTTAGAAATCACTTTCTCCATTTATCTCATTGTACAGAGGATATTTTTCTCCCAACACACAGCAAGCTTTGCACCTGGAAGTCTGAGCAACTTTCTTCCAAATCTGGAGTCGAACCAGTTAAGCAGATGGCTTGGCCCCCTGCTAAGGTGGGCCCCCAGGGAATTGTTCCCCTCTGTTGTCCTCCAGGCATGATGACTTGCTTGCCCAGGAGGAGAATGATTGTGATGGACAGAATCTAACAAGATAGAATTTAATACCGTTCTCCCTTCCACATCTCGATTTTCCCCATCCTGGTTTCAATATATAGCAGGTCAGCATAAGAAGTTAAATGGGAATTTGGGGAGAGTTTTGTAGAAGCCTAGATGACAAGTGAGGGCCAGCAGCTGACCCAGAGCCTTTGACCAAATACTTAACCCAAATTTCACAATGAGGTACCATAAACACCCCATAACAGAAAAGGAAAAAAAAATTCAGACCTTGTCTCGTACAAAAAGAGAGCCAAAAATTTTTACCCAGATGTTCCAGATTGATGGGGTGTTGAGCAATGTAGAAGGGATAACTATATCACTAAATGTAAAGTCAACTGCATACAAAAGTCAAAGCAAAAGGGAATGATGAGCTTGTAAAGAAGACTTGAATAGGAGTATAATGTGGGTCTTCAGTTATGGAAAAGCTGTGAATGAACTTTAGACTTGTCCCTCTTGACCCCTGAGGGCAGAACTAAGAGCCATGAGGAAAGGAGAGAGCACCAGAGAATGAGATTGGAGACTGAAGGAAGAAAAACAATTCCAGCAGTTCCAGAGCCTAAAAGTGGAATGAGCTGCCTTTAGTGGTAGTGGATTGCCCCAGTTAAAAGAAAAAGAACCTGGAGCTAAAGGACCTCGATTCTAATCCTGCCTTTGGCAAGTAGTAGTTGAGTGATCTTGGTTTGAGTCTCTTTTCTCTGGGCCTGGGTCTCTCCTCTATAAAATGAGGGAGTTGGAACAGACTTCTATGATGGGGTCTCTTCTTTCTCTAATGATCTAGGATTCTAATCAAGATGCTCTGAGATCCTTTCCAGGGCAGGGTTGGATGATGCCCATTTTACAGGGAAGGAAATTGAGGTCCAGGGGAAGGAATTTGCCAAAGGTCACAGAGCAACTCCCAAGTCAGGGCTCTTTCCACTAACACCAGCTGTGCCTCTAACGGTATGTCATCACATGTAATTTCCTCAAAGGTCACACTCAGATTTTCAATCATGGGGGTCCTCAATACCATTTATTCTTTCTCCATAAATTCTTCTAAGAGACAACGTAGGCCCCTGGCCAAATAAGAGCTGTATTCTATTGAATCACTGTGCTTTTCAAGATCTTTCCTAGGCTGCTTTTAACCAGGTTGCCTTGGCAGCAGAAGCCTTGACCTCATCTGTCTGAGAATGCTAGACTTAGTTAACACAGCCCCAGAATGCAGAAGTGGGGGTGGGGTGGAGAGGAGAGGGGAGGAAAGAGGGGGAGGAGAGAGAGGGAAAAGAGAGAGAGGGAGAGGAGAGGGGAGAAAAGAGGGAGAGGGAAAAGAGGGAGGGAGAAAGAGGACAGGAGGAAGAAAAAGAGGGGAGAGGGGAGGAAAGGAGAGGGAAAAGAGGGAGGAGAGGAGAGGAAAGAGGGAGAGAGAAAAGAGGGAGAGAGGAGGAAAGAGGGAGAGGAGGAAGAGGAAAAGGAAGAGAGAAAGGGAGGCAGATGGTTGCATCTGAAGCACTGAGCCACCAGAGTTGGACAGGACCTTGGAGATTATCTAGTGTGCAACCCCACATTGTATTAATTTTTTAAAAAAATTTTCATTGGGATCCTTTGTTTTTTACAAAACTCATGTCTGAATATTTGTCTCTGGTCTCCGTAAAACTGCCTACATCCAAGTCAGAGAGTGTATGCCATATTCCTAGCCCAAGTTCCTCATGTCTGCAAAGAAGGGAGTGAGACACCCCACAGATAGTAAGTGCTTCACAAACACCTGCGGCTTGATGGTTGACTGTGAATTTTGCCATCTCTCAATGTAGGATAAGCTTGTTAGGCAGCGTCTTCTTTTTGTTCTTTCTGTTTACATTGTAGTCATTGCATGAGAAAGGCAGTGTGGTGTGGTAGATGGGGACCTGAAGTCAGTCTAATTCTACCTACTAAGTCACTACTGATGGTGTGATCTTGGATAAGTCACTTAACCTCTGTTTACCTCAGTTCCCTTGTCTTTATAAAGGAGGCATTGGGCTAGCTGGCCTTTGAGGTCCTCTAGTTAGGAGCCCATGACCTGGTTTCACATCCTCACTACTCTTCACTTCTCTGGGCCTGGGTTTTCTCCTTTATACAATGAGGGCGATTGGAATAGATGGCCTCTAAGGTGGATGTCTTCTCCCTCTAATGATCTATGATTCTAATTAAGATGCACTACGTTCCTTTCCAGCTCATGGTCAGATGATGTCCACTTTACAGAAGAGAAAAATGAGGTTCAGAGAAGGAAATAACTTGCCAAAAGTCACTGAGCATTTCTCAGGCTGATTGTGTTTCTATATTATATTGTCTTTCTTCATTTTCTGAAAGATCCCACTTTGGTCTTTAATTACAGTTAAGTTCTCAGGACTACTTAATCCACATCCTTCCTTCCTTCCTTCCTTCCTTCCTTCCTTCCTTCCTTCCTTCCTTCCTTCCTTCCCTCCCTCCCTCCCTCCCTCCCTCCCTCCCTCCTTCCTTCCTTCCTTCCTTCCTTCCTTCCTTCCTTCCTTCCTTCCTTCCTTCCTTCCTTCCTTCCTTCCTTCCTTCTTTTTTCTCATTAGGAGAGGTGGATTTCATTTTTAGCAGGAAATTTAAACAAAAGTTTCAGAACTAAATGCCATTAAATGTTGAAGTATTACCACCACCAACCCCCTACCCTCACCCCTCCCCGCACACAAACACATGTTCAGCCCAGAGACTGCATTTGTTTAATAGGTCTTCATTTTTGTTCACTCCATTTAGATGCTCAGGTGTGTGAGTGATAAGAGTATTCATTGTGATTGGTGGATGCGTTTTCCCTTCTAGATAGGTTGTTTACATAACGACAATAAGAAGCCACACCATTCCCCGTCGCCTCTCTTTTTCTGTAAGTTTCTTCTTTATTAGCCATCTTCCCTTTTCTCTCAAAGCATTCATTTTTTCCAGAAAAAGAAAAATAGCAAGAATGTAAATTAAAAGAGTATTGGCTAAGTGAGAATAGCTGAGGTGGTATCACATCTAGTATTTTTGGCATTCTTTTTGTTCGGTTCTTCCATTTTCTTATCCATGTAATTTTATTATATTTGAATTAAAAAGAATTTTCTTTCTCTTCCCACTTCCCTCCCCCATGATCAACAACAAAAAGAAAAAAGTCAATTCTCCTAACAAACAAGGATTCAGGGAAACACACTCTCTTGTTGGCCACAACCAAAGATTCATGCCTCAATGGGTAACATGAGTCCATTCCCCTCCCCCTCTCTCAGGAGATAGGGAGCTCAGTTCATCATTACTCCTCTGGAATAGTGCTCAGGCATTGTACTGATCAGAATCATTAAGTCTTTCAGAGTGGATTGTCTTTACAGTGGGTCACCACTAAACAATTTGTTCTCTTGGTCCTGTTCGATTCATTCTGCATCAGTTTATCCAAGTCTTCTCAGACTTCTCTGAAACTCCGTTTTGTTATTCCTTAAGGTATAACAATAATATTACATGGCATTCATATGGTTTCATCATTCCCCAGTAGGACAGCCCTTTAATTTCCAGTTTTTTGCTACTACAAATAGAGCTGCTATAAATATTTTTGCATGTAATGAGTCCTTTGATCTCTTGCTGGCTCTGAGGTTATGTTCCAAACCTGTCATCACTTCTCAGTCTCTCTCTTCCTCACCTCCTGTATCTGGATCTGTTGCCAAATCTGGCCTTTATAACACCTCTGTAATACACCCCCTTCTCTCTTGACACTGCTGCCCCAACCCTGGTGCAGGCCTTTATCACCTAATGCTTGGACTACTGCAATAGCTGCTGGAGGGTCTGCCTGCCTCAATTTCCTCCTGACTCCAATCCAACCTCCATTCAGCCCCCAAAGAGATCTTCCTAAAGTGCAGGCCCAACCATGTCACCCTCCTACTCGATAAACTCTAGTGGCTCCCTATGGTCTCCTAGAGCCCCCTCCTACCTTTCCAGTCTTCTTACTCCTTACTCCCCTACACTTCCTCTTCGATCCAGTGACCCCAGCCTCCTGGCTGTTCAGTGAACAAGATCTACCATCTCTCCATTCTCTTTGGCTGTCTCCCATGCCTGGGATGCTCTCCTTCTTCCACTGACCACTGACCTCCCTGGCTAAAACCCCACCTCCTATAGGCAGCCTTCTCCAATCCCTCTGAATTCCAGGGCTTTCCTCTAGTCATTATTTCCTATTGACCCTGTATAGAGGTCACATTTGTTTGCATGTCCAGTTTCATGTCTTGTTTATTTGTTCTTTCTTTCCACTTAACATTATTATAGTGGTTGCTTAAAAAGGCAGTATGGTCTAGTAGGCAGGAAACTGGAATCAGAAGACCTTGGTTCAAATTCTCTCTATGACTTACTTTAGGCAAATCACTTGAACCTCTCCATAACTACAAAATGATGGTGTAGGACTTGATGGCCTCTAACATAAAATCTATGAGTCATCTTGTTCCCTAGTTACGCTCACTTCACTTTTCCTCAGTTCACGGAAACTTCTTTGAATTCCTGATATTCATCACTTTTCTTTCTCTAAAAGTGGTAAAATCTGAATGTTTGAGGGAATATGTTATGAGAACAGAGGAGTGGTGAAGATGGATGAGAGCCTAGATGGTAAAGTTGGGACTGAGCTGGAGGAAACCCTGGCCACAGAGGCAAATGTTTTTGGAAACAGGAAAAAGTTCTGAGGGATCCGGCTTAGGTTGCTCAAAAGATCAGTGCTAGTCTGCCTGCCCTTACCTATTCGGCAAGGAGGTGCCTAGTGATTATGGAAATGAATCTCCAAGGATTCCTCTATGGTCCACCAAGGACCAAAGAGGACAACCATTTGTTGGGCCATTCCTCAAACTCACTTTCTTTCCAGGCCTCTGCTACCGCAAAAAAGTGCTTCTTGGAGTATTTTGTTGGCAAAACAAAGAGACCTCTGGGTCAAACGGTATAAATGAACTCCTGCTTTTACATAGGAACAGTAAAGTCACTTGCCCATGGTCACAATGATTTATTAACTACTAAAGACGGAATTCGAACACATCTCATTCAGTGCTACATGACTACCCACCCACTATTCTCTGTACTTTCCTATAGCACTTTACCAGGTTCTGATGATGAGAGCTTTTAAAGACAACTCAGGGGAATGCTGAGGTTTCAATCTGGGACTACTGCTTATGGCCAAGGAAACAGTCAACTCCCATTAGTCAGAAAGCGGTCAGGGTTTATGCAGTGTCAACCAATAAGGAAAGCTCCAAAGGGCTAGAATTCCAGCCTCCAAGAAAGCCCAGATTATTATCTACCAGGCCCAGAGGGCTCAAGACAGCTACTGCACAGATGGCAGTCATTCCCCTCCACTCCAGTATGGGGCAGCCTTCAGTTGTGGGGGCTGGGACCCATCAAAAGAGCAGGGGCAGCTGCCGTTTTGGTGGCTGAAAAGTCTGGTCCTTCAGTTTGTACCTTAGGTTCTCAATCCTCTTCCTTATATTCCAAGAATCCTTTATCCCCAATTTGGGGCTTATCATAAAGCCCTTGCCCCTAGCTCTTGCTGGGGCATTCAGGGCAGATCACTGATCCTTCAGGTCTTCCCCTCTATCTCCCTTTGACTCTGGGAGTTGTCAGGAATGTCATTTGTAGCAGGCACTCGTCCCATGTCCATAATTTTCTAGGGGCTAAGAGTAAGAGTGCTCTATGACAATTATGGTTCCCCCACCTTAAGCAGTAGCCCTTAAATCCTCTTGCAAAGGTCTATCAGGGGTGGGGAATTGGCAGCCTCCAAGCCACATGTGGCCCTCTAGGTCCTCAAGTACAGCCCTTTGACTGAATCCAAACTTCATAGAACAAATCTCAATAAAAAGATTTCTTCTGTCAAACTTGGACTCAGTCAAAGGGCTGCACTTG
Source organism: Bettongia penicillata ogilbyi (assembly GCA_023548195.1). Taxonomy (NCBI): domain Eukaryota; kingdom Metazoa; phylum Chordata; class Mammalia; order Diprotodontia; family Potoroidae; genus Bettongia; species Bettongia penicillata. The sequence goes on along the minus strand of JAJHZJ010000801.1, from coordinate 208,397 downwards.
AGGACCTAGAGGGTCATGTATGGCCTGGAGGCTGCAGGTTCCCCACCGCTGGCCTACTAAAAAGAATGTGGATAAAAATTGGGTAACAGAATCTTTAGGGGGAGTTATCTGCTATGTAACTGTGAAATCACCATTCTGACCTGTTTGCTGAAGCTTTGTCTCCCAACTGGTTTGCTATGAGATGTGCATAAATCTGAATGTTTGAGGGAATATGTTATGAGAACAGAGGAGTGGTGAAGATGGATGAGAGTCTAGACGGTAAAGTTGGGACTGAGCTGGAGGAAACCCTGGCCAGAGGGGCAAATGTTTTTGGAAACTAGAAAAAGTCCTGAGGGATCTGGTTTAGGCTGCTCAAAAGATCAGTGCTAGTCTGCCTGCTCTTAGTTATTCGGCAAGGAGGTGCCTAGTGATTATGGAAATGAATCTCCACGGATTCCTAGGAAAGGTCAAGGATCCTTCATCTACAACTGAATGGGATCTTGAGGCTGAGTGAGTCAACTCCTTCTCTCCCTAGCTAAGGAAAACAAAGGTTGAGAAAAGTTAAGTGACTTACCCAGAGTCACACAAAAAGTAGCCAAGTCAGGATTCAAACCCAGGTTCTCTGACTCAAATTGAACAGTTTCGTCTGAGTCATGTTACTCCCCAGTGATTTCCCTATTGGACAATCTGACCTGGGCCAGTCCTGGATCCCTGTGCTGAGGCCATGTGCTATCTTCGCCAACTCCTTGGCACATTTATATGGTATTCTTTCTTCATGGCAAAGAAAATAGAGCAAAGAGCGTTAGCTCCATTTTAAAGATGAGGAAACCAAGGTGCAGAGTGGTGAAGTAGACGATTTTCATGCTGGAAGGGCTCTTAAAGACTATCTATTCTGATGGTCCCATGATATTGATGAGGAAACAGATTAGGTTCACACTGGTAGTTAGGTAGTATAGGCCCAGGATCCTAGTTCAAGCCAGAAGAGTCCCTAGAAGTCCTCTCATCCACTCCTCTCATTTCACTGAGGGGGAAATTGAGGCCCAGGGAGGGAAATGACTTGCCCAAGGTCACATAGGCAGGAAGGGGCAGAGCTGGGATTCAAAATTAGATCTCAAAGCCAACACCCAAAGCCTACCATATCAAGTTGTACTTTCTGAATGTCCCAGTCATCACATCACAAACAGGTGACATTAAAATGCAGGTATGACTTGAAATCTAGTATCTTTCCCACAGCACCAAAGCTGCCCAGCTTGACTCCACAGCTTTCTCTGAAGGTCTACTCAATAAACAAGGGACAGCTAGGTGGTGCAGTGGATAGAGCACCAGAGCAGGAGTCAGGAGGACCTGAGTTCAAATCTCACCTCACTTGACACTCACTAGCTATGTGACCTTAGGCAAGTCACTTAACCCCAACTGCCTCATCCTAGGTCATCTCCAGTCATCCTGATGAATGGATGGTCACTGGATTCAGACGGCTCTAGAGGAGAAGTGAGGCTGGTGACGTGCACAGCCTTCCCTCACTCAAAACAAAGTCAAGTGCAAGTCATGTCATCATTTCTTTGATGCCATGGTCTTCTTTGGCAACAAAGGATGAACACACTCAATAAGCTGCAAGCTGCCAAAAAGGCTGACTGACAGGAAGGCAGACCAGGGACGGTAGAGATCTCTCTAAAACCCAGAAGTTTATTAGAATATGCAAAATGGACATTCATTATGAAAAGTCAGGAAGTTTAAAAGATAGAAGGAAGAATCAAAGAAGTCAAGCTGGGTAAAGTTTCTGGGGAAGGGGAGGTCCCTTAGCAGAGCACCCAGGACCAAGGAACTTCTTTCAGGGGCCATAGTTAAACATGGAGCATTTTAAGCGAGGGCTTGTTTGGGAAGGGGCTGATGGTTAAGATGTTAGAGTGTCAGCATTGCAGGGTTCAACCTGCCCAACCTGAGAGCCTAGTGTGGAGCAGCAGGCTCAATGTTACTGCACTAAACCAAACTCCAGTGACTGGGGTGGGGGTAAGGGGCCCAAGGTGGCAGATTGGAGCTGCCTTTCCTTTCTCTTTCCCCAAGTAGCTGACATGACATAGGACATAGGCTTCCATTCTCCCTCAGCCCTTCCAGATCAGATTCCCTCCCATCCCCTGGGCAAAGCAGGGAAAATGTGAGCCCTAAAATAACAAGAACATTAATTTAAGAACACTCCCTCTCTCCACCCCATAATCAAGCTGGGGCAGGGAGGGAAGGGGAAGGGGCCAAGGGAAACACAGGCAGGTGGTGATTGGTCCCCAAACCTTGCTCCCATGTGGGATGTTGGGTAATAAGTTCTACCGAAAACCAATTTGGATCTCAAGGAGGTCCTTCAGCACCAACTCCCGGAAGTGGAGGGGAAGGGGCCATGGGAGGAAGCATCTCTCCAATCCCTGCCTCTTGGAAGGAGAGCAGGTCTCTAATCCAGGGCCCTCAGCTCAGGACCTAAAGCCCATACCCTCTGAGAATGACTGAAAAACCAAAAACCACAACCATGTGTTTTAGAAATTCACCAAGTAAGTGTGTCCCGAGCATTCTAGCTCATAAGAGCAAGGGTGGGAGGGGGACAGAGGCATGGAGGCCAGAAAATTTCCTATACTAACACACACACACACACACACACACACAGAGCATTTAACAACAGAAAGCCAGAAATGAGAAAAAAAAATCTATACCAAGTTAGAAATTCCAGGTACCACATAGCCCTTGTGCCTAGGCATCTCCTGCCAGGATCACAAGAGGAATAGCACGCTATAATTGGGCTAGGGATGTGGGGGAGATAACACTAGTCACAGGATCATGAGCCTGGTAAGACCTAAAGGTCAATTCTAGTCTATCTGGCTTTTTTCACAGATTAGGGAAGAGAGGCCCAGAGAGAGCAATGTGACCCACCCAACGGCACATATAGGGTTCAAGGCAGCTGAGATACCCTCTCGGTATAAACAGAAATCATATCTGTTGACTTTCTCTTAAAATTGTAAACAGCAATGCTTAAAAATAAAATATATAAGAAAAGAACTGTAGATAAACATTTTCCATGAATATAAAATGCAAACAATACAAAAATAGATAAAATTGGCCTTTTATATATATTAAAAGCAACTTGGATGCAACATATCCCCGGATAAATTGAAGCAGGCATCCTCCAAGTCCTTCCTTATCTCCCCCTATGCAGTCATAGGAGGCTCTTGGCTTTCTGCTTGACTTGAGGTGTAGATGTAGGGAGCCAGGCTGCTTCTCACCACTCTTTGAGCAGAGTCCCAAGGCCCTCATTTGCCAGGAGGCAAAAGGTGGAGCCTGGATGACTAGGAAGTCCTCCAGGTGTGGGGGTTGAGGGATGGGGGATCTCCAATTAGGTGCTAAGACAAGATGCCCTACCCAGACTATAAAGGGGAGCAAAGCCCTGGTGCGATCATTCCATTTAGGGCTGAAAGGGTGCTTAGAGATCATCTAGCCTAACTTGCTCTGTTTTACAGAGAAGAAAAACTGAGGCCCAGAGAGAGGAAGGGATTTGCCCAACTACTAAGCACTGGAATGCAAATTCAAACCCCCATCTTCTGATTTTAAATGCAATGTTCTGGGCTATTATACCAGCAGGACAGGAAATCTGGCTGAGTGTTCAGAAATGGATTTAGGAGATCCAGCTGAGAAAATAAGATCTTTCTTTATTCTTCTGGGAAAGCACTTTCTATTCCAGGGCCTCCCTCTTTCTCCTGGTCAAAGTTTAAGGCAGTGGAAAAAGAATTGGATTTGGAGCTCTGCAATTTAGGGAAGTCACTGCCATTTCTTGGGCCTCAGTTTCCTCACCTAGAAAATGAGGGGGTAATCATCTAGATTACCATGAAGGCCCTTTCCAACCCTAAATTCTATGGTCTCAAATCTCAGATCAATCATTTTTCACAGCAGCAGCAGCAGCTTGGAATTGAACTCTCCAATTGACCTGTGCCCCCTACCTTGCCACCTGTGATCTACTTGAACAGGGCTCCCTAGGAGGTTCATTTCTTAGGCCTAAACTGGTCCAAGGTGCCATACTAAAGTCTACTTTAACTAGTTTCCTCTTCTCCCCCAGGTCATGTGGATAAAGATCGAGCCCCTAATGGCCCTGCTGTTACTGTCAAGGACAATGAGCAGCCACTGATCCTAATGTGGGATCAGCCTAAACTGAGCATGTTCTTAATACAACTGGTTGCTTTGGCTTTCATTCAATCCTGCAGCCTGAAGGTGGGCTCCATGCCCTTTCTTGCACTGACTCTTCCAGTTTCCAGTCTTATCTCAGGCCCAAACAGAAGGAAGAGGTCTCAAGCGGAGCCCCCACTGTCTTTGCTGATTTGGGGCACCGTGCTTACCCAGGTCAGCCCAAGTGACTGATGCCTTAAGTCAGGTTCTGGACTCTTGCTCTACTGGCAATCTTCCAAGGCCTTGCCACCCAGTTGCTCTCTTCTTTTCCCATGTTGGCTGGTTGCCCTTCATTGGCATGTGCTGAGGAGCCCGAGGTGGCTCAGTTCACAAGAGCAGACAGAAACTTCGGCTGTCCTGGAGGAAAACCCAGGGCCAGGGTGGGCTGAGACTGGTGACTTCCTGCCAGACCAGCCAGACATATTTTAGCTCCCACCTCCCTGCACAGCCTTGGCCGGAGGCCAGAGAAGAGGAATGTGGGCACATTTTTCTGGAATGCAGGGCCTCATAACAGGGGTGGGGCCTTCACTAAGAGGAAGGAAAGGCCCTGCCAGCATAAACCATCAGCCAGCACTGGTTCCAGTCAGGGGAAAGCTTGGTGTCATCTTGTCATCCCTTCAACTAACCAAGCCCATCCAAGAACACCCAAACTACAAAAGGGAGATGACCCAGGTCCTTGACCAATGCCTACTTTCAAGCCCCTGTGATCCATAGCAGTCTCAGCCCCTTTGGAATCTTGCAGCAACTGTTTAGGGACCCTTCTCCAAATGGAAAGCCCTGGTAACCTTATCCTTCCAGATTCAAGTAGGGGGAGGGGGAAATAAGTCAAAATTTGGGTCATTACACACCCAGACGACTAATATTTCGCATGCAATTCAAAAGAAAGAAATTCAAGCAGGATTACTCAGAGCCTATCTCTTCCCATGAGTAATAAGAGGTTCAGTATGGGATTTCAGCAGCCCTTATTCAGAAAAATCATAAACAGAGCAGGAAAGGAACTTAGAAGCCATTAATCTAACCCCCTCATTTTACAGGTGAGGACACTGAGGCCCAGAGGGTGGAAGTGACTTGCCCAGGGTCACACAGCTAAGTTAAGTGGCAGAGCCAGGCTTTGAAACCAGGTCATCTGATTTCAAATCCTACTTCTCCACCCATTGCACCAAGAAGCCTCCCTTGTGGGCACATGCCAGGGAGCTCTTCCCCACCATCACTTATAACTTAAACATTAAAAAAATGATAAAAAACAGGAAGGGGAAACTGATTGATCTGTAAAGTGAAATTATCATGCAATTCTTGGTACAGCAGCTTGGCAGAAACTGGGGGGAGGGGGAGGTGGGGCACATGGTCTTTGGTGATGCTAAAGGCCAAACAAATTGGCAAGTAAATGCTCTTCTAACACTCAGGAGAAGCCAGAAGTGCCTTTGGTAGCCAGTCCGAGGGCAGAGCTTGGTGCCAGCTAGCTAAATTGCAACAGATCCTCACAAAGCACAACTTTTGCTTCCGACCAAAGAGTGAGGCTTGTAAGACAGCGTGCCAGGATGCTGGACTCAAAAAGCTGTAGCCCCCCACCTCCTACCGCCACATGGGACCTTTTTGATTAAGGACTTGGACAAATTTTCAGGCCTCCTCACTCCACTCTTCTGCTCATCTTAAAAAAACCAAACCAAATCAAACCACCACCAACAATACTGCTCCAAAAACAAAACCACCAAATAGCACCTCAAACCCCAGCAAAGCCTAATTTAGGCTGTCTCACAATCCCATGTTCTAATGGAAAGAATACATTCCCTGTGATAAGATTACGAAAACTTTCTTCTGAGGAAAAAGGAGAAAAAAAATGAAAGTGACTTAATTAGACACCAACATTTTAGCTTATTGAGAGGAAAAGACAACACAGAACCAGGTTCTATGGGCAGTGCCGGCAACAGACCCATTTCCTGCTTTTACCTTGAAGAGTTCAGTCCTTCCACTGGGGAATGGGGATTTTGTCTATTCCAAGTCACTCTAAAGCCCAGGTTACAAGGTCCCTTTGTGGTTATGGAACAATAACCATAGACTTGGAAGCCAGCCTCATGCCACTCTAAGGACAACAGGTGCAGATGCCAGCAGGGAGAGTGTCACCCCTGAGCCAAAGGTAGCAAATACACTGAAGTGGGGGGAGGGTTGCACCATAATTTCCTGTCTATAATAAACTATATCCACCAGATAGATGGGAGGTTGGGGGTAGGGAAGGAGCTGGTCCCTTGCTGGTAATTGGTGCTATGGTATGTTCAAAGAAAGCAGCATCACTGACTTGGTAGGCATTGTGGGTATGAAGTCATGGCAGCCAAAACCCTGCATGGGGTAAGAAACCTAAAAACAAATGACCAAAAAAAAGAGATAGGTGTGCATCTGTTTTCTCATGGGGATATATATTCCATAATACAGCCAATGATGGAGAGACAGAACCTTTACAACTCAGAATAGCTTTCATTTGCTAAATACTTTTGGAGTTCAGCAGCAAGCACCTCTCATATTCCAAGCCTAGCACTAAAGACTCAGGCCCCAGCAGCTGAATCAGGTGCTATTTGGCTGCAGTTATATTCATGGCACTGGACAGGTTACTGGGAGGAAAAGAAACTCCATGGCTGCCCCTCCCCTTGAGCTGGTTGGTGTTGGTGCCCCTAGACTGTGAGGGGTACCATTTGAGGTGTTCTTCCCAGCCCTGAGGGGAGTGGGGTACCCCTTGGATGATACCCACAGATTTGCACTTGGCAGGAAGACCAGAGAAGCCTCTGGTTGACCCTTTGGGTTCCATGGGCACCATGAACGCTTGCTTCTTGGCCTCAGCCTGGGCGTAATGTGCATGAGGATTCCAGCATGGGCCCCCCTGCAAGTCCAGGTGAGAAGGGCGGACTGGCTGCCGCTGAACTTGGGGCTCTCGATCCCAGGAGTCCCTTGGTGCCAGCCCCTGTAGGGAGCCATAGCAGGCTGGGGACCCAAATGGGGTTCTAGCCACATCTGGATGATGCCAGCCATGGCCAGGCCCTGTTGGTACTGAATAGTGAGCCCAGGCTGGCCAGTCATATGTTTCTGGGGGCTCTAGGTAGGAGCCCACAGGACTCTCCCAACCCCACCTTCCCTCCACAGGCTCTGCCAGTTTCCCAGACTCCATGTAAGTTGGGGCTAGCTGAGAGCCAGCCAATTCCAGTTCCAGGGTCTCTGTGTCCAGGGAGCGACTCCTTCTGTTGAGGGTCACAGGAGGGGGCAGAGGGGGAGGGCTCAAGCCAGGCAGACCCAGGTGCCGGGGGAGGCTGCCCACCCCCCAGGGGAAGCCTCGGAAGGAGCCAGGGAAGAGGCGGTCATCCAAGTCATCCAAGGCCTCCTTGGGAATGTAGCCTACATCAAAGTCCTCATCATCGGTATGGAACTCTGGGGGGCCCTCGCACTCCCCTTCCCCTTCCCGTTCCACGTCAGCAATGTCAAAGGTCACCATGGGTGGCAGGGCTGGGAGGTTCTGGGCAAAAGAAGAGTCTGAATCAGAACTGCCTGAAAGGCTAGAGAACAGGGTCCCATTGCTCGTGAACTCCACCAAGGCCTGGGAGAAACTCACGGCAGGATCTTCCTCTGGTTCTGCTTCTGGGCTCTCCACCGGTGAGTAGGCACCATAGGTTCTACTTGGGGAACCCCCTTCAAAGCCAGTCTCCTCTGGGCCTGACTCAAATACTCTGTCACCTGGGCAGAGCTGAAGCAGGCAGCTGCCTTGGCTTTCCCACTCATAACATTTTTCTGGAGGTGAGAAATCTCTCCAAACTGGGGCAACAGAGAAGATTGAGTTGAGATTCTGACTGGAAGGGATCAGCCCCACTGGATCCCCTTCTGCATTCTTCCTGGAAGGGCCTAGGAGCCTCTTATGATGCTCTTTGCTGGATGTCTCCCACTGGGGATAGGGCCCTTGGGGCTCCTGTCTCTTCCTTCGAAGCTCCCAATAGAGTAGCTGTCTCTGAATGGCCACCAGCCTTTCCTCCTCTGTCTCCATGGTGCCCAGATTGGGGTCTGGCCCTTTGGTGGAGGAAAAGGGTTCGAAAGACAAGAAATTGTCAAAGAGTTCAGGGCCAGGGCCTGGAGGGTCAAACAGGCCTTCATCTCCTGGTGGGGAGCCTGTGAGGCTGTCACAGGGCTCAAAGAATTCATACAGGGCATCCCCACTGTAGCTATCCCGTGGCAATTGGTCTTTCTTCCCAGGGCCCAGACCATCACCAGAATCATCATCTGGTCCTGGTGTGTTTGAGTCATAGTAACCTTCATCACTATTGGGGGCAGACTCTTGCTGATCACTTTGGGGAGTCAGAAGCTCCCCAGGTTCAGGATCAGAGTATGGCCTGGCCCCCTCAAATAGGAAGCAGCTGTGTGGGCCCAAATCCCTGGTGAGGTGATAGATAGCTCCTTCCTGTGCCGACTCAGCCCTCTCAGACAAATGCCCCATGGTTTCTTCTTCCTCCTCCTCTTCTTCTTCCTCCTCCTCCTCCTCTTCCTCTTCCTCCATTTCCTCAGGCATGGCCATCTCCTCACCACCCCCTTGGTAGGTGACTAGGCAGGAGCTTCGCTTGGCTGACTCTCGCCCAGGTCCCCGCTCTGTAGAGACGATGCTCTCACTGATACTGTCCACATCCTGCTCCGCAATGATGTCCCCACAGCCTGTCAGGGAATCAAAACTCTTTAGGGATGTGACATCCCCAAATAGGAGGTTCAGCTGGTCCCCAGAGAGGCCCAAGGGGGGCTCTCCCTCCTCTTCATCTCCCCTCACCTCCAGGCCAGATGAGTCCCCTGGGCCACCAGGCTCAGGATTAGTGTCAAGTGGTGGCGGTACTGAGATGGACGCATCCAAGAGTTGCTCTGGGTTCTCCTGGCACACCTCCCCAGCAACTGGTGGAGGCAGGTCTGGTTCTAGGCCCTGGATTTCAATGGCCTTCGCATTTGTTGGCAGGAGGGACAAGCACTCATCCCTGCTGCTGGGCTGAGGGGCTGACCCTGGAGGCTCCCCAGGCCCTTCTCTGGGTACCCCCAGCTCTTCTTTGTCTATGGAACTTTGCTCAGGCTCGGGGGCCTTGGGCTTACGGTGGCGGCGGATACTACTGAATAACCCTTTCAATCCTTTCTTTGGCCGGGGGACAGCGGAGGCCCTCTCTGGCCTGGGCTTCTCAGGACCTCTGGGTGGAGACTTCTTGAGACAAGTTCTTGTCTCCAGGGCCCCATGGGAGCTCAGGGAGCTGGGGAGCAGGTGAAGTGATCTGGCGAGGGGTGAGCTATGGTTGGTACCTTTGGCAGATGGTGGGTCTGACTCCTGGGAGGCCTCCTGCAGATCGTCATGGGTCTTACTCTTAATAAGACCCCTTTTGGCAGCTCCTTTCCCTGGCCCTTTGCTTCGGCCACCCCCCAAGAAGCTGGGCAGAGTACAGATGCTCCTTTTGCCGCCGAAGAGCTTTAGTGCTGTCTTCTTAAACTTGCCGGGCCCTGCAGGGGGCAGGTCAGAGCCAGAGCCTTCAAGCTCAGGAGCCTGCTCAAGAGCTTTGCTTTCTGCTCCTTTGCCCTGGTGCTCCCCACCAGCTGCCCTTCCCTTAGTCTTTGTGTGCTCCTCAGGGTGGGCATCTCTGTACGTCTCCATAGCAACAGGGGCCAACAAGGAAGTGAAGCAGGGACCTTGAAATCTGACCTGGGGAACTGTTTAGGACATCTCAAGGATGACTCTAGAAGAGACAAGAGACACAAAGACAGAGACACAGCAGTGAGAAAGGGTCAAGCCTGACTCTGTGGTCTCTGGCTTGGGCAGAGTTAATTGGAATGTAAGGCAAAACCTTAATCTACGCCATACTTTCTTCCTTCTTGCCTTTCCCCTTCTGGGCCCCAAAGCAGTGAAATTCTACACTGAGCCACAGGCAGCTGTTCCTCCTACACTCCCACCACAGTCTCCCTCCCCTCCCTTCCAGCAACCCTGTCCCTGTGGCCTGACTGGCTGGTGGAATGATTACTGAAGGACACAGCATCTGGAAAAACCCAATCATGTCTTTATTGGGCTCAAACGGTGCAATTGTTCTCCAAGTCTTGTCAATTTGACCTCCATAATGTATCTTCCAGCTGTCTCCTCTCCATTCTCATTGCCAACACCCTAGTTCAGACCTCTATTGCCTTTCACCTGGAGTAGTATAACAGCTTCCTCATTGGGCGCCCAGGCTAGAGGCTAGAGTCTCTCCAATCCATCCTCCACACAGCTGCTAAAGGAATTTTCCTAAAGTGCAAACCTGACCTTTTCACCTATGCCTCAAGCACCACCTCTTACACATGGCCTTTTCGGGATCCTCCCAGCTGCTAGCATCTCCCTGGACCACCCGATTACCTTATATTTCCTTAAATGTGTGTGTGTTTTATCTACTTATGCTCATACAATCTTTTTTCCCCTGATAGAATGTAAGTTCCTAGGACAGAGGCTTTTTCTTTTTTGTATTTGTACCTCTAGCAGTCAGCATGGCATCTGGCACATAGTAAGTGTTTAATGAATGCTAGTTTACTGACTGATTGTAGGTGAGCCAATGTGCCTGTTTTTGTGGCTGGGAAGTGAAGAGAGCACTGAGTCTGGAGTCAGAAAGACCAGAGTTCAGATCTGGACTCTGATACTTACTAGCCATGTGACCCTGGGCAAGTCACTTAAGCCCTGCCTGCATAAAACTGGAGAAGGAAATGGTAAACCACTCCAGTATCTTTGTCGAGAAAACCATATGGACAGTTGGCCCATGGGGTCATGAAGAGTCAGACACAACTGAACAATAAAAACCAGAAAGTACTTGCCTCCTTTGTGAAGCCTTCCCAGATTTTGAGCTGATAGCTTGCAATGGTCTTGGCTGGGTTTAGTAATCTGAGGGCTCCTGCCTAATTCTGCACCTGTTTTTACCTCATGCCCAAATGGAATCATCTTCACCCTGTATTTCCTGAGTTAAGATGACCATGGACTGTCAATAGCAGATATTTGATTTTGTAACCTGGAGAGTGAAGACTATTCCTATCTGGAAGGTGGGGAGAAAGGAAGATGCCTGAGCCGTGGCTGTGGCGGATAATGAGCCCCAGCTGGCCCTTTGAGCCCACTGTGGATAACAGTCTGCTAATGGAGATTCTTAAGTTCGTAAGGTTTAGAGCTGCAAAAGATCTTAATCATTATCTCAACCCACTCCCTCATTTTCCACAGGATAAAACTGAAATCCAGCAAGGTTGTTACTTACCTAGGTTCACACAGCATAGGTTTGGATTTGAAGCCAGGTCTTTTAGCTTCAGATCCAAGCTCTTTCCAATATACCAGTCAGATTATTAAGAGCTTTGGTGCAGCATGTGGATGGACCACTTGCAGGGGGCATCTCTGCCCACATGCTTGCATGTGGAAGCTGGCTACCTGAACAAGAGATAGGCCACCCAGCTTCCACGTACCTAATACAACAAAATCCTAAAGTTTGCATCACAACGAACAGTGATCAAGAAATCCAATAAAAAGCTGCATGAAGTGGCTTCTTCTACCCCAGAACTTCATAAGACTTCAGGTAGGGGGAGGAGCCAAGATGGCAGAGTAGAAAGATACACATATGCTTAGCCCATAAAATACCTGTAAAGAAGAACTCTCAACAAATTCTAGAGCAGCAGAAGCCACAGAACAATGGAGTGGAGGAGATTTCTGTTCCAGGGAGACCTGAAAAAACAATGTGAAAGGTCTGTCACGAACCAGATATGGGGCAGAGCCCAGCCCTGCCTTGGCCACGCGGCACCGAGGGGAGCAGATCCAAGCAGGCTTCAAGGACAGAATCTCCAGCAGCAGTGCAGATCCCTCAACCCACAGGTGCCAAAGGTCAGTGAGAAGGTCTTTTTGGCTGGCTGAGAAGGGAGCAGGGTGTCCCCATAACTCAGGCTCCCTCAGGAGGCAGCAGCAGAGGCAGCAGTGGACAGGGGGTCCCAAAGCAGACAGTAGCCCACATCCATTGTTGAAGGTCTCCTTGTAAACCCCCTGAGGGAACTGAGCCCCATGTGGCAGCCCTGCCCCCACCTGAGCAGCTGAACTTAATCTCACATTGAATAGCAGCCCCGCCCCCTGCCGAAAACCCCTAAGGCTTGGGAGCAGTGCATTTGAATCTCAGCCCCCAAGGGCTGGCTGGGTGGAACTGGAGGTGAGGTGGTTGTAGAGAGGAAACTCAGAAGTCAAGTAACTGGCTGGGAAAATGCCCAAAAAAGGGAAAAAAATAAGACCACAGAAGGTTACTTTCTTGGGGAACAGGTGTTTCCTCCCATCCTTTAGGATGAGGAAGAAGAAGGCTTACTGTCAGAGGAAGTCAAGGCCTCTGCCTCCAAAGGGAACTTAAACTGAGCTCAGGCAATAAAAGACCTTAAAAAACAAGTTATCAGTTTACTAAAGGAGAATAAAAACAATGCTGAGGAAAATAACAGCTTTAAAAAGAGGCTAACTCAATTGGTAAAAGAGGTCCAAAAAGCCAAAGAGGAGAAGGAGGTTTTAAAAAGCAGAATTAGCCAAATGGAGGAGAAAGTTCAAAGGCTCACTGAACAAAATAATTTGTTGAAAGAGAGAATTGAGTTCAGGGAAATGAATGCCTATGAGTTAAACCAAGAAGTTAGTAAACAAAACCAAAAATTTGAAAAAAATAGAAGATAATGTGAAACAGCTCATTGGAAAAACAACTGACCTCGAAAATAGATCCAGGAGAAATAATTTAAAAATTATTGGACTACCTGAAAGTCATGATCAAAAAAAGACCCTAGACATTATCTTCCATGAAATTATCAAGGAAAACTGCCCTGATGTTATAGAATCAGAGGGCAAAATGGATATTGAAAGAATTCATCGATCACCTCCTGAAAGAAAACCTAACAGAGAAACTCCTAGGAATATTGTGCCCAAATTTCAGAGTTCCCAGATCAACGAGAAAATACTGCAAGCAGCTAGAAACAATTTGAGTACTGTGGAAATATAATCAGGATAACACAGGATCTGGCAGCTTCAACATTAAAGGATCGAAGGGCTTGGAGTGGGATATTTCAGAAGTCAAAGGAACTGGGGCCGAAGCCAAGAATAACCTACCCAGCAAATGTGAATATAGTACTTCAAGGGAAAAAATGGTCATTCAGTAATATAGTCGAATTTCAAGATTTCATGTTGAGGAAAAGACCAGATCTGTATTTAAAAATTTGACTTCCCAAGACAAGAATGAAGAGAAGCATGAAAAGGTAAGCAGAAAAGAAAAATCATAAAAGACTCTCTAAAGCTGAACTGTTTATATTACTACATGGAAAAAAAATATTTTTAACTCTTGAATCTTTTCTCAGTATTTGGGTAGTTGGAGAGACTGTACATAGACACACACACACATACACATAGATAGAGAGTACAGAGTGTGTTATATCAGAAGAGATGATATCCACCCACACACCAAAAAAATAAAATAAAATAAAAATTAAGGGGTGAAGGAGGAAAATTCTGGGAAGAGAAAGGGAGTAATGGAATGGGGCAGGCTATAACTCATAAAAGAGAAGAAAAATCTTATTCAATGGAGTAGATAAGGGAGAAGGGGAGAGGGGGAAAAATAAAGCTACTGTCCCCACATGTGGCTGAAGGTGGGAATAACATGCTCATTAAATTTGATATGAAAATTTATATACACCACAGGAACATAGGAGAGGAGGCTACAAGTGGAGTGAAGGGAATGTTAGAAGGGGGGCAAATGAGAGAAGGGAGTCACTAGAAATAAACACTTTCGAGAATGGACAAGGTCAATTGTAAGGGGGAAAATAAGGGGGGACAGGGTAGGTCAGAGGGCAATATAATTAGTATTACACAACATGATTACTATGGAAGTCTTTTGCAAAACAACACATATTTAGTTTGTATTGAATTGCTTGCCTTCTCAGTAGGGCTGGGGGGGGGGGAGAAGTTGGAATTTAAAGTATTAGAAATGAATGTTGAGAATTTTTATTGCATATAATCAGGACATAAGAACTACAGGGATAGGGGTATGGAAATTTATCTTGCCCTGCAAGAAAAGAGAGAAGATGGGGATAGGAGAGGGGTGGGGTGTGATGGAGGCGAGGGGAGGGTACATTGAAGGAAGGAGTAATCAGAATGCAAGGTATTAGGAAGCAGGGGGAGGGGAGTGATGGGGAGAAAAATTGGACATGTTACAAAGTGAAGTAAAAGCAATTAGTATTAAAACAATAGACTGAATTAATTACTGAGAGTAAATCAATGACATCTTTAGTTTGGAGAAAAGAATTTCAGTCTAAATTTCCTAGAGGAAGGTAACCTCGGGTAAAATTTGGCATTGATGGAAAAGACAAGGTTTTAATGGTAAATTTGATTTTATGATTGCCATTTAATCAGGAACTACAACATGTATAGAAAGGCATGTAAGCCACTTAAGACTTGCCTCAAAAGATGTTCCTTGGCCAAAGTGAAACTATGATCATATTTGAAACCTGGATATTGGAACTTGCCATTTTTAGATGTTATGGGACTATTAAGTGACTGTTCCTCTGAGTCTAACTCCAGGTATGGGTAGCAAGAAAGGCAATCTGAGCCTCTAATCCATGATGCCAGTAAGTTGATGAGATGCTGGTATGAACTGCACAGGTGATCTCAAGGGAAGGGTGGGAGAGCACTGTTCAGCATGGGCTGAGGTGGGATTCTCCTGACTCAATTTCCCCACTGACACCTGGCAGACTTTAAGTCTACTGAATGCAAGTGGACAATCTAATCCTGACATGACACTGACATGAAGTTAGGGAGATATTGTATCCCTGCAATGCCCTTACTATTGGTGGTAATTTCAAAAGGTTTGTAAACTTAATACCAGATCTATTCAATTATAGATTATGAGTAGGGGAACATCCGAGGTTGTCTAAAATTAAGCTATTAGGTATAGGACTTAGACCAACAACAAGTTAGGGTCCTTTAATTCTTAGTAATATTGTGGAGACAATTATTAGGTCAAGAGCTTGAAGTTAGCAACATAAATATTATTTGTGTCTCAGTTAATGTTTAAAAAAAAAATTTCTAGTGGTCCATATTGTAAATGCTTTTAAAAGAAGTATCATCCGAACAAAAGTTGGAATTGTTTTATCTGTTATAAACTATGTTAAAAATAAATAATAAAAAAAAGACTTTAGCTAAAAGACCAGAGGCAATAGGAAAAGAGACTAACAGCAAAGCCAGCACCAGCAGCCCAGTGTAATTTCCTAGGGATATGTATAACCAGCAATGATCTATATGCAGAAGCAATGAGAACAAAGAGTTCCTCCAAGAAAGTCAAAATTCATGGTAGGAGGATGGGGAGCAACCAGTTTGTTCTGGGTAATGTTTCTAACTCCAAGGACACCATAGAGGTCTCGGAAGATCCAGCACTCTGAGCCTCAAAGATTAGAGTGGGGTGTAGGGATGGCCTTGAGAGGTAGAAATAAGTGTAAGAACACAGGAGATCCAAGATAAGATCAAGTTGGCCTAATCATTTCATTCAAAAATGTAGCAAGTGCTAGAACTCTGTGTGCTAGCCAGCACCAAATCTCAGTTCAAGATCTAAGGCTGGACAGATGAGTAAACTCAAGATGTAGACCACAATAGAGAATTCTAACACATCAAAAGATGCCCAGAAATCCAACTGAGAAGAGAGTTTGTCTACAACAACTTCAAGCCAAGATTTAAAGGGAAAAAAAAAAACAGATTTTCCACAAATACTACAGAAATATCTAAAAGAAATGAGATCAAAAAGTGAAATATGAATTTTGGAACAAAGAACTGGAAAGAAAATAACATCTTGGGACATAAAGTAGTAAACTTTACACAAGTAACAGACTTTCTGAAAATTAGGCTAGCCCAAACAGAAATCAGTGATTCCTGATAAGAATAAGTAAGAAATATTACAGTAAAAAATTAAAATATTGAAAAAAATGTAGGATATCTATCATTATAAATAACTAACCTAGAAAACAGGTCAAGGTGAGATATCTAAGAATCAATGGATTCCCTGAAAAACATGATTTAAAAAAGACTCCTGGACCCTCTATTTCAAGAAACCATAAATGAAAACCATATTTGAACTAGAGGGCAAAGTAAAGAAAGAATTTACCTATTACCTCCTGAGAAAAATTTCAAAAGGAAAAATACTAGGAATGTCAAAGTCAAAACTCAGAGCTTCCATTGCAAATAAATACTTTAAGTGGTTAGAAAGAAAGAGTTGAAGT
The DNA here is from genome assembly GCA_023548195.1 of Bettongia penicillata ogilbyi. Classification (NCBI taxonomy): domain Eukaryota; kingdom Metazoa; phylum Chordata; class Mammalia; order Diprotodontia; family Potoroidae; genus Bettongia; species Bettongia penicillata. The sequence goes on along the minus strand of JAJHZJ010000801.1, from coordinate 191,966 downwards.
ACCCAGGAACTACAGTAATGATCACACAAGACTTGAAAGCTTCTACCATAAATGAGAGGAGATCTTGATGCACACTATTCCAAAAGGCAAATGATGGAGGCTCATAGCATAATTTATTGGAATTGCGAACTTTCAAACATCTCTGATGAAAATACCAGAGCTGAATGAGAATTTAGAAATGCAAAAATAAAGGTCAAGAGAGGGATAGAAAGGAAAATTTATTTGAGCAATTGGAATAGGGTGTATGATGTTGCAGTGCTAATATTCTGGTAGAGGGAATAGAAATAAATGTCTCTCCAGAACCTCCTCAAAAGATACTAAAGGGATCAAATAAGAAAAGCAGAGAATTGGGGACTATATTGGTTCTATCCTGAGGGTTATAAGGGGACAAATTACAGGAAAGGTAAAAGGATTACACCAGTATAGAAAGGAGGAGGAAAGGGTTGGAACTTACTATTTCTCATAATTGGAGAATGCAACAATTATACAAACATCAAAGAAGGGGTGGAGAGAGCATGCATCAAATGAATCTCATTATTATCTGAAACTGATATAGAAGCAGAGCAAACATGCACAGACATCACTTTGAAGTTTGATGGGAAATGTGTTTGTCCATTGCCAAAGAAGACCATGCCATCAGAAAAATGATGACATGACTTGCACTTGACTTTGTTTTGAGTGAGGGAGGGCTGTGCAGGTCATCAGCCTCACTTCTCCTCCAGAGCCATCTAAATCCAGTGAACAGATATTCATCAGGATGACTGGAGATGACCCAGGATGAGTCAATTGGGGTTAAGTGACTTGCCCAAGGACACACAGCTAGTGAGTGTCAAGTGTCTGAGGTGAGATTTGAACTCAGGTCCTCCTGACTCCTGCACTGGTGCTCTATCCACTGCACCACTTAGCTGCCCAATGAGAAATAAATGAAACTCAACAGGGAGCAAGGAAGAGATGGGTGGGGGAGTGGGGGAAGTTAACACCAAAGCAGAGAATAACAGGAAGCAAAACAAATCTTTTGATCCCAAAGGGAAAAATTAGAAGGAACTAGAAACTAAGGGGATGCCCATCAATTGGGGAATTGCCAAACAAATCATGATATGTGAACAAAATATAATTATACCTTAAGGAATGAGGAAAGATTATTTCAGAGAGTCCTGGGTGAGTATAAAGTGAAATGGGAGGACCAAGAGAATATCTTTACAGTGACAACAAAATTGAAAAGATAAACAACTTTGAAAGAGTCAAGATCTCTGATGAATGCAGTGATCAACCATATTTCTGGATGAAGCATGCTACTTACCTCTTGACACAGAGGTGATAGATTCAAGGTGTAGAAGGAGGCAAACATGTTTGGACATGGCCACTGTGACTATGCTTAAAACTGTTTACAAGGGTGGGTTTCTTTCTCTTTTTTTAAATTGTAGGGTAGGAAATAGAGGTTAGTAATAGTCATGCCAAAGGGAAAAAAAAGAGGGCTGCTGTAACATTTTTCAAAGTGCAGAAATTCAAAATGTAGCATAGATTAGCAAGACAACTCTGAAAATAAAAGCTTTAATTTTTTAATACACTTTTTTTTAAAGTGAGAGGTATGGAAAAGAGATTTACAGTTTCATATACAATCTTTTTTTTTTGGTGTTCTCCTTAGTATGTGGAAGTGCTCATCTGGGAATTGTTTATTAAGGCCAGAATTTTTAAAATGATAAAACAGACAATTTTGAATACATAAAACAAAAGAGATTTTGTACAAAGAAATCTAATGCAGCTAAAATTAGAAGGGAAACTGGTAAATGGGGGGGGGGGAATCTTTGTAAAAAGTTTATCTGATAAAAGTCTCATAGCTAAGATATATATGGAACTGATTCAAATGTATAAGCCCACACTATTCCCCAAGAGATAAATGATCAAATAACTAGCAATTTTCAAAGTAACCCAAACCATCAACAAATGGAAAAATGCTCCAAATCACTACTAATTAGAGAAATGTAAATGAAAACAACTTTGAGGTTCTATTTCATACCCATCAGACTGACAAAGATGACAAAAAAGGTAAATGACAAATGCTGGAGGGGCTGTGGGAAAATAGGTCCATTTAGTGCACTGTTCATGGAGATGTGAATTGGTCTAGCTGTTCTGGAAAGCAATTTGGAACCATGCCTGGAAAGTTACCAAACTGTGCCTGCCCTTTGACCCAGAAATACCATTGCCAGGTATATTCTTCAAAGAGATCAAAGAGGAAAAGAACCTATATATATAAAAATGTTTATAGTAGCTTTTTTCATGGTATCCAAAAATTGGAACTAAGGGGCTGTCCTATTGGGCAATGGCTAGAGAAACTAAGTAATGAATGTAATATTAATGACAAAATGAGCAGCTTCAAAGGAAGACCTCTATGAACTGATGCAAGGTGATGTGAGGGAAACAATGTAAGTAGTATGACAATATTAGAGAGAAAAACAACTTTAAAGGACTCTAAGAACTCAGATGCCATGAGAAGACACAGGTCCAGAAGACTGAAGATGAAACATGATACTTACCTCCTGACAGACAAGTGATGAATTTTAAATGCAGACAGAGAAATACATTTTCTGGCATGGCCAAGGTGGGAATTGGTTTTGGTGAACTATGAATATTTATGATATGGGGTTCATTTTTTGTTGTCATTCAGTGGGGAAGGGAAGGGGAGGGGAGGGGAGGGAGTAGGAGAGCTAGGATGAATTTGAAATTTAAATGTTTTTATCATAATTTAAATGTTTTGTTATAAATTTATTTAAATGTGTTCTTGAAATTTATTTAAATGACTTTACTAATAAATTCATTTAAATGTTTTTTATTTTAAATTTGTCTAAATGAACTATTTATTTAAAATTTTTTTAAAAGTGCCTATCCAACTAAGCTCTGAGGAAAGGGGAGCATGATTCTTTACATATGCAGATGTTGGCTACTAGTTTTCCCATATGGAATCTTTGGAATAGTATCCTGAGGCCATGTTGTTCAAGTTCTCCCCAACCTGCAGATTAACCCACAGTATTCTGAGACCCTTAACTAATAGAAAATTACCCAACCACTCCTCCCCACCCCCCCCATTCCACCCCAAACAATCTGGAGCCATCCAAGGACTACCAGGAAAGTAGAGGATGAGGGTCACTGGCCACTTCATTTCTGGGGCTGGATTCTGTCACTGGGCCCTGAAGGTCTATTTATAGTGAGCTCAACAAGCCACAGGTTACAGTCAAGCAACCTCTTTTCCCTTGGGGATGCCTTTGCTGTCCCAGATCTCTGGGGACAGTGCAGATCCAGAAATCTGCAGGGAAGGGGAGAGCAAATGGCTCCAGGAGGGAGACAAAGTTGCCTTCCTAGACATGGCAGCCTGTTTCTGGTTGCCACCGTGATAAGATTTCCACATCTTACTATAACCAGAATTCTCAGGGGGTGGGGAGAGGGGAATTAGACCTGTGTCTTTTAGAGTGACTGTTTTAGCAGGAGTGGGGAACCCGCAGCCCTGAAGCCACGTGTGGTCCTCTAGTGCGGCCCCTTGACTGACTCCAAGTTTTATAGAACAAATCCTTTTATTAAGGGGCATCTAGTCCAGCCTCCTCATTTTACTGTTGTGGAAATTGAGGCCTACGGAGGTTGACACACCCAGGAAAGGAATTTGTGTGACCATGTGACCATGGGAGAGTCACTTAATATCATTAGGCTAAATGGATTATAGCATATGAATGTAATAGAATATTATTGTATCATAAGAAAGGGCAAAAAGGGACGGTTTGGGGAAAACCTGAGAAGACTTGTATGAATTGATTCCAAATTAGATGAGCAAAAACAGAACAATTTATACAATAACAACATAATTGTACAGACTAACAACTTTGTAAGACCTAAGAATTGTGGTCAGCACAACGACCAACCAGGATTCCAGAGATCTGGTACTGAAATGAATGAGATATATAGTTTTTGACATGCCCCCCCCCCACCAAAGACTCCATCTCTCTCCTATAGCTGTTCACCCTTCCCCTGCCCCCCAGATCTCTGGGTCTGCACTGTCCCCAGAGATCCAGGACAGTAAAGGGGTCCCCAAGGGAAAAGGGAGTGCTGTGGCTGTATGACCCTAGGCAAGATGACTTCCCCTCCCTGGGCCTCAGTTTTCTTCTTTGTAAAATGAAGAGATTGGACTCCATAGTCTCTGAGGTCCCCTCCCACACTAGATCTAGGATCCTATGAACTCTGAAGTTGAGGCGCAAGTTAGCAGAAGAGTTAGGATTTGTATCTACTTCTGACTCCAAGGCTGCTACTTGTACAGAAGGCCTGGGTGGCTGCCATCAAGAGTACGTTATAAGTCAAGCACGATAAGAGCTTGTTGTCTGTGGAAAAGTCTGTGGAAAGGTCTGGCTGGCCAGCTCCCCTGCCTTCCCCAACTCAATCCCCTTCAAAACAGGGCCCTGCTCTGTGACTTGCTGAGAGGAGGGATTTGGTTGTGTGAGCCGTACTTGCAGGAGAATCAGGCAGACCGGACCAGGTTCACCTCTCCCAAATGGGAGACAGGCACATGCCTGCTGACTCTGACATTTGGTTCAAACAAAAACCACTCAAACATTTCTTTGGAGAGAAGAAGAAGAACACCTTCACCTCTGTCCCTGTTCCTGGAGAAAGACCCAGGTGTCTGCCCCAGCTGCTGGGGTAGAAGCAAGCCTAACCACTATCACAAGGCTGGCATGAGGAGGGGAGAATTAGAGCTGTTTGTAAATGAAGATTTCTTCACTAAAGACTTCCTCTGAGGTCTCACCGTGTCATACAGGGGACCTGGGTTTCTCTCAGACAAATAAGGGGCAGAAGTGGGACTGTGTTCAGGGAACAAGAAATCTGCTTTAGTGACAACAGAAGGGTTTGAGCAGGAGTGGGAACCTTTGACCTCCAGGCCACATGTGGCCCTCTAGGTCCTCAAGTGTGGCCCTTTGACTGAATCCAAACTTCACAGAAGAAATTCCCTTAAGAAAAGGATTTGTTCTGTCAAACTTGGACTCAGTCAAAAGTGGATGTAGGGGCAGCTAGGTGGCACAGTGAGTAGAGCACCAGCTCTGGAGTCAAGAGGACCTGAGTTCAAGTTTGACCTCAGACACTTGACACTGTGTGACCTTGGGCAAGTCTTAACCCCAACTACCTTGCCTTCCCTTTTCCAAAAAAAATAAAAGTGGATGTATAGGAAAAGTGAATGATGTAGAAGAGGCAAAGATGCTGTCACAAATGGCAGTGGCTCCCAAATGTTCTCAGGCAGCAGAGAAGCGGACAAAGTGGCAGATTCTGGGGACCACCTGCCACCAGAGGAAAACCAATTCCTGGCAGTGGGGGAAAACTCATGCTCCAGCCCTAGTCTGATCTGGCAATGCTACTCAGGGGGGAGTGATACAATTCACTGATTCAGGGGAGGGGAAAGGAGCTGAGTGGAGTCCAGAAAAAGAGAGATTTGGTTCACTGTATTCTAGCTATAGTGGGTGAGTTTATAGGAAGGAAAGAAGGAAGAAAAGGAGGGAGAGGAGGAGGGGGAGGGGAAAAAGGAAGAAAGGGAGGAAAGAAGGGAGGAAGGGAGGGAGAGGAGAAGGGAAAAGAAAAAGAAGGAAGGAAGGAAGAGAGAGAGGAAGGAAGGGAGGGAGGAAAAGAGGGAAGAAGAAAGGGAAGGAGAGGAGAGAGAATAGGGAGAAAGAAAGCGAGGAAGGAAAGGAGGGATATAGGGAGGAAGAAAGAAAGGGAAGGAAGGAGGGAGTGAGGAAAGCCAAACCCTGTCTTTTGTCCACCCTGACCCAGCCCCTAGTACACATCCTACCTTGGCTGGAGGCCCAGTTGTGGATTCCCTGCATATCACAGAATTCTAGATTTTCAAGCTGAAAGGGCCCTTAGAAATCATGTAGCCCAACCCTTTCATTTTGCAGAGGAGGAAAAAGAAGTCCCAAGTAGGCAGTGTCCTGCACATGATCACAGAGGTACAGTGTAGACAGCAGAGCTGGGATGTGGCCCCAGCACCTCAGACTCCTTTCTCTCCCAGCACCCTCAGCCTACCCTGGAGCCTTCACGGAGAACTCCTGGCTTAGCTCGGAGGGGTTCTGGGCAAGAGTGGGAGTGTTTGTAATTTCCACAGGATCAGAGTCACCAAATCTGGACATTTCCCTCACTGGTCACTAGTCTACCCATCTACCTTCAGGAAAGCCTGGTGTCCTCACTATTCTAATTTCAAAACCATCTATGTGGAAGGAGCTTGTACCAGCGTTCCTCTGTCACTCACCCCAGCGCTGAATGGCCCAGCAGTCTGTCCTTCATCCATTCTTCCCTAAATCCAGCCTGCTCCAGTTTCTGTGAGTATTCAGAGGGCATGGAGGACGGCCTACCAGTCACCAGTCTTCTTTTACCAACCCCACAGAAGCCTGACAAGCTCTGCTAAGTCTGGCCTCAGCCTCATTCCCAAAGAAATCACAAAACAGCCAATGCAGTTTGCAACCTCAGCTTACCACAGAACCGAGAGCCAGCCCTGGACCTGAAAGGCAGGCTGGGCTAACCGTGGCCCTGTCCTGACTTGTTTGGGCCTGGGCAAGTCACCAAAAGTCTTTGGGCTTCAGTTTCTCTTGGTGTCAAAATGGGTCACTGGACTGACCTCATCTCACTAGCAGTATTTCTGTGCCCCTAGGGAGTGCCCATATAACCAGCTGGTAGTTCTTTCAGGATCAAAGGGGCCTCTGAGGTGAGCTAGTCCAAAGCCCTCCATTCTAAAGATGCAGAATCTTGAGGCCCACAGACAGGAAGGGAGTAGATCAGTGCCATACAGCCAGTGATACGCAGAGGCAAGAAGGGTCCACTGGTTCATGGCTTAACTTCTCTGGTAAAGTCAAAGGCACTTGCCCCAGTCTACCGGGTATTACCACACTCCTGGCTCTAAGGGGTCCTCTGGTCAGTTGAACCCCACCTACCTGGGTTTTGGGGTGGTGCTCACATTTGAAATATAACCCTGAGCAGCTGAAGGGAGCCATGTATGGGAGGCTTCTTTCCAAAAATGCTTTCCACCAGTGTCATCTGCAGGTATGAAAGGCTAGGGTTATTATCCCCATTTGAAAGATGGGATAACCAAGGCTGAGGATTAGAAGGAATTTGCCTGAGGTCACCTGGAGAACCAGGAGCTTGGCTGAGAACGTCAAGAATTAGCCTAATAACAGTTTCCATCACCAACTGCCTAGTGGGCATTTCCAACTGGCCTTCCTATGGGCATCTCAAATTCAACCTGTCCCAAGAGAATTCTCCCTGGCATCCAGCCCTTTCCCTCATGCTCCTCTTTCTAGGAGAGCACCACCATCTCTCAGTCTCCCAGTTCAAGTCTACCTCCTTTACTAGGCCTCTCGTCATCTTCCTAGTAGTTAAGCCTGTCTCCCCTCAGTCTTTTGGTATTTTTTCATCCCGGGGGAAGTTCTCTGTCTGTGTGCATGTGGCAGCTCCCAGTGAGGACAATTGTCTCACTTTTGCCCTTGCATTCCTAGGGTCTAGCACAGTGCCTGGCACACAGTAGTCCCTTCATCAGTGCTTCCTGAACAAAGACATAGATACGGGAAGCTTAGGGCGATGACTTTGTGCATACTTGGCGTTTCAGCAAAGAGAAGTCCTGCGTAGGCAGTGTCCTGCACATGATCACAGAGGTGCAGGGTAGACAGCAGAGCTGGGATATGGCCCCAGCATCTCAGACTCCTTTCTCTCCCAGCGCTTTAAGTTGGTGCTTTAAGTACCTATATGGTACTATATGGTATAAGTACCATATGGCCTTGACATATGAAGTCTACCGGGGGACGTTCCTCCCTGGGCAGAATTTACCAGACCAGCATTTCTGAGCTGTCCCATGCTCCTGGGCTGAACTGAACTGCTGAACCGGCTTGGGCCCGAGGTCAGCATGTTCCCCATCTCTACTGGGCCAGAGGGGCTGCTCATGAACAAAAGGGCAAGATTGAGAAGAAGCTATACCTAAAGCTCAGCTAGGCTGATGCCTTCCTTTTACAGGAGAGGAAACTGAGGGTCAGAGTCAGTCACAGCATTCCATGTGAACTCCAATCCTCTGCTGCCCAATCTTATGTACCAGCTGCTTTTTTCTCAAAATGGGTGGGTCTCCTAGGCTATAAAGAGCACCTGCAAGTAGCCAAGAGGAGGGGTCCCTAGGCAGGACAGCCCTCTCCTGCCCACCCCCACCCTCCCACCCAGCTGGTGGTCAGATGGGTTTGAAAGATGGATTCTTCAGGAAAGAATGGGGAAGTGGGAGGGGCTGAGGTAGCTGAGAGAGGTCTTTGGTGCTTAGAAGCAGGGGGGTACACCCTCCCATTCCCACCCACACACATACCTTCACACCCTCCCATACACTCCTACCCACATACTCACATTCCCTACAAAATGTATCTCCCCCATATACACACATATACCCCCCTCCCACATACATATACCCCCCACATCCATACCCCTACCACTTACCCCCTACATTTACCCCCCTCACCCACATATATATATATACCCCCCACATCTATACTCCTACACATCACCTAACCCCCACCTACATTATAGGCTCCTAGATCTAAGGCCAGAATCATCTAGTCCAATCCTCTCATTTTACAGGGTGGGGGGAGGAGGAGGGAACTGAGGCCAGGGAAGGGAAGAGACTTGCCCAAGATACACAGGCAGTAAACCATCAGAGGTGGGATTTGACCCCAGGTCCTCTGCCTCTTTGCACTGGACCACATGATCTTGAGAAGTTGGTTTAAAGTAGAGTAGTCACAGAAAGCAAATGAGCCAACCAGGGTTCAGTATAGCTCACACACTTGAATGACTACGATAGCCTACCAGGTCTTCTCATGGACAGTGGCCTAAAGAATTGTGTTCATGGATCTGGTCATGTCTCTCTGCTCGGAAATCTGCAGGGGTTCTGTGATGTCCCTTGTCTCTCATCATCAGCCTCTACCATCTGCATTCAGTCGCTCCATTGGCCTTTTGGCTTATACAGTACACTCTATTCTCCCCAATGGGCTCTTCTCACCCTCTTACCTGCCTGATTTATCTTCCACAATTCCAGCCTCAATGCCAAGAAGACTTCCTCATTCCTCCTGATGATAATGACTGCCCCTCAGACCTCACAGGGCATCCTGTTCTGTGCCCTAATAATGCACTTGGAATAGAATACAGAATGTGTCTCTCTGGTCCTTTGCTGTAGCCACCTGTTTACATCACCTCCTGGAGGACAGGAATCCTATCTTTGCCATCCTTCCTACACACACACACACACACACACACACACACAGTAGGTGTGTACTTAACAAAGACAGGAGCATTTAACAAAGTTAGGAACTGTTCTCAGGTAGGTAGCAAGGAAATGCTGAGGCCTGTGGGTCCCTGCTCTAGGCTTCTGGAAGAAGCTACAGTCTGTTTAATATAATGGTTCCAGAATATACTGGGCATTACTCAGGAGCAAAGAGGAGTGAAGGCCATTCCCATCATCACTTGATGTCTCAAGACTCTAGGCCATACTCTGCATGTATGTATGCCAACACCTTTCCAAGAATTATTTTCCGTATTTTGACCTTAGCAGGTACTTGGCCTATCCTTCTCAAAAGCTTTCCATGGACCTGCTCCTAGTCAGAGCCAGTATCCACAAGGAATAAACAGCATGCAGAGGGAGGTCTACCACACACCTCCCTGAAAATTGGAGCTGAAGAGGACAGGCTCCTTAGCCCGCTTTCCCATTTCACTGCTGATTATATATACAGTGTGATATTGTATATCAGCAGGGCAGTGTGATACACAGAAAAGAGGGTGGGACTAGTGGTGTCTGAGGCCATAGGTTTGGACCCCAGCTTGGCAACTTACTACCCCAGTGATCTTGGGTGAGTCCCAAGTCCTGTTCTCAATTTTCCCATCTTTATAAAAAAACGATAAGACTAGATTATTTCTAAGGAACCCTCCACCTCTAACATTCTGTGCTTTCACAAAAAGTAGGATATTTCTCCAACAGATATGCCTCACTCCAAGGCAAGGCAAATCTCTCTAGAAGGGAGAACTTCAATTAACTGAAGACTCCAGCTAGAATCGAGATGAGAAAAAGGCAGAGACAGATGACCCAGGAGAGTGAAGACAAGTCAGGGGAGTTAATGGCCATACTAGGGGAGTATCTTCAGAACTAAAATTACAGGGCTTTCTGTTTTCCTTTCTCATAGAGAGTGACTCCCTTTCTCTCTACCTCTCACATAGATTTCCCTTCCCCTTCCCCAAAGGATGATTTATACCTGAGGGATACACAGCAATTTGGGGAGCATCCTACCTTGAGAAAAGATCTGGGAACACTCAAATCTGGGGAGTGTCTCCCCAAATTATTTGGGAGCACTTCCCTTCCCTTCCCTTCCCTTCCCTTCCCATCCCATCCCATCCCCATCCCTACCATGGTTGGGGGGGGGGTGAGGGGTAGGAAGCTGCTCAGTCAGAGAAGGGCAGGGAGATGTACTACTTAAGGAAGGGAAAGAGGTCAAAGAAAAGAAGGGTGTGGTGGAGGCCAAAGAGGCCTGACCAGCTTCTCTAGCAAGTTGCAAAGCTGCAATGTTGGGTTTACAAAAGGTAAAGTGGTCCGGTGACCTCGGGTGGCCATGCTCTGCTCCTCAGTTTCAGTGTGTGTCCATCTGTCCCAATGGGGCTGGCACTATCCCTCTCCTCATGGGCCCATCTCTGCCCCGTGAAGCTCCTCAGCCTCAGTACATCTGTCCATGGAACTGCACCCCTCTCAATGCCAGAGAGAGAGAGACAGAGAGACAGTGAGAGAGGAGAGAGAGAGAGAGAGAGAGAGAGAGAGAGAGAGAGAGAGAGAGAGAGAGAGAGACTGTGTGTGTGTGTGTGTGTGTGTGTGTGTGTGTGTCCACTCCCTCCTGCTCTTGCTCGAGCTTCTGTCTCAGGGTCTGTATGGTCTGTCTGTCCTTCCAGCTGTATGGAGGAGGAGGAGGAAGTCCGTGCGACCAAATCAGTGAGTGGCCCTACAGCCGTCGGTGTGTGTGCGTGTGTGCGTGTGTGAGTGTGTGTGTGTGTGTGTGTGTGTGTGTGTTCCTCCATCTGTGTCGGGGACTGCATGTGTCTCTTGGTCCCTTCATGTCAGCATGTGTGCCCTCTGCCTCAGGTCACAGTGGGTGTGTCCCAGAGTGTATGTACTCCTGTGCGTGGGTGTACATGCATGTGTGTAGGTATGCATGCGTGTGCATGCATGTACGTGTGCATGCTTGCGTGTGAGCTCGTGTCCCGGGCCTCCGGGCTCCGCGGGGCCAGGCAAAGGAGGGGGGGTTGGGTGTGCCCCCCCTTCCCGGGGCGCCCCCCCCTCCGCGGCAGCCCGCTGTGGTCCAGATCTCCCCCCACCCCCACCCCTGACCCCAGCTGCGGCAAAGCCTCCCCGCTGGCCGCCCAAGACGCCGACTTACCCGGCCGCAGACGCCGCCTCCCAGCCCGGGCATTGTCTCCCGCGCCGCCGCCGCCGCCGCTGCTCCCGTCACCTCCGGCACTGGCCCCCGCCCCGCCCCGCCCCTCCCCTCCCCTCCCCTCCCCCCGCGGCTCGAGCCAGTTTCCCCGCCCCTCCCCTCCCCTCCCCTCCCTTCCCCCGGCGGCTCGAGCCAGTTTCCCCGCCCCCCCCACCCCTCCCCGCTCCCAGTGCTCCTCGCTCGCTCGGCTGTCCGCACCACAATCGCAGGGTAGGATCCCTCCCTTACTCTCCTCTCCCCTCCCCTTGCCTCTCCTCCCCTCCCCTCCCTTCTCCTCCCCTCCTCTCCTTCCGACCGGCAGGCGCTGGGACCAATCGGCTCATCCGGGAGACGAACCCCCGCCCGTCCTTGGTCAGCCTCCGCGTGAGTCTCTTTAAATGCAAATCAGCCGGCGGGGGTGGGGGGGGGGAACCAAAGCTGTCTAGCCACCCCCCCCCCCCATGACCCCTCCCTTGTTCCAGGCCCGGACACTCTTGCCCGAACTGGCCCAGTAGACTGCTGGACTTGCGGCCCCTGGGGCGCGCCCCTCAGGCTTTCGTTTTGCCCCAGCTCACTTCCCGGCCCCCTGTCCGCAGTTGGGACCGGTTTACCCCTGCGCCGTCCGCTGGATCGCTTGGCCGAGTGCTGTGTGCCCGGCGCCGGCAATTGGTTGGGCGGGCGCCCGCCTTGGCCCCTGCTCTCTCCTCGAGTCCCGCATTCAGCTCTTGCTCTTAGGGCCCAGGCCCCCGCACCTCCCCCACCCCACCCTGGGTCGGGCTGCCTCCCAGGACCTCTATTTAAACTACGTCGGGATGGCAGAGTGCTCCCGGGGTCCTCCTTCCCCCGGGCGGGACCCTGAGCCTCCCGACGCTTCCATCCGAAGGCTAGCCTCTGCTCGCCCTCCTCTCCTGGATTTACTTCAGCGTCCCGTCTTGGACCGCACCCTATGCTCTAGACACCTGAGGCCTCGTCCTGGCACCCCCTAACCCATGACCATTACCTTAAGCTAGTCGTTTAGGAAGCCCTGAGTGGGAAGAGACCTCAGGGGCCATTCAGTGCAACAAGCATTGATCATCTCCTATGTGCAAACTGAACCAGGGTGGGGACTAGGGTGAGTGGAGAGCAAGGACCAAACACCTTCATCTCTGTCTGAGCCTCAATTTCTTCCTTTGTAAAATGAGGTGGTTGGATTGAATGAGCCGGAAGGGCTCTCCCAGGGAGCTTCTCCACAACGGGAGGAAACTCTGCTTTTCTGTTTTCAGTCCTACTCTCCATGACCCCATTTGGGGTTTTCTTGGCAGTGGTTTGCCATTTCCTTCTCCAGCTCATTTTACAGATCAGGAAACTGAGGCAAACAGGGTGAAGTGACTTGCCCAGGGTCAGGCAGCTAGGAAGTGTCTGAGGCCAAATTTGAATTCAGGAAGGATGAGTCTTTCTGACTCCAGGTGGGCCTTCTATCCACTGCAGCACCACCTAGCTCCCCTAGTCGGCTACTGGGCTAGATATCCTGAACTGTTAGTGGAAGCAGGAAGGGAACAGTCATCAGGACTCATTGGTTCCTACCTGGACCAGGAAGACCAGTCCAGTGGACCTGCAAGTTTCCTTTGCCAAACCTCAGTTTGCAAATTGGCTCTGTCTTTTTCTCCCTCATTCTTGTCCTTTCCCAGCATTCTTTGGGAAGGGGGACAGTGGTTTCACTCTCTTCAAATTTCCCTAAACAGTGTGTCTGGCTCTCTCTTCTTTGGCAGTATTATACATGCCACACCTACTAGAATACATATGACATCAATCAGGAAGCTAGGTGGCACACTTTGAGTTCAAACCCAGCCTCAGACCCTTGCTGAGTGACTCTAGGCAAGTCCCTTAATCTCTGCCTCAGTTTCCACATCTGTGAAACAGAAAAGAATAATAGCATCTAACACCTCCTGCCCCACCCCCCATGGTTCTTGGGAGGATCAAATGAGATATTTGCAAAGTGCCCAGCACATAAGAGCTATATAAATGCTAGCTTTTATTAATCAAGCAGAATGGAAGTTCCATCTTTTTTATATTTCTGTATCCCCAGCATCAAGCATAGTACCTTGGGTACAATGGCTCCTAAATAAACTCTTACAGAAAATAAATTCATATCTAGATGGCCATCTTATTCACCACATCCCCAAGGAACAGTTTCCAGTTTGGAAGACTTTAGTGACAGGGAATTCACTACATATATATACCAAGGCACCCCAATCCACTTTGGACAATTCCATCTGAGACAACTTTGCTTTGAACTGAGCTGTCATCTGCCTCTTAAACTCTCCTCCCATCACTGCTGGTTCTGCCCTTTGGGACAAGACAAAATAAGCCTTTTGAAGCCCCACCTCACTCCACTCTCCCAGCTCTTGATTATCTTTGGGGACACCTTTTTTTTTTTTTTAAATAAACCCAGCAAGTCATAGTAATGATTTAGAGCAGGAAAGGATCTTAGAAATACATTTAGGCTACTTCCCTCATCTTGTAGTTGAGGAAACAGGCCCAGGGAGGTTGTAACTTGCCAAGGTTACCTAGAGTAAGAGATAGCTGAAATTTTAATAGAAGTCCTTTCAAGTCAATTCTAGTACTCAAGTCTGCATCCACTGCAAACAAATCCTTTCTGAGCCTAATGCTGGACTTCAGGATTTCAAGGGTCCAGAATCATGAGTTGGCTGTTGGGCATGCTTCTGTCTCCTAGGAAAGATTATAACCTCTCCATACCTTCCTTAATCCTAATGAGTTTCTGTTACTGAAAAAAGCAAAAACAAAACCCCAACTCTGTCCCCTGGTGGCCAGTATAGGAGCTGTCTCCCAGAATGTGACTAAGCCAGGGGTGGGGAATCTGAGACCCTGGAGACCACATGTACCCTCTGGGTCCTGAAGTGCGGTCCTTTGAATCCAAACTGGCAGCACTTACAGACCTAGAGGGCTACATGCGGCACTCGAGGCTGCAGGTTCCCTACCCTTGGGCTAAGTTGATTCATGGGAGGCATAACTCTAGATCAGGTGTAGAGGGTTGGTATCCAAAGCCCTTCGATCTTGGTAAGGCCAGCCAGTTTGTGCCATGATGAGATACCCTTCTGGACCCCAGGGGGCATCTCCATCCTTCATCAAGTCCCAGATCTGAAGAGGAAAGGGACTTCGTATTTTTCCACAGGCATCCCAAGATGGGCCACTGGTTGAGGGCAGCAGGAAAATGGGGGCTCAGGACTGGTCAGTGAAGACAAACAGGACCAGGGAAAAAGCACAGGTTATAGAGAAGAGAAAAAAAAAAATCATTTTTGCAAATGATGCAGAACTAAGCAAAAGATTTGCCAAGGGGTGGAAGTGAGGATTATGCTGAAATCCTAGGCATTCATCCCTGGAAGCACTGGACCTATCTTGGTGCATGACCCAAGGCATGAGACAGGTCCATTTGGGATGACAGTGACTCCCACTCGGTGTGGCCACACTCCAAAACTTCTTCAAAACTCTGAGGTCTTAGACCCCAATACCACTCATCCTGCATTGTCAAGGCCCCAACCAAAGCCTGCTTTGGGTTTCTTGAGTAGATTATAAGGTTCTTTTTAGCATGTTGGAAGGAGGTACAATGAGACCGCTAGGCCAGACACAGCATCTTCATGGTCTGTTTGAATGAGACCAGAGCTGCAAATCAGGCCTGGGTACTAGTCCAGATATTACTGCTGCCAACAATAATCATAAATAATAAAAGTAGCTCCCATAGTGCTTTGAGGCAGGGTACGGACTATCTGAGATCTTTGGTGATTGACTCTCAGCCCACCTTTTGGCAAATTCCACCTCCACTTGAGGTTGTGAAGGGGAACCACAACTAGGATGCTCACATATCTGTCTACAGGGTCCAGCAGCGCAAGGGAGACCCCTACAGAGAAAGGAGTTTATAGTTGTGGACTCCACTGAGGTGTGAGGTAGCATGATGCCATATGGTTGAATAGGGAGGGGGATGGTCAACAGACATGGACTCAAGTATTGGTTGTAACACTTATGATCTGATGGAGAGACTACGTAATCCAGGGTTGGGGAACCTGTGGCCTCAAGGGCACATGTGGCCTTCTAAGTCCTCAAGTGCAGCCTTTTGACTGAATCCCAGTTTTACAGAAGAAATTCATTTATTAAGGGTATTTGTTCTATGCAGTTTAGATTCAGTCCACATGTGGCCTCAAGGCTGCAGTTTTCCCACCTCTGATTCTAATCCAATCCCCTCATTTTACAGCAGAAGAAATTGGAGCATGAAAAAGGGAAGTCTTTAAATGGTCAAAGGATATGAACAGGCAGTTTTCAGAGGAAGAATGTATAGTCACATGAAAAAATGCTCGAAATCATTATTGTTTAGAGAGATGCAAATCAAAATCACATCACACCTATCTGATTGGCTAACATGACAAAAAAGGGAGATGATAAACATTGGAGAAGATGTGGCAGAGTTGGAACACTAATTCATTGCTGGTGGAGCTATGAGCTGATGCAACCATTCTGGAGAGCAATTTGGAACTATGCCCAAAGGGCTACAAAAATGTGCATACCCTTTGACCCAGCAACATTGTTTCTAGGATTATATCCCCAAGAGACCATAAAAATGGAAAAGGGTCCCTCATGTACAAAAATATTTACAGCAGCTCTTTTTGTGGTGACCAAGAACTAGAAATCGAGGGGATGTCCATCAGTTGAGGAATGGTCGAACAAGTTGTGGTATATGAATGTAATGGAATACTATTGTGCTATAAGAAATGACAAACAGGAAGACTTCAGAGAGGCCTGGAAGGACTTATATGAACTGATGCTGAGTGAAAGGAGCAGAAGCAGGAGAACTTTGTACACAGCAACAACCACAGTGTGTGAGGAATTTTTCTGGTAGACTTAGCCCTTCACAGCAATGCAAGAACCTAAAACATGCCCAAACGACCCAAGGCAAAATGCCATCCACATCCAGAGAAAGAACTATGGAATTGGAACACAGAATAAAGCAGACTATTTCCTCTTGTGTTATATTTTGTTTTGGTTTGTTTTTTTCTCATGGTTTCCCCCACTCATTTTAATTCTTCTATGTAACATTACTAATGTGAAAATGTGGTTAATAAGAATGTATGTATAGAAACCATATAAGATTGTATGCCATCTTAGGGAGGGAGGGGGAAGGGAGGGGAGAAAATCTAAGACTTATGGAAGTCATTGTAGAAAACTGAAAATGAATAAATTGATAAAAAAAGGAAGACTTGCTCAATGTTCCAAAGGTGAGAAGTGGTCAGGCAGGGATTGTTCTAAAGGAGAATTCAGAATTCAGAACTCTATATACATCACAAGCTTGGACAAAATCACTTTAACTTTCTGGGAGTGAGTTTTTTCATCTGTGAAAGGGAGTGAGGAGGGGAAGAGGACTACTGTTAGTCTGTCTTAATTATACTCCTCATGATAAGGAAAGCTATGACAATACAGGCTATTATTTTCAAAGGGGTGGGCTTTTCCTTGAAGCTGAGGGACAAGGCCAGTGGATGATGGGTTTCAGAGTCTCTAAACTGAGCAAAAGCAGTATGTGCAATCTACCATAGACCAATAATGCACTTCATATTGGAGGAGGTGTGTGTGAAGCACTTTGCCAAACTGGAGTTAAGATAGCTAGAAAAGGGGGGATGGTCTATGCACTTATGCCAGCAAGATTTTTGGAATTCAGGCTTCCAACTAAATAGTGGCAGAATTTTCAACTGGTAGTAGAGGGAAAGGGTGAGGAGGGCATAAATAAACTCTCGAGTCTACCTTACAGCATCTTTATTGGGACAGAAAAGGCAAAGTGAAACGCCATGGAGATGACAGGTATTCCTTTTCTGGGTGGAAAGGCTGTGGGAATGTGTGTTCCAGGCTCTTGCTTTCCCAGGTCACTTGCCTTACTACTCGTACTTGAGGTAATTAATCAATACAGGTGGAATATCTAGCTGGTCCATGATGTTGACATGGTAAGAGCCCTGAAGAGCTTTTCGGACTGCAAGACGAGCTTGGGCCATCAGAGATTTGGGATGAACTGGAGAGAGAGATGACAGAACTGAGGAAAGGCAGTATTCCCAAACCCTTATTACACTCTCCTATTCCCTCCCCTCCTTAGCTTTCTACCTATCCCAATCCCAATTTGCTAAAAAAGAAAACCGTGGATTTTCCAGAGTCCAGTGTCTCTGACATTATCTAACTAATGACCCTATAAGCAAGTCACTTAACCTCTTTCCTCCTACGATAAGAGAGTTGGGAACCAGATGGGCACCAGTTCTAAATTCTCTAATCCACAGAAGACTCTATAGGAGAATCCACAGAAGAAATCTTAGATCTTGATGGCACCTTAGAGACCATCACATCACATCTAACCTCCTAATTTTACAGTTGAGGAAATTGTAGGCCCCCCCAAAATTTCTAAATGACTTTTCCAAGATCAAAAAAGTAGTAAGTGATAGATTTAGGATTCAATGACTTAGGAAAAAGGGGGATAAAAAATTGGCATATGTTCTCTTGGAATGGATCCTGGGTTGTTATGGTTCTAGGGAAGCTCTGGCAAGTAACAAGGTCTTGGCTTGGGGACATGTCCTTGGTGGAGGAAGGTGGTCTCCCATTCCAACTATGCCTGAGACTAGCCCCCAGAACCCTCTACCCTCCCCTTTTCACTTACTTCTCTCCCTTAGCAGTAGGGCTACACCTTCCCCATCCGGGTCTGTCTTCTCCAGTGGGAGAGGTGGGAGATAGACGTTGGCCCCAAAGTCTACAAGCAGCTGGATGTATTCGAGGGAGCAGGTGTGTTGCAGGCAGAATTCAAGCAGTGTGCGTGGCTTAGATACACGTGAAAGCAGCTGCCTATCTGTGCAGTTGTAGTCTGGGTCAGCTCCATACAACAGGAGAATACGAAAGCAGTCAAGATGACCATAGACAGCTGAAAGGTAGAGAGGCCCAGAGCAGGAGGCCATGTTGCAAACCCACTCTGGCCCCCTTGTCTTGACATTGGCATCCGCTCCATGTTCTAGAAGCTCCTTCAGAATCTCACAGGCACCATCTCTAGCAGCTGTGAGAACGGGTGAACTGTTGTTATACATACTCCCTGCAGGGTTGGCGCCAGCCTTTAGTAGGACTCGAACACAGGCCAAGTGCCCATGACTGACTGCAGTGAACAGGGGCGTCTGGGCCTTGACATCTAGACTGTCCACCTCTGCCCCATGAGCCAGGAGAACCTTCAGGCAGCTAAGGTGGCCATGAGAGGCGGCTAGGCGTAGTGGAGTACCTGGCACACCCCAGCCGCTGCGGCTGTTGATAAAGCGCTTATAGCGCTCCTGCTGAAGGAGCTGGTCTAGGGTCCTGGCATCGTTGTTATAAACAATTTTATTCAGCTCTTGTTTCTCATCAGCCTTGTCTTCCTCTTCATTATCAGACTGTTGGAGCAGGGAGAATATCTTACTTATGTCCATGAAGCTCATCTCTGCAGACCGAAGAAGAGCCCTTCTCGTACTCAGTGACAGAAGACACCAGGCCTGCCCAGGATGGGAGAGGAAAGGGCACATGAACTTTGGTAAGCTCCCTTCTGCAGCCCAGGCTGGGCCCTCTGCTCCGCCTCCAAATAACCATCTCTGTTCTGTTGACAATATCCACCTTCTTTCCCATCCTTGAAAACCCAACTCTGACACTGCCCCCCTCCACCAAGCCTCTCCTGATCCCCCTGTCACAGTCCTCTCTCTTGTACCCAGCTCTTTGCCATCACAAATAACCAGCCACATTCATCATGTAAGAGGCTGCTTCTTGTCCCCCATTAGACTATGAGTTTTCTGAGGAAACAGGGATCTTCCTAAGCTTTCATCTCCAAGTCCCAGGAAAACAGTCAAGTGGGACTATGACTAGAGTAGATGGGGCCACCCCTCCCCCCTTATTTCACAAATAGAAGAAACCCATTCAAGGAGAGCATGAAATCTGCTCAGGCTCACCCTGGTAAGTGTGCATCCCAGGCTGGCCCACAGTCATCGTTGTAACACTGCCCTCCCCATGCCCTAGTGACCTGCCCAAATTTTATTGATGGTGTGACCTGCAGCTGGAGAGTGAGTACCTTCAGAGGTGATCTTCAGCACATGAACCTTGACTGGCAGAGGAAGGAGAGGCAGATGTAAAGGAGGTTTCACCGGCTCCCTCTGGGTCACAGGATAAGGCAAAAAGTAGGATCTAATTAAGTAAGAAGCCTCTCAGTATGGTCATGGCTCAAGAGGTAGTGGAGATAATACTTAACCTGGAAGGAGAGAGAGACCCAGGCTCACGGCTCAGCTCTGCGCAGACACTGGATGGCTGTGTGGCTTTGCCTAAATCCCTCTTCTCCTTTGCGCTTCGATTTACCTTTCTGTAAGATGTGGGGGTCGGAACCATTGACCTCCCCAGTCTCTTCCAGCCCTCCACCCCATAAGAGTGTACAAGTTCAATACCACCAGGAGAATCACCTTAATGCTTTCCCTTCAGGAATTCCCCCAAAGGAAGTTCTGCTGGTGATTTAACCCGAAATCCGGAATAAAATCCGTGAGACTTTTTGGGTCAGTCCCCCGAGCCTGAGGTACCCTGTTTCCACCCTTTCCCACCCTCGGAGTTGGAAGGCGAAGGTCCTGTAGGGACCTTCTCCCAACCTCTGCGCCGGTCGGAGGCCTTCAGAGAGTCAGGTGGACTTCTGACGGTCCCTGCTGCCAGACCTTTGGGTGGGCGTCAGGGAGGTACCCCGCAGCCTGCCCCCTAGCCAAATATCTCTCCCAGTTCTAGGGGTACTCACGGAGCCGCGAGCCAAGGAGATCCTAGCCGGGGCAAGGCCGACACCACTGTGAGCCCGGACGTCCGTCTGCGCCCACCTTTGTGAGGCAAGAACCCCCTCCCCCACCCTCCGCCACTCCATTGTTGCCTCACTCACCGTTGGGCCGCCGGTCCTATTCCGTGCCCCGCCCCTCCCCCACGGGCCCTCCGGGGCTAATTTTAGCTGCCCCCTCGCCCTCTCCCTCCTCCCTCTTCTTAGTGCCCTGGTCGCCTGTTGGCTTATCTTACTGCTGCGCTTTCAGGAGCGGGACATTTAGGGAGGGAGGAGGACTGGGATCGTGACAGGTGCCCGATGCCCCCGCCCCGTCCATCCCTCTGTGCACCCAATAAAACTCTATCAACTCTGGAGCCCAAGATGGAAAGGAAACGTGAGGTCGCCATCCTCCCCACGGGTCTGATCAGATTCCTTTCTAACTTCAGACAACCCGCCTGGGACAGTTGGCTGCCCCTCTCCCCAACCCCATTCCCCCAAGTCCAACCCCCTCCCGGCCTCTCCAAATCTTCTGGATAACAAGAGAAGCAGAAATGGGGGGCCCAGCCCTGGTCAGTTTTATTCGAAGCTGGATAGCTATTAAAGGCACAGTTAAAAAGCCTCTCACCCTGCTACCCATACACCCCGAGGAAGGGAAGGATCAAATCCCCTAAGGTGCCCCACTATTCCGCCTAGATGTTTGATCACAGAGAAAACATTTACTTTCCAAGTCCCCTGACTCCTCCCTCTCCCCTAAGGGGCAGCCAGTCTGAAATCAAATGTGCCTGCAGATCAGAGAGGAAATGATTTGGTTCCACTCAACTCTCACAACTGACCTCAACTTTCAGCCTAAACAGGACCAAGAAGAACCCCGCCCCCACCTCCCCTTTGACAGAAATGACGAGGGAGACAAAGCTGCCAAGCTTCTGGCCCACCAACGGGTCTGAGAGCCACTGAAGGACCAGGCATTCCTGTGGAATCAGGAAGATCTGAGCTCAAATCCAGACTCAGATACTAGCTGGGTGACCCTGGGCAAGTCACTTAATCTGTTTACCTTAATCCACTGGAGAAGAAAATGGCAAATATCCAGTATCTTTGCAGAGAAAATTCTCAAAAAGACTCAGACGGGACAACTTCATGTTCTGAGACTATCTCTCTCCTCACACCTGTCTATGGTAGATGACTTCTAGGCTTTAGATTATAGCTCTAGGATTCTATTCTAAATCACAGGCTGTATTGACCTAGACTGCTTAAAAACCTCACAAGAACCTCTATGTTCTCTGGTCACCAGAGGAACAGAAGGTAAGGAAAGCCAATGAAAAGATGAAGGAATTATAATTCTAGTCCTAACCTCACAAGCTAGGCACTTTCCTTTGCCCTAAACCTAGTCTTTAATTCCCTCATTTGTTGTTATATTACTAAATTAAAATGTTAAGGAAACACCAGTGTAGCTGGATGTGTTAAACTGCAGTGCTGCATTTAAATTCCAGGGGACGGTTCTAACAGCGGGATAAGGAAGCAAAGGATTGGATGACTTTGAATAAGTCACATCAACTTTTTCCAGTCGTACTTTCTACATCTGTAAAACTTTAAACAGATGAGATGCTAAAGATGAATAGCTTAAATTGTCTGTTGAAAGAAGAAAAAGGCAAAGGCGAAAACACTGTGCATAGAAACATGGCTGCATCTTAGATTTCAAGTCTAATCCCCCACAATGCTGATGCAGAGCTGGAAGTTCTTAAAACCATCTAGTTAACCCTCTCATTTTACAGAAGGGGAGACTCAGGTTCAGAAAGGGAAGAGCCCTCCACACTCCTTTCTGGCAGTCACATAGACATGAGGATCATCCCTCCAAGTGTGAACTCAACAGGGAAGTCATCGAACATGTGGTGGGTGGAGGCTCAGGTTGCTTCCTTCCTAGAGCTATAGTGCTGCTGCTTAGGGGATAGTTATGACCAGAGAGCAAATGCTTATCCATTGTCTTTCCTTCATTTTGCTTTGTCCATCAGTGGTTCTGGTAGACTTGGTAGCAGAGAAGACTGAAGAGGATGGGAGCCCCTTGCAAATTTTTGATTTTCAAAGCACAGTCCTCCTCTTATTTGGTCCTTCTAACAGTTCTGTGATGTAGGTAGAGTGGCAATGTTGTTTTTATCTTGCACAAAGCACCAGCTCATATTTCTGTAAAAATAACTATTGACATCCTAATGTGTTTTGAGATTTCTTCACAACAACCTCAAGTAATTCAAAGATTATGATCCCCACTGTATAGGTGAGTCTTAGGGAAATGTGACTTGCTTGAGGTCACAGAATCCTAGGATAAGTGGTGGAAACCAAGGTGGGCCTATGACACTGAGGCCAGAGCCCAGTTCACTCTGAGATGCAACTACAGCTGAAATGGTTAGGATTACCTGCTGATTTAAAATATCAACAGCAACATATAAATGGATGGATGGAGGGGTGGAGAGATGGATGAAAAAAAAGTTTTTAAAACACTGTATTGAGGATACAGAAAGAAATGCCTCACAGTCCCTGCTCTCAAGAGCTCACATTTTAAGAGAGGAAACCATATAAAAAGGAGGTTTAAGGAAGTCACAGAAAGTTCTAGTTTATGCATGGCTTCTTAAACTTTTTCCGCTGGAGACTCCTTTTCGAGTTTCATTGGCATTGTGTGGCCTGAGGGCATGCTCGGTGCAAAGTATGCATGCTTTGTGTTTAGACCCAAGGCTGAAGGGAAGTTGGGCCATGCAAAAGACAAGCCCTGTTAGAAATACCTTGGATTCATTGCTCGTTTGATTTTTTATTAATTTTTGATTAGTGAGTGTTCAGAAACCTTTAACTGTTGCCAAATTTTTCCTGGGGGATCTTGGGAGCACGGCCTGGACTTTCTCCACTTATATCTGAGGGAAGTCAATAGATGAGGTGATAGCCATAATAGGACCCACCTGGCACATGCTGCTCTCCATGTCTTCCATGATGCTGATATATATACATGTATGCATATGTGCTTGTGCGTTTTAGAAGTATATGCATGTGCCTGTCTACATGAATATGTGTGCATGCACATGCAGGTTATATGTACAGGTACTTGTAGATGTCTCAATGTGTATACATATGTTTGTGTGGAACATATATGTATATGTTTATGTACATAGACACATGTCATAAATATTTAGCTATGTAGATATAGCTATCAACAAGTCTATGGTACATTAAGATTGGCAACAGTCCTGTGAGGAAAAGAATTAAGAAAACAAGCCCCCATACCATCTTTGACCTACAGTGCCACAAATAGCAGAGAGAAGTGTTTGGGGATTACCTAGTACCTGGATTCTAGGCTTGGGCAGGATTTTCACCTCACCATTTTACCTTTGATCTTTGTAGAAAACTTCATGTTTCCATAGCTGGCTGAGCAAGGTCATGCCATCTCCTCTGAAGTTCTGTGGACCTTAATATTGATTGTGTATCTAATTTAAAAGGAGACTTAAGAAAGTGTATGATGAATTGAAGAACAGCTGCCTCTTTAAGAGGCAGCTAGGTGACACTGCAGTGGATAAAGTACTAGGTCTAGTGTCATGAAGACCTGAGTTCAAATCCAGCCACAGATACTTACTAGCTGTGTGACCCTGGAAAATCACTTAATTTATGTTTGCCTCAATCCACTGGAGAAGGAAATGGCAGCAGTATCTGCCATTACTCCAGTATCTTTGATAAGAAAATCCCATGGACAATATATTTCATGGAGTCACTAAGAGTCACACATGACTAAACAACAACTATTTCTATGATCTTTTAAGGTTTGCAAAGGGCTTTATATGTACAATCCTCACAGCAATCCTGGGAGGTAGGTGCTATTATTATTCCAATTTTACAGTTGAGGAAACTGAGACAGATAGAGTTGCTCCAATTCACACAGCTAATAGGAAGTGTTTGAGGCCAGATTTCATTCCAGGTTTTTCTGACTCCAGGTCTAACGCTCTATGCCCCCAGCATCATATTAGAGAGGCAGTATACCGTAATGACAAGAGTGAATCTCTGCTACTTACAAGGCATTGGACCTGTTGAACAGTAACTTGACTTTTCTGAGCCCCTAGTTTTTTCATCTCTAAAAGAAGGATAATATTTTGTCTTATTACCCCACAGACTTATGAAGGAAGCACTTTGTAAACCCTCAAGCAGTAAAGACTTATTTCTCTCTTCTAAGCAGCTAGCTTCTTCTACCTTCAGTCTCCTTATCTGTAAAATGGGAATTATAAAACATCTGCCTCCCAGGGTTAGGGCAACTGCATGGCGAAGTGGACAGAGTATTGGGCCTAGAGCGAGGAAAACTGATCTTGGTGAGTTCCAGTCTGGCTTCAGACACTTACTAGTTGTGTGACCCTGGGCAAGGCACTTCACCCTGTTTGCCTCAGTTTCCTCATCTGTAAAATTAGCTGGAGAAGGAAATGGCAAAACACTCCAGTATCTTTGCCAAGGAAATCCCAAAATGGGGAGGGGGAGGGTGGTTCACAGAGAGTCAGACATGAGCAAATAATAACAAAACCTCCCAGGGTTGTTGGGAGATCAAATGAGAAAATATGTATAAAATGCTTTACAAACTTTAAAGTGTCATATAAATGCTAGCTAGTATAATTATTTTAATGCAAAAAGTCTATAGCATTTTTTAAATGAGAAGAACGATGAGAATCTTTTTTATTTGTAAAGTGTTTTACACAACCATCATGAGAAGTAGGCAGAGTAGATGGAATCATTTCTATGTTACAGTGGGTAAAATCAGGCTCAGAGAGAAGGAGCATTGCCCAAGCTATTCAGTTAGTAAATGTCAGATCTGACCTTTGAACCCCTACCTTCTCATTTCTTGGTCTAGCACACTTCCAACTTCGTTATGCTGGAGAATTCATTTAGAATAATTCAAAGATTTGAGAGAATTGACCAAGGAAATAGGAGGCCACATAGAGAAACCACCAGCAGCATACACACACACACACACACACACACACACACATACAAAGTTACTTGTAATGATTTTTATTTTAAACCACAAAGAAATGAGAACAACCAAATGTATTCGGACTGTACCACAATAATAGGAGAAAAGCAGACTCTCCACAGCAGTCCTAAACATCTGGCAGCCTGCCAACCCTGCCTGGTCATGTGTACATACATAGCCATTGGGATAAGCCCACGACAAGACAGAAGGAGATTTTCAACCCATTTGTTAAAAAAAAATCATCTCTTGGCTACTACCTTAGGACAAAAAAATTGACAGGATTATTGAAATACCCTGAACTATGTTTACAAACCTCAGCAGCTGAGACACTAACAGTGGGAGGGATTTCCATAGAGACTAATGCTTGCCAAAATTCAACTCTGTTCCTGCTTTGCATTGTCATTTGGCATTTTACAGATGAATAAACACACCTGGGGAGAATAGGGGCTTCCTGAAGTCAGATAGGTAACAAAAGTCTGACTTGGGTTTCCCAGTCATGTCCACTGATCCCCAAGGCCATTATCATCTCTTCCCCTGGGCTATGATGACAACTCTAGTTAGAGAGGTGGAGGGCTGGATCAAGTATATCTCCTAGTCCAGGGATGGGGAACCTGTGGCCTTGAGCCCACATGTAGACCTCTAGGCCCCCAAGTGCAGCCCTTTGACTGAACCCAAACTTCATTGAACAAATCCCCTCTAGGTCCGCAAGGGCAGCCCTTGGACTAAATCCCAACCTCACAGAACAAATCCCCTCTAGGTCCTCAAGGGTGGCCCTTGGACCAAATCAAAATATCACAGAAGAAATCTCTAATAAAAGGATTTGTTATGTGAAGTTTGGATTCAGTCCAAGGGCCGCCCTTGAGGACCTAGAGGGCCCTATGTGACCTTGAGGTCACAGGTTCCCCACACCTGTCCTAGTCATTAGAGTTGCCAGTAAACCAGCATTGATGACTTATCTACTGTTTCCCAGGCACGATGTTAGGCACAGCCAGTGCAATGGTGGAGAGGGAGCAATACTGTCTTCAGGGAGACTACTTTCTACTGAAAGAATTCATGTTCATGGATAAGAAAAAGGAGGACACACACACATATACTTACATGTACACACACATATATGAATATGTATGTATGTATATTTACACACATACAAAAGGAGTCTGTCTCTGGAGGAGGATGTGAGAGTGGTGAGCAGCTCAGGATCTGCCTGCCCCTCATCCACTTTCCTTCCCCTCCTCCTCAATCCCCCTCCCTTCTGTTATCCCACTCTTACCCCCATCTTACAGTTTGATGTATCCTGAGGGTCCTGCTACTGATTAAGGGACTTTGAGTGAGGTACGGCGCCCTCTTCCCTGCTCCTACCTCAGTCCCTCCCTTTCTTCTTTAGTCTTCCCTTCTCCCCCAAACACCCTGCCCCTCCCCCATTTGCTTTGCTTCGTGCCTGGGAGGATGTGGTAAGGGTGGGTGGAAGATCCTGGGAGGATCAATATGTTTTTCTATGCATGTTGTGTATATAGGTAGGATCATAGGATCATCTATGTGTGTATGTGTGTATGTTGGTGTGTAGATGTCTGCATGTATCGATGTGTGCTTAGGGGTGAACCTGTGTGTGCGTGCTCCTCCAGGGTCCCTCCTGCCTGGGACTTCTTGCCTGCCCTAACCTTTGTCTGAAGGTCTGGGGCTTGGAGGGGGGTGGACTTGGGGTTGCTTGGGTGAGGTGGAGGCCAGCAGGGAGAAGAATTTGGGGACATTTCCTCTTTCCCCTCCCTTCACAGATGGACATTTCCATCCTTTCTTCCTCCCTTCCTCTCATCCTTGGCTTGGCCTTGGATTGGGAAGAGAGAAGACAGTCTAGAAACTCTTCCCCTCTCCCTCCCCATGTCATTTCTTTCCTTTGGTGTCGTTTAATTATATGATATAGTTGTTTGTTTGTTTTTATTCTGGTCTGAACCAGAACCTGGTGAAAGGAGAATTTGCATGTACTTTGTTGTGGAACAGAAAAAAGGGACAATCATTGAACCTGCGGATCCATGTGATTTACAGGCTGAAGGAACAGAGTTGTTTTAACGTGCATTTCTCTCATTGTGAGGGATTTGGATTTTTTTCTCATACGGCTATTGATAGCTTGGATTTCTTCCTTTGAAAACTTCCTGTCCATATCTTTTGACCTATTGGAGAATGGCTCTTAATCTTGGAAATTGGCAATCAGTTCCTTTTATATCTTGCATATGCAACAGTTCTTAGAGAACTTTACTGAAAAGATGTTTTTCCTCACTTAAATGTTACCCTTCTCATTTTAACTGTAAAAATATTTCCACTTTATAGAAGCAGAATTATCCACTTTATTTTCTGTGATTCTCTCTGTTGCTTGTTTAATCATAACCTCTGCCCCTATCCATTCATGTGAAAAGTAACTTCCTCCTTACTCCTCTAATTTGCTATTGCTTCACCTTTTACACCTAATACATCTATCCATTAGTAGTTTAACTTGATAAATAGTGTGAGGTATTGGTGTCTTAACAAATTTCTGGCAAACTGCCTTTCCATTATCTCATTTAAAAAAAAAATTCAGGTAGTGTTTATTCCCCTGCACCTCCGACCCACAACTTCTGTCTTTGGGTTGAACACTATTTTGTTTTATTTGTTTGCTTCTGTAAATTGCATATCTAATCTTTTCCGTTGATCAGCCTTTCAATTTGCAAGAAGTTCACATTGTTTTATGGACAGCTAAGTATTCTATGGGGCCTGAAGTCAAGAAAAATCATCTCCCTGAGTTCAAATCTGGTCTCAGACACTTACTAGATGTTTGAACTTTGAGAAGTCATATAACCCTACTTCCCTCTGTTCCTCATGTGGCAAATGAACTGCAGAAGGAAGTGACAAATCATTCTAGTATCTTTGCCAGGACAATCCCAAATGGGGTCAGGAAAAGTCAGACAGTGTTAACAATTGTTTTCATAACCACTGATCTGTAGTATATTTTGAGATCTGCTACTGATAATTACTAACCCGAAACCCTTTCTTTCCTCCTCCCCCCTTTCCATTATTTCCCTTGGGATAATTGATCTCTTTTAAAAAATTTTTATTGATGTTTTCTGTTTCTTACATCACCAGGACATTCCACATATCTCTCCCTATCCCATAGTCGAGAGTCATGTGATGTAACAAATTGTATATTTTGTTTTAGGGACAAAAGAAAAAGCACAAGTGATCATTGCATTCAGGACAAGATGTGCCATGTGTAACACCTGTGGACCTCTCACCTCCTGGATAGGGTAGGGTGTGGGTGTGTTTTCATGTTTTCTTTTCAGTCCCACTTGATCTTTAACATTTTGTTATAGGTACTTTTATTTCTTTTGTCATTCTTTCTATTTAAACTCTTGTAGTTATTGTGTATATATACTGCTTTCTTGGCTTTATTTTATTTACTTTGCATTAATTCACAAAGATTTTTCCATACTTCACTGTATTTATCACACACATCATATCTTACTGCAGGATAACAGTATTCCATGACATTTATATTCCACTCCTTATTTAGCCATTACTCAGGTGATAACCATCGGTTTTCTTTCTAATACATAGTTGTCACAAAAAGTGCTGTTATCAATATTTTGGAGTATAGGAGAACTTTTTCTTGTGAATGGCTTCCTTGGAGTGTAATGGAGACCCTGTTTTAAAGACTTTGAACATTTTTGTTATTCACTGTGGATAATTCCAAATTATTTTCCATAATGGAGATTATGGAAATTTCACAGCTCCACTAAGAATGGCTTAGTGTGTGTATATTCCCACACACTTGTTTAGGTATCCAAACCACATTTGTGCCATAAAAGGAATTGTTTCAAATAGTTTATATATTATTGAGATGAATTAAAAATTTTTTTTTAATCCATCTGGTCCTAGGGAAGTTTTTCATAGAGAACATATTTATGCCTTAATCCCTTCTTTTAAGTTGGGGCTATTTAAGTATTCTACTTCTTCTTCTATTAACATGGGCAGTTTATATTTTATAAGCATTCACTCATTCAATTTAGATTGTCAGTTTTTCTGACATATGATTGGGCAAGATAATTTCTAAGCATTACTTTTATTTCATTTTCACTGATTATGCACTCTTTCATTTTTGAGACTGCATATTTAGTTTCCTTCTTTCTTTTTGATAACCAGCTTAACTAATAGTTCATCTATTTTATTAGCATTTTCATAAAACCACCACCTACTTTTATTTACCTGATTTTGAAAAAATGAACCTAGTAGTTCAGTGTTCCTCAAATCCAAAGACAAAAATTACTGCGGTTAGGACTTAATTTTTGCCCAAACTTCTGAGAACACTGAAAAGCAGTTCAGCAAAAAATAGGTATAGACCAATATCTCACAACATAAACCAAGATAAGCTCCAAATACATGACTTAAAACATAAAGGGAGATATTTTAAACAAACTCCAAAATTAAGAAATTATCTTTCTCATCTATAGATAGAGGAAAAGTTCAGGAATAGATAGAGGTAGAGATAGAGGGAGGATCCCAGGAGGTAAAAATGATCATTTAAATTACAGTCATTTAAATTAATTCAAATGTTTTTGTAAAAAGAAAATTAATGCAGCTAAAAATAGGAAAAAAAGCCATTAAATGGGAAAAAAATCTTTGCAGAAAGATTCTTTGATATGTAACTTATATAGAGAATCAAAATTCTCATTTATAAACATGAAAGGAATTTCCCAACTGATATCATGTCTAACATGTCAAAGGACATAAACAGGTAGTTTTCACAGGAAGAAATCTAAACTATCCACAAACATAGAACAATGCTCAAAAATACTAATAATTGGATAAACTTCTTGTTTTTTTTCTCATCTCTCCTCTTTTTCCCTCCACTAAAAAGTCTCCTGCTTGCCTCTTGAATGAGATATAATTTATCCCATTCCATTTCACCCTCTCTCCTCCCACTACATTTCTCTCTCACCATTTACCTAATTCCTTTTAAGATATGATCCCATCCTATTCAATTCACTCTGTGCTCTCTGTCTCTGTGTGTGCGTGCATGTGTGTATGTGTGTGCGTGCACGCATGTACATGTGTGTGTGTGTGTGTGCATGTGTGTGTGTGTGTGTGTGTATGTCTGTGTGTGGTCCCACCAACTACCCAGATACTGAAAAGTTTTAAGAGTTACAAATATTGTCTTTCCATGTAGGAATGTAAACAGTTCACCTTTGGTAAGTCCCTTATCACTTCTCTTTGCTGTTTGCTTTTTCATGCTTCTTCTCATTCTTGTGTTTGAAGGTCAAATTTTCTTTTCAGCTCTGGTCTTTTCATCAAGAATGCTTGAAAGTCCTCTGTTTCATTGAAAGACCATATTTTCCCCTGAAGTATTATACTCAGTTTTGCTGGGTAGGTGATACTTGGTTTGAGTCCTAGTTCCTTTCACTTCTAGAATATCCTATCCCACACCCTTTGATCCCTTAATGTAGAAACTGCTAGATCTTGTGTTATCCTGGTTGTATTTCCACACTACTGGAATTGTTTCTTTCTAGCTCCTTACAATATTTTCTCCTTGACCTGGGAATTCTGGAATTTGGCCACAATGTTCCTAGGAGTTTCTCTTTTTGGATCTCTTTCAGGTGGTGATCGATGGATTCCTTCTATACTTATTTTGCCCTCTGGTTCTAGAATCTCAGGGCAGTTTTCCTTGATAATTTCATGAAAGATAATATCTAGGCTCTTTTTTTGATCATGGCTTTCAGGTAGTCCCATAATTTTTAAATTGTCTCTCCTGGATCTATTTTTCAGGTCAGTTGTTTTTCCAATGAGATATTTCACATTATCTTCCATTTTTTTCATTCTTTTGGTTTTGTTTTATGATTTCTTGGTTTCTCAGAAAGTCATTAGACTCCATCTGTTCCATTCTAATCTTGAGAGAACTATTTTCTTCAGTGAGCTTTTGAACCTCTTTTTCCATTTGGCTAATTCTGCTTTTGAAAGCATTCTTCTCCTCAATGGCTTTTTGAACCTCTTTTGCCAATTGAGTTAGCCTATTTTTCAAGGTGTTATTTTCTTCAGCATTTTTTTGGGGTCTCCTTTAGGAAGGTATTGACCCGTTTTTCATGCTTTTCTTGCATCTCTCTCATTTCTCTTCCCAGTTTTTCCTCCACCTGTCTAACTTGATTTTCAAAATCCTTTTTGAGCTCTTCCATGGCCTGAGCCTACCGGACATCCACCTGGGATGTCTGGGATACAGAGGCACCGACCTGCACGTCTTTCCCTGATGGCAAGCATTGTACTTCCTCATCAGAAATAAAAGGAGGAAATAATATCTGTTCCCCAAGAAAGTAGCTTTCTATGGTCTTATTTTTCTTCCCTTTTCTGGGCATTTTCCCAGCCAGTTACTTAACTTCTGAGATTCCTCTCCACCCCCGCCTAGATCTGCCCAGCTAGTGCTTGGAGTCTGAGATTCAAATGCTGCTCCCCAGCCTCAGGGCCTTCCACGGTGGGTGGGGCTGCTGTGAGCTTAAGTTCTGATGCTTGGGTGAGGGCAGGGCCACCTCCCAGGCTCAGCTCCCTCAGGGGCTTTATGCAGAGACCTTTGGTAATGGAACTCCTGCCTGCTGCTCCGGGAGTTTCGGCCGCTGCTGCCTCTGCCGCTGTCTCCCGAGGGAGTCCGAGTCACGGAGACTCCCCACTCTCCTCTTGGCCAGCCCAGACATCTCTCTCACTGACCTGTAGTGCCTGTGGGTGGAGGGACCTTCGCGTCCGCCGGAGGTTCCGTCCCTGAAGCCTGCTCAGATTTGCTCCTCTGGGCCGCGTAGCCAGGGCTGCGCTGGGGTGGGCTCCGCTTTCTGGGGCATGACGGACCCCTGTGGATGGCTTTCCAGGGCTCTCTGGAACGGAAATCTCTTCCACTGTGTTTCTGCATGCCTTGCAGTGCTCCAGAATTTATGAGGAGTTCTTTTTACAGGAAATTTATGGGCTGTGGATTCGGAGCTGGCATATGTGAGTCTTTCTACTTCGCCATCTTGGTTCCTCCCCCAATACTAATAGTTGGAAAAATTCAAATGAAAACAATTCTGATGTTCTCCTTCATAACTGGGAGTAATAGGGCATTGACAGAGAATGTAAGTAGAACAATTAATTGTCCTTTATGAACTGATTGGTAAAATTACAATAAAAAAAAGAAACAGACAATTGTTGGAGAGATGGTGGGAAAAAAGAGGCCCAATAATAAAGTGCTGGTGCAGCTATGAGTTGGTCCAGCCATTCTGAAAAACATTTTTATTTCATTCATTCATTCATTCATTCATTCATTTATTTATTTAGTTTGCATCCATGTTTAATTCTCTTGAAATAGGCAGCATGCATGCATACATGCATGAGAGTTGCAGTTTATAACTGAGCTCACTATGGGGTTAGGCTGCACAGTTTATATATCCTTTTGACAGGGCTGATGTCAAACCTTCATCATTTACCCTCTGGATGGAAGAAATATCTCCTTTATCAAACCACCAACCCCTCCCTGGGCTATCTAGACAAAAAAATCTGTCTCTACGAAAGGCTGAGCAGTACTGAGTACACTGAATAGTGGCTTTCCCTACCTTAGATTAAATTACTTGTAAGCTTGGGTGGAGGCTGACCAGGATAAACAGAGTCAATGAAGTTTCTTATCAGTAATGTCTTTCTGAAGAAAGACTTTGAAACACTGAATCTCCAAGATATTGGTTATTAATAATCATTTCACATTCCCCCATCTGATCTAATGAGAGGTGAAGCCTCTTCAATGAATCAATAACTTATATGGTCAACACTTCATTGAGGGTTTTGGGACTTATGATGGGTAACGATTGATTGAGCGGGAAGGGAGAAATTGATCAACACATTGACAAAACCAAAGAGGGCAATCTCCTTTATTAAGTAGACCTTACAGATAAAAGACAGGAAGGGAAAGAGTAAGCAGTCAATAAAATTGTTCATTTAAGGCTCAGAAGTCTCCTTTGAAACAGCTGTCTGGTTCCCAATAATCTACTTATTTTTTTCTTTTGCTCGTTAAAGGGCCATTCCCTGACTACTTCTTAAAGTGGCCTATTCACTCAATGGGCATTAGCTCCCTCTAAGCAAATACCTGAAAAGGTCTAGCCTAAAAAGGCCAAGGTCTCCCACTGCATGCTGGGCCATCTCTAGTTATGCTGATGAATATCTGGTCACTGGATCCAGATGTCTCAGAAGGAGAAAGTGAGGCTGGTGACCTTGTACAGCCCTCTCTCACTTAAAACAAAGCATCTGCCCATATCATAGAATGAGGGAGAGGTGGAGGGGTGAAGGTACAGTAGATACCAGTCAGTCACACATATTAGGGGTTAGCAGAGACAAAGTGACTGCAAGTCTGGAGCATGAGATTCTCCTTTGGAGACTCATTTTCCCTAGGGGTAACTTTCACTTTCCCCAAACAAATCATTAAAAACCCTACTTTCCTTAGAAAATACTCCTTAAAAAATTTACCAATACTAGGTCAGAGTATAGCAATGTCTAGGCAAAGCCACTTTTAAAAAACATCTGTGGCAAGGACTTGAAAGATAAACCCTTAGATAACTGCTGAATCCAAGCTGAACTCCAGTCCCTACCAGTTTGATTGCAAAGCAATTCTTTCTGGGTGCTTTCTTATCTTACCATGAGTCTCTCTTCCTCTCTGCAGGGCAGGGAAGAGGAATGTGCATGTTGGGAAAAGTTTCAATCCCAATGGCACCTTAGACATCCCTAGTGGAATGTGACCAGTGCCTGAGTATACACCCATTGACCTGCAGTCTTGCTGACTTACTTTGGGTTTGTAGTAGGGCCTGGTAAAATCTCATTAAAACTCTACATGAGTGACAAGCTTGAAAAGTTTGGATCAGTAGTTGAGCCAGTGGCAGGTGGTTCAAATACACTTACTTCCAATGTTACAGGCACACAGAAGTTGAATTTCAGCTATTGGAATCACAGGAACTAGTTCCCCACAACATAGGTACTAAACAATTATATGGCCAATGAGGCCATTACTAATACCTTGGATCATTTATTTGGTGACTTTGGAAGAGTGAGAATTCTGCGAGATGAACTATGCCCTGTCCCTTCCTTGAATTTTGAGACTCAAATTGAAAAAGAATCAAAGTGTGTGATTTGGCTTTTATGAGGACCTCCTAAGCAGAAAATGAATTGTTTATTCTGTGAATATAATCCTTGTTTCAAATTAGAGTAGCCCCACACAGTTGTTTATTTGAGACCTTAGGAGGGTGTAAATAGCTTTCCATGCCCTAAGTTGATCCATTTTAGTCACAGACATACAATTCAAAGGTAACTGATGTTTTAAGAATAAAATTTTATTGTTAATTTAAAAATACTTTTATATGAAAAATGGTTTTGACTGAATATATATATATATAATTTTACATGCTGTCCTTCCCACCTAAAACCTTTAGTAGAATTGGAGGGGGACCATTTTTCACCTTATCTTTGTAACAACAGTACCTATTTCAGTGTTTTGTACATTGTAGATGATTTTTTTCTTATTAAATACATTTTCATCTTAGTCATGTCGAATAGAAGAATTAAAATGAATGGGAGAAACCATGAAAAAAACAAAACAAAACATAACATAAGAGAAAATGGTCTGCTTCATTCTGAGATCCAATTCCACAATTCTTTCTCTGGATGTATAAGGCATTTTGTCTCAAGAGTACATTGGGAATTTTTTAGGTCCTTGCATTGCTGTGAAGGATTCAGTGTACCAGAAAAATTCCTCACACATTGTGGTTGTTGCTGTGTACAAAGTTCTCCTGGTTCTGCTCCTTTCAATCACCATCAGCTCGTATAAGTCCTTCCAGGCCTCTCTGAAGGCTTCCTGTTCATCATTTCTTTTAGCAAAATAGTATTCCATTACATTCATATACCACTTGTTCAGTCAATCCCCAAGTGAAGGGCATCCCCTCTATTTCCAGTTCTTGGCCACCACAAAGATAGCTGCTATAAATATTTTTGTACATGTGGGACCCTTTCCCATTTTTATGATCTCTTTGGGATGCAGTCCTAGAAGTGGTATTGCTGGGTAAAAGTGTATGCACATTTTTGTAGCCCTTTGGGTATAGTTCCAAATTACTCTCCAGAATGGTTGGATCAGCTCACAATTCCACCAACAATGATTTAGTGTTCCAGCTCTTCCACATCGTCTTTAAGACTTATCATCTTCCTGTTTTGTCGTGTTAGGAATCTGATAGGTGTGATGTAGTATCTCAGAGTTGTTTTGATTTGCATCTCTCTAATTGATAGTGATTTAGAGTATTTTTTCATATGATCATAGATAGCTTTTAATTTCTTCCTCTGAAAACTGCCTGTTCATATCCTTTGACCATTTATCAATTGGGGAATGACTTGTATTTTTGTACATTTGACTCAGTTCTCTATATATTTTGGAAATGAGGCCTTTATCTCAGACACTAGTTGCAAAACTTCTTTCCAAGTTTTCTGCTTCCCTCCTAATCTTGGTTCCATTGGGTTTGTGCAAAAACTTTTCAATTTAATGTCATCAAAATTATCCATTTTGTACTTCATAATGTTTTCTATCTCTTGTTTGGTCAAAAATTTCTCTGTTCTCCATAAATCTGACAAATATATTATTCCTTGCTCCCCTAATTTGTTTATAGTATCAATCTTTATACCTACATCATGTATCCATTTGGACTTTATTCTTGCATACAGTGTCAGGTCTATGCCTAATTTCTGCCACAGTGTTATCCAGTTTTTCCAGCAATTTTTGTCAAACAGTGAGTTCTCATCCCAGAAGATGGGGTCCTTGGGTTTATCGAATAGTAGATTGCTATATGCTATATTCATTGACTACTGTGTCTTGAATACCTAACCTATTCCACTGGTCTACCCCTCTATTTCTTAGCTGGTACCAGGTGGTTTTGATGATTGCTGCTTTATAATGCAATTTTAGATCTGGTAGGGCTAGGCCACCTACCCTAACATTTCTTTTCATTAATATTCTGAAACTTTTGTTCTTTCAGATGAATTTTTATGTTATTTTTCTAGCTCCAGAAAATAATTGTTGCACACACAGAGACAGAGAGCACAGGGTGAATTGAATAGGATGGGATCATATCTTAAAAAAATTAAGGTAAACCGTGAGAGAGAAATATATTGGGAGGAGAGAGAGTGAAATGGAATGGGGCAAATTATCTCTCATAGAAGAGGCAAGCAGGAGACTTTTTAGTGGAGAGAAAAAGAGGAGAGCTGAGAGAAAAACATGAAGTTTACTCTCATCACATTCGACTAAAGCAATGAATAAAATGCACACTCATTCTGGTATGAAAACCTATCTTACGATACAGGAAATTGGGGGAGAAGGAGATAAGCGGGTGGGGGAGATGATGGAAGGGAGGGCAATGGGAGGAGGGAGCAACTTGAAGTCAACACTCTTGGGAAGGGACAGAATCAAAAGAGAGAATAGAAACAATTGGGGGCAGGATAGGATGAAGGGAAATAATTAGTCTTACGCAACACGACTATTATCGAAGTCATTTGCAAAACTACACAGATATGGCCCAGATTGAATTACCTGCCTTCCCAAAGGGAATGGGTGGGGAGGGAGGGATGGGGAGAAGTTGGAACTCAAAATTTTAGGAACAACTGTTGAGTATTGTTCTTGCTACTAGGAAATAAGAAATACAGTTAATGGGGAATAGAAAGTTATCTGGCCCTACAGGACAAAAGAGAAGATGGGGTCAAGGGAAGGGAGGGATGATAGAAGAGAGGCCAGATTGGAGATAGGGAAAATTAGAATGCTCAGTGTATTGGGGTGGGGGGGAGGGTACAAATGGGGAGAAAATTTGGAACCCAAAATTTTGTGAAAATGAATGTAAAAAGTTTAATAAATAAATTTATTAAAAAAAGAAAAGAAGCATTAAAAGTGTAAACATAAAAAGTAAAAATGTAAACATTAAAAAATGAGCAATCATAAGGAACTAAAAAAAAGAAAATAATTGTCTAGTAGTTTGGCATGGCACTGAATAAGTAAATTAATTTAAATAGAATTGCTATTTTATTATATTAACTCTTCCTATCCACGAGCAACTGTTGTTTTTCCACTTATTTGAATCTCTCTTTATTTGTCTAAAAAGTGTTTTGTAGTTGTGTTCATATAGTCCTTGAGATTGTTTTGGCAGGTACACTTCCACATGTTTTATAGTGTCTACCATAGCTTTAAATGGGATTTCTCTTTCTATCTCTTGCTGTTGGGATTTGTTAGTTAACACATAGAAATGCAGATTATTTATGTGGTTTTATTTTGTAACCTGCAACTTTGCCAAAGTTATTTTTTATTTCAAGTAGTTTTTTACTTGATTCTCTATGATTCTCTAAGTATGTCATCATATCATCTGCAAAGAGTAATAGCTTAGTTTCTTCTTTGCCTATTCTAATTCCTTCAATTTCTTTTTCTTCTTTTATTGCTAAAGTTAACATTTCTCATACCACATTGAATAATAGTGGTGATAATGGACATCCTTGTTTCACACCTGATCTTATTGGAAATGCATCTAGCATATCCCCATTGCATATAATGTTTGCTTATGGTTTAGGTAGATATTGCTTATTATTTTATGGAAAGCTCCAATCAATCATTCCTATGCTCTTCATTGTTTTCAATAGGAATGAGTGTTGTATTTTGTCAAAATATTTTTTCTGCATCTATTGAGGTAATCAAAGGGTTTCTGTTAGTTTTGTTGTTGATATGATCAATAATGTTGATAGTTTTTCTGATATTGAACCAGCTGAGAGAGAGGAAGAGAGAGAGAGAGAGAGAGAGAGAGAGAGAGAGAGAGAGAGAGAGAGAGAGAGAGAGAGAGAGAGAGAGAGAGAGAACAGAGTGAGTTGAATATGTAGGGTTGATATCTAAAAAATAAAATTAAGGGATGAGCAAGGAATGCAGTGGGAGAAGGACAAAGGGAGCGGTAGAATGGAGTAAATTATCTCATGTAAAAGAGGCAAGAAAAGACTTTAGTAGAGTTGGAGGGATCGGAAGAGGGAGGAGGTTAGAGGGAATGAGTGAAACTTACTCTCATTGGATTTTGCTTAAGGAGGGAATAACATACACACTCAGTTGGATATCTTACTCTTCAGGAAGGTAGGGGGAAGGGGATAAGGGGATGAGATGATAGAAGGGAGGGCAGATTGGGAGAGGGGGTAGTAGGAAGCAAGTATTTTTGAAAAGGGATGGAGTTAAAGGAGAGAACAAGGGTGAAATAGAATGGAGAGAAATATAGTTAGTATTTTCCAACATGACTATTATTGAAGTGTTTTATATCACTACACATGTATAACCTATATTGAATTCCATGCCTTCTCAATGAGGGTGGGTGGGGAGGAAAAAAGGGAGGGAATTTGCAACTCAAAAATTTAAAAACAATTATTGAAAATTGTTTTTACATGCAACTGGGAAATAAAATGTACAGGCAATGGGGTATAGAAATCTATCTTGCCCTACAAGAAGTGAGAGGAAGGGAGGTGGGGGGGGGGGTGATAGAAGGGAGGGTGGCCTGGGGGAAGGGGTAATCAGAAGACATGTATGTCATCTTGGGGTGGGGGGAGGGGGAGAGATAGGGAGAAAATATGGAACTCAAATTCTTGTGGAAATGAATGTTGTAGACTAAACTAAATAAATTAATAATAAAAAATAAGAACAGTAATGTCAGCAACAGTCATATGGTGAGCTGAATATAGTAAGAAGGAGGCCCTGGGACTGATTTTTGTTATATTTTCAAAGAATAAAGAAAAGACAGGGGAAGGGGAGGTAGAAACACAGGGAAGAAAAAAGTAAGAATAGGAAATTTATCTCACCAGTGGGAATCTAGGTAAGCAAGGTGCAGAGAAGTGAGTGTCACTGGAACCTCATTTGAACTGATGCAAAATGAAGTAAAAAGAACTGGAAAAAGTATTTATACTACAATAAAAATCTTGTAAAAATGAACAATTTTGAAAAACTTAAGAACTATCAATGCACAATTTCATAGGACTGATGGATTAGAATTTGTCCAGTATAAAGGTGACTGATTTGATATGCAAAATGAAACACAGCATCCTGGACATAAACAGTGGGTCAATATGTTTTACTTGATTGTGCAAATTTGTTGCAAAGATTTTGTTTTATTTCCTGGGTTGATTCTTTTTTTTGGGGGGGGGGGACTGGTGAGGGGGAGGCAAACTCTTGTCAATTGAAAAAAACAAGATTTAATGTGGAAAAAAGAGAAATGCAAGACTTATATTAACTGATGTGAATCAAAATAATTTATAGTATCAATTTATAGTATCAACATTATTAAAAAAAATTAAAAAAAATGATCAGGTCACAGGGGTTTTTATCATAGGCTACCTCTCTTTTCTGTTTTGCTTTCTTTTATCTTATACTAACATCAATCTCTTCTCTAATAATTTAGGAAGTTAACTGTCCAGCAGCTGGAGCTGCTGCTGAAGTGCCTGTAGCATTCCTGGTGAACAGAGAAACTGGCCTAGATTTCTGGCCTCTTTTTGACAAACAATTGGATTTAGCTTCTGCTTTCATATTCCTCTTCAGGCTGTTTGCAGCAAGGAGATAATCTTGTGATTGATAACTATGAGAATGATCTCCATAAGCAGGGGAAGAATTCTTCTTCTGGTTGGCAGAACTCGACAGACCTGCCCAGGGTGGGAAAGGAAAGGGCACCTGAGCTCTGGCCAAAGGACTATTTGGACTCCCTTGCCTATCCTGATTCCCATAGTCCCTTTCTTTTTTTTTTTCTTTAACTTGTGCATTTTTATTTGAACTGGTCTTAAGTCAGTGTATAGGTAAATCTCCTCCCCTCCCCACTGGCATCAATCTCATAAAACTCTCAGGGAGATTGTAAAGTCTTCATTCACTTCTATGTTAGGGGCAGGGAGGCAATTTAGGGGGCCATTAAATATGACTGACAATTTTAAAAAAAAGGAACAAGTATTAAGGCACAAGATATGAAACTTTTTTTAAAGAATGACATTAATTTACATGTAAAGCAATACTAATACCTTCTCCCCTCTCCCCTCCCCATCTGGATTTGTTACTTAGCTCCTTTGCTGTAGCAGAGGACAGCCTTCGTGGAGGCTCATCACTCTGTAACAATGCCTTATATAATATTTGGAATGACTATTAAAAAAAACCAAATGTACAATCAGAGTCCTGAAGACGCACTGTAGAATTTTGGGGATGTTTGCCTCTAACATACTTAGACTGCTCATCACCTAGTTATAGTCTTTAAATCCTGAGTTAAGTGTCAAAAATACCAAACCAAAACAAAACAAAAACTAAATAAAGCCATGCCAATCTCATCTCTTTTTTGGGGTGATTATCATGTCACACCTCCTTGGCCAAAAATAAATAAATAAATGAATAAAACACACACCCAGTTCATTTAGAAGCATTTGCAGTAGCAATGGAGGGCCCAGATTCATACTCCTGTTTGCTGATCCACATCTGCTGGAAGGTGGAAAGAGACGCCAGGATGGAGCCTCCAATCCAGACAGAGTATTTGCACTCAGGTGGGGCAATGATCTTGATTTTCATTTTGCTGGGAGCTAGGGCTGCAATCTCCTTCTGCATCCTGTCAGCAATGCCTGGGTACATGGTGGTACCACCAGACAATACAGTATTGGCATACAAATCCTTACGGATGTCAACATCACACTTCATGATTGAGTTGAAGGTAGTTTCGTGGATTCCATGGGATTCCATACCTAAGAAAAATGGCTGGCAGAGAACTTCTGGGCACCGGAACCTCTGGTTGCCAATGGTGATAACCTGACCATCAGGGAGCTCATAGCTCTTTTCCAGAGAGGAGTTAGATGCAGCAGTAGCCATCTCCTGCTCAAAGTCTAGGGTGACATAACACAGCTTCTCCTTGATGTCACGCACGATTTTCATCTCAGCTGTGGGAGTGAAACTGTACCCTCTCTTGGTCAGGATTTTCATGAGGTAGTCCATCAGATCATGGCCAGTCAGATCCAAACAGAGAATGGCATGGGGAAGGGCATAACCTTCATAGATGGGCTCAATGTAGGTCACACCATCACCAGAGTCAATCACAATGCCATTGGTACGATTGGAGGCATACAGGGACAGCACAACTTGGATGGCAATGTACATGGCTGGGGTGTTGAAGGTCTCAAACATAATTTGAGTCATCTTTTCTCTTTTGGCTTTGGGGTTCAGATGGGCTTCTGTGAGCAGCACAGGGTGCTCTTCAGGGGTCACACGGAGCTCACTGTAGAAAGTATGATGCCAAATCTTCTCCATGTCATCCCAGTTGGTGACCCCAGTTCAATGGGGTACTTCAGGGTCTTGCTCTGAGGCTCATCCCCCACATAACTATCTTTCTGGCCCATACCCACCACCACAGCCTGATGTGTGTGCCCAACAATGGAAGGGAAGATGACCTGAGGGGCATAGTGTCCTGGAAAAGCAGCTTTGCACATTCCAGAGCCATTGTCAACAGAGAGCAGCAATATCATCATCCATGGTGAACTTTGAAGTGGAAAAGTTTAAACCCTTAAGAAAGAGAGAGGAGGTGTTGCTGCATCTGGAGGTGGGGGGGGGGTGGAGGGGGCGGGGAGGAGAGTACATGCTGGGTTGAAGAGCTCACAGCTTCCATAGTCCTCTTCTGAGACCCAGGCTGGGCCCTCTGCTCTGCCTAAAATCCCCACCTCTGTGCTGTCAACAGTTTTCACCTTCTTTCCCATTTCACTGAAAGCCCAGATTTGATACTGAACCCCTCCATGAAACCTTTCCTGACCTCTCTATCACAAAGGTGTCTCTCTTCTGCTCAACTCTTTGCCACCAATACTTTATTCACCATGTCAAAGGCACCCCTTTCTCCTCCACTGGACTGTGATTTTTTTCAGGAGCAGGAAACAAGAACCTTGCCTAGGCTTCCCCCTCCAAGTCCTGGAAAAATATTTGAGTAGGGTTATAAGTGAATTTGGTGGGAGTCATCCCCCTTATGTCACAAATGGAAGAAACTCATTCAGGGAAGGCATGAGATTTGCTGAGGTTCGCCCGGTAAGTGTGTGTTCGAGGCTGCCCCAAAGCCCAGGGGCTTTTTTTGTCCTGCAGGACCCATGGTCATAGCTGGATATTCCACAAACCCCTAGCTCTGTAGATAACTTGCCCAAATCTTAGTGAAAGTGATCACCTATTTCTGGGGACTGCCTTTCCAGGGACCTTCAGCCCAGGAAGTTTTATTTTCAGAGGAAGGAGAGGCCAAAATTAAAGCCAGCTAGCCTGGCAGGCAAGAGAGACCCAAGCTCAAAACTTTGGTCTGTCCCTTACTGGCTCTGTGACCTTGACCATGTTCTTGTCCTTTTTTTAAAATTAACAATTCAATTATTTTATTATATTACATGCCAGGGAATAAGGTGAACACTAGACAATGGCAGAGCTTTCTAGAATTTAATTATTAAGTTAATTTTTTAAAAAAGTAACATAGTCCACATGGACTCAATAATTATAATTTTATAATAAAAGCAAGTTACCTCAAAATCTTCAGTGGTGAATATGGAAATTATAATGCAATCGAAACAGATCTTTCAAGTTTATCTTGACCCTGCAAAAATGTTGCCTACTCACAGTGCCCATATTTTGCATCCTTCATATGCATGTGGTGTTAAAACGGTATCTTATTCTAGCCCCTCACCCCTTTACTTCTAGTTAGTATATCAATTTTATAAGTAGCCAGTATAAAGTAGCAATAGCAGGGAGTAAAATAAAAAAAAAAGAGAATCTAGAAATCACTTACAGACTGTCTCACAGATCAAAGGAGCATAATAACCCTTCAACCTTGACTGTCAGGACTCTTTGGTTCTACTAACTGCCCTAAAAGACAAGCTCTCAATATCCAAAGTAAGACTTTATTTGGGTGTTGCTGATAACTTTGAGATGACGCGGTTATGTTAGTGAACTAGTCCTACGGTGGCATGGATAAGAGTTAGTGTGTCTCCCATCAAAATCCTATAACAATGAGAATTTAAAATCTTGTCCTCTGAACTCTCTTCAATTTTCATCTGAGTTCATGCTGCCAAGTGCTTCCTCACACAGCCTATCTTTCTCCATCACACCCTCCCCCATTCCTGCTTTGTATACCCCAAATACTTTGTCTCTGTACCCTCAGTGCCTTATTAAAGTCTGATTGAGGCTTTACTCACCTCTTGGGGTCATTGTGGTCTTTCTTAGAAAGTATCAAAAGAACCGAGCACATCTGTCTCCCACTTGACCTGGAGGGATCCTCTTGTACTCCCATTCCCTTAGTTGCCACTAATTATTCCATAAATTAATTAGCAATTCACATGTCATACCCCATACATGGGCAGCACTCATGAAAAGGCCAACTCAAGAAAGGATTTGTCTTGTCTGGGGCATTAAAATTACAGTTAGCTTCTAAGTGACATTTATGTCTCATGTATTTAGAC
This sequence comes from Bettongia penicillata ogilbyi, assembly GCA_023548195.1. Lineage (NCBI taxonomy): Eukaryota > Metazoa > Chordata > Mammalia > Diprotodontia > Potoroidae > Bettongia > Bettongia penicillata. The sequence goes on along the minus strand of JAJHZJ010000801.1, from coordinate 148,186 downwards.
AAAATCTGATTTACTCTGTGGCGGGGCTAAGGAAAGATCCAACTCTATGGAATATTTGTGCTCCTTCTACTGAAGGGCTTATGGATAAAAGAAAGATAAATGTAACCTGAATATTCTTCTAGAAGGTCTTTTTGTATTCCTCCCATTCTCTTGACCTCAGTTATCCTTTCTCTCAATGAAAAGGTTGAACCAGATGACCTTTGAGGTTCCTTGCAGTTCTTTTCCATTATAAACCTGCTAGCCCATTCAGACCCCAGATTTGATGCTGACCCCCATCTCTCTCCTCCATCAAACTACCCCCTCCAAAAGAGAAAACCATACTAGTCTAATGCTTTCATTTTGGGAGACCCCCAACCAGCAAATCCTGGTGATCTAACCCTGAAGTCTGGAATAAAACCCATAGATTCTTCTGAGCCTACCTCCCACTGGACAAGACATTTCCAGAGTCCAGGGGTCTGGAAGGTGAAGGTCTAGTAGTGCTAGTTGTGGCAGTGATTTGAGAGAAATTCTAGTATGTGTTTTGTGACCACTTGTGGTCCCTGCTGAGGCAGCTGAACCTCAGGTGGGCATTGGGTGAGTTTCCTGGCATCTCTTGCTCCCCAGGCATCTCTAGCACCAATTCGCCCCACCCTTGCCCAGATATCCACTTTCAGTCCTTGGAAGTACTCAGGGAACCACAAGCCAAGAAGAGTTGAGTCTGGGCAAGGTGAATGAATTCTCAACCCAGATACACTGCTCCAATTATACCTGGGTCATGGGTCAGCTCCCCTGCACCCATAGTACCCTCTGGGACTCATTTTACTCCCCAAGGGTCCTGTAGTGGGTTTATCCAAATGCTACCATTCCTGGAGTCACATAGGGAGGGAGCAAGAGGACCATGAGAGATGCCTAATGCCCCTATCCATCCATGTCTCAGCTCACACAGTACTTGGTTTTCTGTCTCTCTAGTTACTTATAATGTAATATTGAAGGAGTTGTGTTTGCTTTATTCTTTTTTATTATTTATAAATTTAAAAAATTTTAAACTTAAATACAAAATAACAAAAGAAAAAAACAAACTTAAATACTAAAACTAAAATAATACAAAATAAAACAAGAAAAAAAATCCTTGCCACGTACACAGCAGAACATGAGAGAGGATTCAAAATATATAGAAATGAATTTCCATTTCAAGAAAGCCCATGCTTTCTTGCATACATAAATGCTACGTATTTGTTGAGAGCTGTCCATCTTTTCTTTGCTTCCTTGCAAGTTTTCTTTTGCTTTTTGCTGTGCACTTTTTACTTTGTTCTCCTCCACGGCACCCCCACCCCCCCACCCCCGCTTACTCCTCCACGAACAGAAGACTATAATTAAGTATATATGTACATACACATACATACACATATATACATATATAGAGAGACATATAAGCCCAAAGATATATATATATATAGATACACACATACACCCATACATACATACATACACTTAACTTGCATACACATATACTTAGATATCAATAATAATAGTCACATATAGATATATATTTTCATATGTCTCTACGTAAGACTGTATTATATTTATTTATCCTTTGTTTCTCTGAAGGTAGATAACATCTTCCTTCATCAGTTTAAGTCTTTCCACATTTTTCCAAGTCCACCAACTTGTCATTTCTTATGCCACAGCAATATTCCCACCTTATACTGTTTAGTTGTTTTAAATAGTCCAAAACAACATTGAGGAATATGGCTGGCATGTAGTATAGTTTTCCTATTTTTCTCTTTTGATTAAATTTATTTTAGCCTTAACTTTGTTTGTGATCATGATTATCCCCTACTTCGTTTTTCCTTAACAAATTCTATTCCTGATCTTTATTTTAGATTTGTGCTTATCTCTTATTCCCTATCCCTGCCGACTCCTCTACTTTACTTCTACCCACTACCTTGCTCTCCTATTACTTAACCTACCCCCTTCCAAGGACCCCTCCCTTATCCTCCCATTCCCATTAATCTAAACATCCTTCTATACCCGTCTTTAACCTGTGCCCTCACCTTCCCCTTTAGAGATCCCTCCCTTATCCTCCTCACCCTCCCTATCCCATTAGCATTTTATTTTTTTTCTAAATTTAGAAGACTTTTATACTCTTCTAGATATATAGGTATTGTTCCCTCTTGAACCCATTCCCAATGAAAGTAGATTTCCAGAAATATCAGCTCTCCTCCCCCATCTAATTCTCCTGTGTCAGTTCTTCTTTTTGTATCTCATTTGTATAAAATAATTAATCTTTTTAGCTGTACCTAAATGGTTTCACTTTTTAAAGTCATATTATATTTAGGTCTACCCCAATCTTTCTTATGAACTACTGAATTAATAATAACAATCTTACATTTTCCATACTTAAAAAGGCAAATAGTCTGTCTTTATTGAATCCCTTGTAATCAGTCTTTGGTATGTACCTCATATTCCTCTTGGTTCTTGTAGGACAAATCTTCGATTAAGTTCAGTTTTTTTTTTAAACAAAATCCTGAAATTCTGACAATTCATTAAATGTCTACCTTTTTTTTTTTTCATTCAGGATGGTTTTTAGCCTTGCTGGGTATGATATTTTTGGCTGAGACCCCAGTACTTTTGCTCTTTGATATATATAGAATTCTAAGACCTGCAGTCTTTTAGTGTCTCTGATGCTAGGTCTTATGTGGCACTGCCATATTTTAATTGCTTTTTTCTTGAGCTGTGGGTTTTGGAATTCGACTATGATATTCCTGTGGGTTTTCTTGATAGGTTTGGTGAATTTTTCTATTTCTATTTTCCCTTCTTGTTCTAATGCTTCAGGACAATTTTATTCAATTATTTCTTGTATTATTGTATCAAGATTCTTTTTTGATTATAGCTTTCAGGTAGTCAGATTATTTTTATGTTTTCTCTTCTTGATCTGTTCTCCAGATCAGTTGTTTTTCTTATGAAATGTTTCACATTTTCTTCTATTTTTTCATTCTTTGCGTTTTGTTTTAATATTCCTTGATCTCTATACTTCACTAGCTTCCCTTTTCCCAATTTTCATTTTCAAGGAGTTATTTTCTTCCTTAAGATTCTGGATCTTTTCTAATTGACTCACTTTCTTCTTATAATCTTCTTGTTTTTCTTAGATTGATGTTATTTATTTATTTAGTTTTTTAAAAAAAATTTCCTCAATCTCTCTTATTTGATTTTTGAAGTATTTTTTTAAAAGTTTTTCTATGAATTCTTTTTTGGACAGTTGACCATTTGACATTACTCTTTGGGGTAGAAGATGGTTTCTTTCCTTCAGTATTCTCCTCTGAAGATGAACCCTGGTCTTCTCTATTCCCATAGTAACTTTCTGTGGTTGAATTCTTTCTCCTTTTCCTGTGAATTTTTTTTTTTAATTTGTAGCAACTTATTTTTGAAACCACTTCAAGCCCTGGAGTATGGGAGATGGTGCTTCTGGTCTCAGATCCTCCTTCAGTTCTCTCTTTCTGCTCCACTGCTTCTGCACTCATGGGGTGTGTGCTGGTTTCTTCTTCCCTAGTTATGTCTCCACAACACAGCTGGGTCTGGTGTTCCTTGTCAGCAGAGGTTCCCTTGTCTTCCTCAGCCCAAACACCCAACTCCTCTCACTGTCCCATGGATAAAAGCTCCTGTGGTTAGTGCCCAGGCAGCCTCTCAACCCACCCATTTTGCTGCTTGTTGTTTAAGGGGAACTAGGCTGGAGGGATTTACTCTTCACAGGGACCAAATCTCATCCTGGGATTTTCTTCAGATCTTCTCTGATTATCCCAGGAGGACCCCTGTTTTGCCCCTATTCTTATTTATTTTTACTGCTCTATGTTCACCCTGAGGCACTATTTTATCTCTTTTGTGGGAGAAATCTGGAGAATTTGGAATTTTCTGATCTACTCCACTTTCTTCCCAGAATTCACCGTGTCATATCCTTCTACTAGCCCATAAGTGCTCTGAGGTCAGGGACTATCTTTCCATACTTTATATTGTCCCTAGTGTCTGCCAAGAATTCTTGTTGAAAAGACCAGGGCTGAAAACAAAATTTGAATTTCAAGTATAAAAATCAAGAGAAACATGAAAAGGTAAACAGAAATGAGAAGCCTTAAGGAACTCATTAAAGTTGAACTGTCTACATTCCTACATGGAAAGATATTATTTGAAACTCATAAGACCGTTTTCAGTATTAGGGTAGTTAGAATATATATGTATATATGTAGGTGTGTATGGGTACGCATGTATGTGTATATTATATAAGTGTAGGTATGCATATGTACATGGGTGTATGTGTATGCATATATGTGTATATATGTATACATATATGTAACTATGTATGTATGTATGTATATACAGAGTGCACAGAGTGAGCTGAATATGAAGGGAGAATACCTAAAAAAAATAAAATTTACTGCTGAATGGAATGTTCTAGGAGTAAGTGAAAGGGAGGGGTAAAATGTAGCAAATCATCTCACATACAAGAGGGAGGAAAGAGCTTTTACAATGGAGGGGAAGGGGGGGAGATGAAAGGAAATAATTGAGCCTTACTCTCATGGGATTTGGCTTAAAGAGGGAATAACACACACTCAATTGGATATGGAAATCTATTTTACCCTACAGGAAGGCAAGGGAGAAGGGGATAGGAGAAGGAAGGTAACAGAAAGAACAGCAAATTGGGGGAAGGAACAATAGAAGCAAACAGTATTGTGGGAGGACAGGTCAAAGGAGAGAATGGAATAAATGAAGGGCAGAATAAGACAGAGGGAAGTGTGGTTGATTTTTTAAACATAATTATTATGGAAGTGCTTTGCACTGTTACACATGTATGACATATATTGAATTGCTTGCTTTCTCGATGAGGGTGGGTGGGGAGGGAGGGAGAGAATATGAACTCAAAGCTTTAAAAATGAATGTTAAAAATTGTTTTAGCATGCAGCTGGAAATTAAGCTATACAGGCAATGGAGTATAGAAATATATTTTGCCCTACAGGAAAATAGAGGGGAAGGGGGATGGAAGAAGGGTGGGTAATAGAAGGGAGGACAGAAACAGAGGAAGGGGTGGATGGTATGCCTGCTGTCCTGGGGTGGGGGTGGGGAGAAAATTTTGAATTCAAATTCTTGTGGAAGTGAATGTTAAGAACTGAAAAATAAATAAATTACCCATTCTTATTAAAAACACTGGAGAACGTAGGAATAAAGGGAACTTTCCATAAAATAATAAGTAGTATCTACCTAAAACCTTCAGCAAGCATTATATGCAATGAGGATAAGCTAGATGCATTTTCAATAAGATCAGTGGTGAAACAAGGATGTCCATTATCACCACTATTATTCAATATGGTAATAGAAATGTTAGCTGTAGCAATTAGACAAGATAAAGAAATTGAAGGAATAAGAATAGGCAAAGAAGAAACTAAGTTATCACTCTTTGCAGATGATATGATGATATACTTAGAGAATCTCAGAGATTCAAGTAAAAAACTACTTGAAGTAATAAACAACTTTGGCAAAATTGCAGGTTACAAAATAAACCTGCACAAATCTTCTGCATTCCTATGTATTAGCAACAAAGTCCAACAGCAAGAGAGAGAAAGAGAAATCCCATTTAAAGCTAGGGTAGACACTATAAAATACTTAGGAGTTTACCTGCCAAAACAAACCCAGGGATTATATGAACACAATTACAAACCACTGTTTACACAAATAAAGTAAGATTTAAGTAAGTGGAAAAAATCAGTTACTCATGGGTTGGCTGAGTTAATATAATAAAAATGACAATTCTACCTAAATTAATTTACTTATTTAGTGCCATACCAATTGAAGTCTCAGATAACTATTTTCTAGAGCTGGATAAAATAATATCAAAATTCATCTGGAAGGGGGGTGGAGCCAAGATGGCAGAGTAGAAAGACTCACGTATGCTAGCTCTGAACCCACAGCCCATATATTTCCTACAAGGAGAACTCCCCACAAATTCTTGATCACTGCAAGGCACACAGAAACACAGTGGAAAAGATTTCCATTCCAGAGAGCCCTGGAGAGCCATCCCCAGGGTCTGTCATGCCCCAGAAAGCAGAGTCCACCCCAGCAATGCCCTGGCCGCACGGCCGAGAGGAGCAGATCCAAGCAGGCTTCAGGGACGGAACCCACAGATGCTACAGGTCAGTGAGAGAGACGTCTGGGCTGGCCAAGAGGGGACCGGGGTGTCTCCACGACTCGGGCCCCCTCGGGAGGCAGAGGCAGCAGTGGCGGCCCCCGGGGACTCCCCGAGCAGGCAGGATCTTCATTACTGAAGTTCTGTGCATAAATCACCTGAAGGAGCTGAGACTGGGAGGTGGCCCTGCCCCCACCCGCTCCATTACTGAAGGTCTCTGCATAAAGCCCCTGAGGGAACTGAGCCTGGGAGGCGGCCCTGCCCCCACCCAAGCACCAGAACTTAAGATCACATTGAATAGTAGCTGCTCCCCGCCACGGATAGCCCTGAGACTGGGAAGCAGCATTTGAATCTCAGACCCCAAGCACTAGCTGAGCAGAACTAGGCAGGGGTGGAGAGGAATCTCAGAAGTTAGGTAACTGGCTGGGAAAATGCCCAGAAAAAGGAAGCAAAATAAGACCATAGAGAGCTATTTTGATGGGGTGCAGATGTTTCCGCCTTTCAATTCTGATGATGAGGAAATATTCTTACCATCAGGGAAAGACGTGGAGGGCGGGGCCTCTGTATTCCAGACACCCCAGGTGGATGTCCGGTGGACTCAGGCCTTGGAAGAGCTCAAAAAGGATTTTGAAAATCAAGTTAGACAGGTGGAGGAAAAACTGGGAAGAGAAATGAGAGAGATGCAAGAAAAACATGAAAAATGGGTCAATACCTTGGTAAAAGAGACCCAAAAAAATGCTGAAGAAAATAATACCTTGAAAAATAGGCTCACTCAATTGGCAAAAGAGGTTCAAAAAGCCAATGAGGAGAAGAATGCTTTCAAAAGCAGAATTAGCCAAATGGAAAAAGAGGCTCAAAATCTCACTGAAGAAAATAGTTCTCGTAAAATTAGAATTGAACAGATGGAGTGTAATGACTTTCTGAGAAACCAAGAAGTCACCAACCAAAACCAAAAGAATGAAAAAATGGAAGAGAATGTGAAATATCTCATGGGAAAAACAACTGACCTGGAAAATAGATCCAGGAGAGATAATTTAAAAATTATGGGACTACCTGAAAGCCATGATCAAAAAAGGAGCCTAGACATCATCTTCCATGAAATTATCAAGGAAAACTGCCCTGATATTCTACAACCAGAGGGCAAAATAAGTATTGAAAGAATCCATCTATCACTGCCTGAAAGAGATCCAAAAAGAGAAACTCCTAGGAACATTGTGGCCAAATTCCAGAACTCCCAGCTCAAGGAGAAAATCTTGCAAGCAGCTAGAAAGAAACAATTCCAGTATTGTGGAAATAATATCAGGATAACTCAAGATCTAGAAGCTTCTACATTAAGTGATCGAAGGGCGTGGAATAGGATATTCCAGAAGCAAAGGAACTAGGACTCAAACCAAGAATCACCTACCCAGCAAAACTGAGTATAATACTTCAGGGGAAAATATGGTCTTTCAATGAAACAGAGGACCTTCAAGCATTCTTGATGAAAAGACCAGAGCTGAAAAGAAAATTTGACTTTCAAACACAAGAATGAGAAGAAGCATGAAAAAGAAAACAGCAAAGAGAAGTCTTAAGGGACTTACCAGAAGTGAACTGTTTACATTCCTACATGGAAAGACAATATTTGTAACTTTAAAAATTTTTTAGTATCTGGGTAGTTGGTGGGATTATACACACACACATACACACATGTATACATGTATACACACACACACATACACACATGCATGCACATACAGAGACAGAGAGCACAGAGTGAATTGAATAGGATGGGACCATGTCTTAAAAGAAATTAAGGTGAATGATGAGAGAGAAATGTAGTGGGAGGAAAGAGGGTGAAATGGAATGGGGTAAATTATCTCTTATTCAAGAGGCAAGCAGGAGACTTTTTAATGGGGGGAAAAAGAAGAGAGCTGAGAAAAAAAAAACAAGAAGTTTACCCTCATCACATTCAATTAAAGGAAGGAGTAAAATGCACACTCATTTTGGTATGAAAACCTATCTTACAATACAGGAAAGTGGGGGAGAAGGAGATAAGCAAGGTGGGGGATGATGGTAGGGAGGGCAGTGGGAGGAGGAAGAATTTGAAGTCAACACTCTTGAGGAGGGACAGGATCAAAAGATAGAATAGAAACAATGGGGGGGCAGGATAGGATGGAGGGAAATAACAGTTAGTCTTACATAACACGACTATTATCGAAGTCATTTGCAAAACTACACAGATAGGGCCTATATTGAATTGCCTGCCTTCCCAAAGGGAATGGGTGGGGAGGGAGGGATGGGAAGAATTTGGAACTCAAAGTTTTAGGCACAACTGTTTAGTATTGTTGTTGCTACTGGGAAATAAGAAATACAGGTAATGGGGAATAGAAAGTCATCTGGCCCTACAGGACAAAAGAGAAGATGGGGACAAGAGAAGGGAGGGATGATAGAAGAGAGGGCAGATTGGTGATAGGGAAAATTAGAATGCTCGGTGTATTGGGGTGGGGGGAGGGGAGAAAAAGGGAGAAAATTTGGGACCCCCAAATTTTGTGAAAATGAATGTAAAAAGTTAAATAAAATAAATCATTTGGAAGAACAAAAGGTCCAGAATATCAAAGGGATTGATGAAAAGAAATGCTAGGGAAGGTGGCCTAATGCTACCAGATCTCAAATTGTATTATATAGCAGCAATTATCAAAACCACTTGGTACTGGCTAAGAAACAGAAGGGCAGACAAGTGGAATAGACTAGGCACTCAAGACACAGTAGGCAAGGAATATAGTAACCTCCTGTTTGACAAACCCATGGACCCAGCTTCTGGGATAAGAACTCACTGTTCGACAAAAATTGCTGGGAAAACTGGATAGCAGTGTGGTGGAAACTAGGCACAGACCCATGCCTGACACTGTACACAATAATAAAGTCCAAATGGGTACACAATCTAGGCATAAATATTGATGCCATGGACAAACTGGAGGAGCAAGGAATAGTGTATTTATCAGATTTATGGAGAAGGGAAGAATTTTTTTACTAAAGAAGAGATAGAAAGCATTATGAAATGCAAGGTGGATAATTTTGATTACATTAAACTGAAAAGTTTTTGGACAACCAAACCCAATGCAACCAAAATTCAGAGGGATGTAGTAAATTGGGAAAGAATTTTTGCAGCTAATCTCAGGGATAAAGGCCTCATTTCTAAAATATATAGAGGATTGAGTCCAATATACAACCATACAAGTCATTCACCAGTTGATAAATGGTCAAAGGATATGAACAGGCAATTCTCAGAGGAAGAAATTAAAGATATCTATAATCATATGAAAAAATGCTCTAAATCACTTTTGATTAGAGAGATGCAAATCAAAACAACTCTGAGGTACCACATCACACCTATAAGATTGGCAAACATGACAGAACAGGAAAATGATAATGTTGGAGAGGATGTGAGACAGTTGGAACACTAATTCATTGTTGGCGGACTTGTGAGCTCATCCAACCATTTTGGGGAGCAATTTGGAACTATGCCCAAAAGGCTCCAAAAATGTCCATACCCTTTGACCCAGCAATATCACTACTAGGACTGTAACCCCAAGAGATCATAAAAATGGAAAAGGGTCCCACATCTACAGAAATATTTATAGCAGCACTCTTTGTAGTTGCCAAAAAACTGGAAATCAAGGGGATGCCCATCAATTGGGGAATGGCTGAATAAATTATGGTATATGAATGTAATGGAGTACAATTGTGCCATAAGAAATGATGAACAAGAAGACTTCAGAGAGGCTTGGGAGGACTTATATTATCTGATGCTGAGTGAAAGGAGCAGAACCAGGAGAACTCTGTGCACAGTAACGACTACAATGTATGAGAGTTTTTTCTGGTAGACTTGGAACTTCATAATAACGCAAGAAGTTAAAAAAAAATTCCCAATGGTTTTCTAAGGTAAAATGCCTTCCACACTCAGAGAAAGAACTATGGAATTCATTCACAGAATGTGGAAGATTGCTCATGCATGCACGCGCACGCATGTATGTGTGTATTATGTTTTTCTTTTGTTATATGATTTCTTCCTTTTAGTTCATCTACACAGCTTGACTATAGTGAAAACGTATTCAATAGGAAAGTATATATAGATCCTATATAGAATTGTATGCCATCTTGAGGAGGGAGGGGGGTGGTGGGGAGTAGGTGTGTGGGGGGGTAAAAATCTGAGTTTTATGGTAGTGATTGTAGAACATTAAAAAAAATTAAAAAAAATAAATAATATATTGAAAAAAAGAAAAAATTCTGTTATCTTTGAATCATGTGTCTGTGACTAAGTGAATTGATTTGGGATGTGGACAACTAGTTATCCCTTTCCTCTATCCATTCTCTGAGCCCTTACATGAATTATCAATGTAGGGCCATTCTAATTTGAAACAGGGATTATATTTAGAGAATAACATGTGAGCTCAGGGATGCTCACAGTGTTCAAATCACGTACTTTGATTCTCTTTCATTTGGGCTTCAAAATTCAAGGCAGGGACAAGGCATTGTCCATATTGCAGGATTCTCCCACTTCCATAAAATAGATGATCTGAGGTAGTAATGACTGTGTCGATCATACCATTGTTTGGCACCAATATTGTGGGGAAGTAGCTCCTACAATTTCAAATAGCTAAAATACCATCCTTTTGTGCCTTTACCATTGGAAGTCAATAAACTTGAACCACCTGCCATTGGCTTAACTACAGATCTGACCTCTTCATACTTGTCACTCATGCAGAGTTTAAAGGAGACTTTACCATACAACACTGCAAACTCAAAATTAGCCTGCAAGACTAGGGGTGTTGGCCACATTCCACTAGGGGTGTCTAAGGTGCCATTGGGATTGAAAATTTTCCCAGTATGCATATTCTTTTCCCCTGCCCTGCAGAGAGGAAGAGAGACTCATATTAACATAAGAAATCACCCAGAAAGAACTGCTTTGCAACCAAACTGGTAGACACTGGAATTCAGCTTGGATTTGGCAGAATTATCGATCACAGATTTTTTTTTTAAGAAAAAATGGCTTTGCCTAGAGGTAGCTAGAATCCAACCATTGGCAAGTCTGTGTAAAGAGTGTTTTCTAAGGAAGGTGGAGTTTTAAGTGATTGTTTGGGGACAGTGAAAGTTACCCTTAGGGAAAATGAGTTTCCAAAGGAGTATCTCATGCTCCAGACTGTTTTACACTTTCAAAGATGCTACTTTATCTGTACTAACCCATAAAGTGTGTGACTGATTGGTGTCTATACTTTCAACCCTCTGCTTCTCCCCCATTCTATGATGGCAGATGTTTTTCCAAAAAATTGGGTTTCTTTCCTGAAGCATAAGATCGGTACCTGGCTTTGGATGTTGGCATTTGAGAACAAAAGACACATGGAGAAAGTCAAAATGTCTTTGAGCAATTTGTACTCACCTATGCCTTTAAACCCAAATTATTCTGGCTCTCACTGATTTGCTAGTAATAGGCCCCTGCCCAGGCTTCATTTGCTCATTGTTTGGGTTCTGTTGGTTCAGAGTGAGTGGATAGTCATTGTTTCCATTCTGCTCAGAGACTTTGGGGGTCTTCCTCTTCTAGACTGATCTTTTCAGGAAGGTAAACTAGACCATCTTTTGCCTCAGTTCTAACCTAGCCTTAAATTACTGAATGGATGTTGCCTCAGACACTGAAACCTGGAAAGACCTTAGCTTAAAGAGGCCAAGGACTCCTACTGTATCTGAGGCCATCACCAGTTATCCTGACTCACAGGATAATTGTCACAGGACTCCCATGACTCTGGAGGAGAGAGTGAGGCAGAGCTGTGCAAAGCTTATCCATTTTATGTTCTTATTTCTTGAAAGAACCAACACTTAGTTTTATTTATTAATTCAATTTTTTAAAATATATACTTTCAATTTTGTTAATCTCTCTTGATTTTCAGGATTTCAATTTCAATGTTGAATTGGGAGTTTTCTATTTGTTGGATTTTCAGGTTTTTTAGTTGCATGTCTTTTATCTGGTCTTTCTCTCTTTTATTGATATATTAATTTAGACATACAAATTTTGTCCTAAATACTGTTTTGGCTGTATCCCATACATTTTATTTATTGTCTAATTATCATTATCATTAATTAAATTATTGCTTTTCCCTATAACTTATTTTTGATCTACCTATTCTTTTTTTAAAATTAATTAATTTGTTTCAGTTTTCTACAATCATTTCCATATATATTAGATTTTTCCCTCTCCCTGTCCTCCACTCCCCCCTTCCTACCCCTCCTTCCCCAAGATGGTGTGCAATCTTATATAGGCTCTACACATATGTTCTTATTAAATGTATTTTCACCTTAGTCATGTTGCACAGAATTAAAATGAATGTGAGAAACCATGAAAACCAAACCAAACAAAATATAACTCAAGAGAAAATGGTCTACTTCATTCTGTGATCCAATTCCATAGGTCTTTCTCTGGATGTGGAAGGCATTTTGCCTCAAGAGTCCATTGGGAATTTTTTATGACCTACCTATTATTTCTTTTTTCAGTTATTTGTTGTTTATTCAGTATTTAGGGTTAGTATGACACTTGAAGATTTGGTTGCATTGTTGTTCATATACAAATCTTTTTATATAATACAGAAATTTTCAACTATATATATATATATATATATATATATATATATATATATATATATATATATATAGGCAGAGAAAATCAAGTCCTCTGAAAAGTTGATACATGGGTCCATATTGTAGTGCCCTAAAGGAGAGGAGCACAAAGGTAATCAATGCATCAATAAAGAATTACTACTATATGGTGTTTTGTATCCAGGAGGGTTGTCTTCTGGACCTAAGGGAACCTGTAGCATGCAAAGCAGGTAGTTTATATACTTATGAGGCACTGGCTCTGCTTGACACCAACCACTGAGACTATACAAGTCATATCCAGCATCATATGCAAACTACAACAGGGTTCTATTCCCCATTTCTAACTTTAGGAAGAAACTAGAGTGTGTTCACAGGTTTTACATCTCTGGTATTCAGTCACTAATCAGAGGAAGGATTTGACCTATTTGAAAAGTGGATCATACATAACCCCTTAGTCTCTGTCATGTTCTCTCAATGGCAGCACATTCAAAGGTTTTAAAGTTGTAGCTCCTTCTGAATTCCTCAAGGAGTGTCTGCGCTCTTCTTTAAACGGCTCTCCTCCTCCGAATTCAGGTTGACCTTCACCACATCTGAAATGCCATTCTGCCCCAAGACACATGGGACACTAAGGAAGGCATCCTCATTAATTCCATGTAGGCCCTTAACCATGGTGGAAATTGGATGCACTCTCCTAAGATTCTTCATAATGCTTTCTTCCAGATCTGCCAACGACAAGCCAATGGTCCAGGAAGTATAACCCTTCAGTTTGATTACCTCAAAAGCACTTTCAAACTCCTGTTTATGAACATTTTTCCAATTCTCTGCATCAGCATCAGTTCCCAAAGAAGGATGAAGGTTCTTTAGAGACACACTGGCAAGATTCACACTGCTCCACACAGGAACACTGGAGTCTCCATGTTCCCCAAGGACCCATCCATGACAACTTGAAGAACGGACAACAAATCTCTCCCCCATTAGGTAATGAAAATGGGCAGAGTCCAGATTGCAAATACTTCCAATAACATGGTTTTTAGGAAAGCTACTTAGCTTCCAGGCCATATATGTCAAAATATCCACTGAATTGGAAACAATAAGCAGCTTGCAATTAGGCTGTATTTAATAATATTGGGAATGATGAATTTAAAGATATTCATATTACACTGGACCAAATTAAGATGACTTTCTCCCTCCTGTTGACTTGCCACAGCCATAACAATGACCAATTTGGTGTTAGCAGTCACACTGTAGTCTTTGCCAGAAACAATCTTTAGTGTTTTGAAGGAAAGGCTGCCATGTTGTAGATCCATCATCTCTCCCTTTAGTTTGTCTTCTATTACATCAACTAGAGCAAGTTCATCAGCCAATTCCTTTGTTAAGATACTATTGGCACATGCCATGCCAACTGCACCAATCCCAACAACAGTGATCTTGCTCTGGGGAACCTGGTGTTCCTTTAGGACATTCAAGATAAGCTGATTCTTGACAGTTGATGCCATTTTGGAGGGTAACTGCGGGGATAGCGAGGATACTGGTTAGGCTGTGAAAGTTCTGAGTTAGATGTGAGGTTGCTGTTGTCAGGCTCCTGACCTACCTATTTTTTAAGATTGTTGTTTAGTTTCCAAAGTTCCCTTATTGAATGCATTTTTAATGCAGTATGTCAGTAAAAGATGCATTTAATATTTCTGCTTTTTTCATTTCTTTGTGAGATTTTTATGCCCTAAACTTGGTAAATTTTTGTGTATATGCAGTTGGGAAATGGGTATAATCCATTCTAGTCACGTTGAATACTGTTCAGGAGTCTATTATTTTTAACTAAAAATTATATTCAGGTCCTTAACTTCTTTCTAGTTTATTTTTTGCTTCAATTTACCTAGATCTGAGAGGAGTAAATTGAGTTTCCCCACTAACATAGTTTTACTATCTATTTCTTCCTGTAACTCATTTAATTTTTCCTTTAATATTTAGATGTTATGCTATTTATGCATATATGTTTAGTAATGATATAAGTTAATTATTAATGAAGCATAGAAAACTGTAATATCCTTGTTTATCTCTTTTAATTAGGTTTATTTTTTTTATTTTACCTTGGCTGAGATCTTTATTGCTAATCCTGTTTGTTTTTGTTTGTTTTTTGCTTCAGCTGAAGCATAATAGATTTTACTCCAGTTTCTTTTAAAACTCTGTGTGTTCTGTTTCAGGTGTGTTTCTTGTAAGCAACATATTTTTGAACTATTTTTCTAAACTATTTATCCTCTTTCACTTTATGAATTAGTTCATCTCCTTCCCATTCAAAGTTATGATTGCTGAAAAGGTATTCCCTCCATCTTATAATCTTATACTTTTTCTTTTCTTTTCTCCCCTGCTCTTTGAGTCTATTTTGCTTCTGACGAAACCATCTTTTAAATTCCTTTCCCTCTTCTCCTTTTCCTTTAACTTTTTTCCTTCTTATTTACTTGTTGTGTAAGATATATTTCTTATTTCCTTCTGTGTATGTGTATTCTTCTATTCTTTAACCTGTTCAGAGGGCCAAGTCTCTCTCTCCTGCTACACAAAACTCCCTTCCTGTTGTATAAACTCCTCTTTTCCCACCTCATTTGTGTTAGATAATTTTACCCATTCTTTCTCTTTCTTCCTCCCTTTCTCAGTGCATTCCTCTTCCTTATGCATTCGATTCTACTTTTAAGATTATCTAAACAAAAGAATTACCTCTGTCCAATTAGACTCCCACTATGACTCTTGGTGATGATAAAGTACTGAAGGATTATATGAACCAAATCTCCACATTCCTTACATGCCTGGTGATTTCTCACTTTGCACACACACACACACACATACATATATATGTATGTATGTATGTATATATTATGCTTCTCTTGACTCCTGTGTTTTTCTGTCACCACTTTAACTCAGCTATGGTCTTTTAATAAAGAATTCTTGGGAACCCTCAATTTCACTAAAGGTTTTCTTTTCCCCCTGTAGGATTATAGTCAAGTTTTGATGCATAGGTTACTCTTGGTTGTAAGCCTAGATCATTTACCTTCTGGAATATCATATTACAAAATTTCCCTTCTTTTTGTGGTGGCTGATAAATCTTGTTCCTTGGTACTCAAATTCTTTTTTGCACTATTTTTTTTCCTTGACCCAGGAGCTCTGAATTTTAGCTCTGGTTGTCACTGGAGTTTGTATTTGGAGAGTTCTTTCAGGATGCTATTCACAGATTATTTCAATTTTTACTTTGCCCTCTGGTTCTAAAATATTTGGACAATTTTCATTTATGATTTCTTGAAATATGATATCTCGACTCTTTTTGTTCATAGCTTTCAGGTATTCCAATGATTCTTAAAGTAAATCTCCTTCATCTCTTTTCTAAAGGAATTTTTTTCATATGAAATTTTTTCCACATGTTCTTTTCTTTTTTTTGGTCTTTTGACTTTGTTTCTATTGTTTTTTAATGTCTTATGGAGTCATTAGTTTCCATTTGACCAATTTTTATTTTCAAGGAACTATTTTCTTCAGCAGTTTTATGCCTCTTTCCCCCAAGCTATTAATTCTCTTTAATATATGGCTAGCCTCCCTAGCTCTTGCCTCTTTTCCCTTTTCTCTGCTGTTCTTACTTGATTTTAAAAATCATTTTAAACTCTTTAACTCTTTCAGGAATTCTTGTTGAACTTGTGTACAAGTTGCATGTTTCTTTGAGGCTTCGTACAAGTTTTTGAGTCACTCTCTTCCCAGTTTTTAACTTGAGCATCCCTGTCACCATAATATTTCTTTATGGTCAGGTTGTTTTGTTGGCTTCTACTATTTTTGGTGTTCTATCTGGGATCTTGCAAACTTTCAGTACTTCTAAAATGGTGTCATCTGCACTGGATCAGTTTACTTCTTTCCTGTTCTCACTTCACAAGTTTCTGTCCTGGGTTTGTGTCTTTCAGCTTGTTTCTGGTTGGGAGTTTCAGTAGACTGTGACTTGACTCAGCTACCACTGGCCAGCTCAGGGGCTTTGCAGGTTTTGAGGGAATAAATTGCCAGCTCCCCCTTGATCTCAGACACTGAGATCTGCTCCTAAGATCAGAGTCACATAGCTACCATTTGTTTCCCATAAATTGTTTCCATGCTCAGTACACAACTAGGGCTGATGCTCATAATGGTTCCTCTCCACTCTGGCTTCATGATCTGGAACTGGGTTGTACATGACAGGGCTGTCAAATGGCCCCCATTCTTACATCTAGTGTTTGCTCAGCAATCCCCTGAGATGACTTCTCCCCCAGAGCTTCCACTCCTGGTGCCTTGTCTCAGGATCCACTCAGTCCCTTGGCAATGGGACTTCTACCACCACCACAGGTGCTTCTGGCCAGAACCCCTCCCCAGAGTATCTCTATCAGAGTATTTCTCTTTGCCTCTTTTAGCTTCCCGAAGCTGGAAAAAGGATTCACTTTTACCCTTCTTGGTTAGTCTGATCTATTTTCTAGGTTTTTATTGGGGAGGTAGGAGAGAGGGCAAGCTGGACTCTCATGCTTTCTCTCAGCTATCTTGGCTCTACCCTATCCATCCATTTCTCCAAGAACTTTGGAAAATCTAGGTTTTATCTTAAATACTTTTCTTTCTCATTTTCTCCATCTTTTGGCTTTTACTGGCTCCCTCCTGGTGACAGCTTTCCCTGTTTACACTTCCCAGCACTGACTTTACTTTCACTCATATTCCTGGACTCATTGGTTGTAGTTGGAACTTGGAATACCACTTGTTGCCCACATCTACTTTCCCGCTCTCCCTCTATTACTATCACTTGGTAATCTCTATTCCCTTGAATAGAGATTGCCAGTAGTAGATTAGTTCATTAGGAGGGGTGAGCTTTGGGAAAAAAGATACTGAGTTCTGTGTTGAACATGTTGAGTTTGAGTTGCCAATAGAGTGTATCTAGTTCGAAATTCCAGCTAGCTGTTTCTCCCTTTCTCTGGAGAAACAGTTACTACTATGTCACTCATAGTATTGAATCTATTTTCATTACATAATCAAAGCTGTAGTGGTTGTTGTCTAATAACCTCTAGTACACTCTCCTTCCTTTCCCAGTGAGGTCAGAACATAACATAACCTCCCCAAATCCTGCCTTTATACTTGAGGACACTAACATTTCTATCGATACTCCCTCAAACCCACCTACTTCCCAATTTCCTGACTCATTTCTGAAGACCTACTCTTCTCCTTCACCACAGCTCCACACAGAGATGACCACATCCTTGATTTTGCTATCACTCAAAGTGTTTCTTGTTCATGAACTCTGAAATTCCTTGCTCTAATGATAATCTCTTTTTAGTTCACCCCTCTCTCTTCCTGGTAACATTAAAACTAGTTCTTTGTCCTCGTTGTCAAATTCAATCTTTACAAGAGCTCTTTCCCAGGCCATCTACCCTGTCTTGACTACATATACCTCCCACATCTTGATCACTTGGTGAACAAGTTCAAGTCTATACTATTCTCTCCTCTGAGGTTGAGTCCCTCATCTCCTTATCCTATCACCGCTAATCATGCCTTGTCAATCCCTGATTTGGGATTATTTCCACCATCTTACGCCTTTGTGCCTACTAAAATGCTACTGAACAAAACTGCAGCAAATCACAAAACCATGCTGAGTCCACTACAAATTAGTTATACAATCTCAGCCAGACTAGCCCTCCCTAATCAATTCAAAAGCCTACTCACAAAAGCAATAACCTTTCCATGACATCTCCATCCTGTCATGGCTCCCCTACTTTCTAAGCTAAGAACCTTGTCTATTTTTTTTTTACTTAAAAATTGAAACCATTCACTGCAAGTATACTCTCTCCCCTTCCTCCTCATCTCCTATCACTGAGATCTCTTCTTTCACTCTCTCTTTCATCCCTGTTTCAGATAAACAGATGGAATTCAATGGCATCACATTTTCATGTAGAGGGATTTGCCTTGGCAAGGAGAGACCCCTCTCTGTCATCCCCACTCTCTCAATCTCTCCCTGTCTACATCCTGTTTCCCTAATGCCTATTAATAGGACTATATCTCCTCCATCCTCAAAAAATCTTTAATTGATCTATCCACCCATACCAGTTATAACTCTGTGCCTCTCCTTCCTTTTGTGTGGGCAGTTAGGTGGTGCAGTGGATAGAGCAGGAGTCAGGAGGACCTGAGTTCAAATCTCACCTGACACTTGACACTCACTAGCTGTGTGACCTTGATCAAGTTGCTTCAACCCAATTGCGCCACCCTGGGTCATCTTCCATCATCCTGATGGTTCTGGAGGAGAAGTGAGGCTGGTGACCTGCACAGCCCTCCCTCCCTCAAAACAAAGTCAAGTGCAAGTCATGTCATTATTTCTCTGATAGCATGGTGTTCTTTGGCAACAAAGGATGAACACACTGTTCCTTTTGTGTATGAATTGCTTGAGAGAGTCACCTACAAGTCATACATTGATTTTCTTTGCTTTTACACATTTCTTCAACTGATCCCATTATTCAAATGAAAATGTTCTCTCTAAGTTTACCAGTGATCTCTTAATTTCCAACTCCAATGGCCTTTTCTCAATACTCCCTTTTGACATCTCTGTAGCCGTCATCACTGTAAATCATGCTCTTGCACTTGATTCTCTTTTCTCTCTAGGTATTTTCTGATATTACTCTCAAAATTGGAAATGAGCCTGGGTAGGATCAGCCTCCTGT
The DNA here is from genome assembly GCA_023548195.1 of Bettongia penicillata ogilbyi. NCBI lineage: Eukaryota > Metazoa > Chordata > Mammalia > Diprotodontia > Potoroidae > Bettongia > Bettongia penicillata. The sequence goes on along the minus strand of JAJHZJ010000801.1, from coordinate 128,731 downwards.
GAGGGTGATCATTCTCTCTGGAGTTGGGGTTGGCTTTCATATGACTTAGAGTTGGTAGATTACATGCTTTGGTCCACAGAGCCGTGATGCTTATGAGTATCTACATCTACATCTTCTAAGAGGAAAGAAAGAAGCAGATGAGGGGAGAAACAGCTAGCTGAAATTTTGAACTAGATATCAGCAACTCAAACTCAACATGATCAAAACAGAACTCAGTATCTTTTTTTTCCCTGAAGTCCATTCCCTCTAACAAACTAATCTCCTACTCTCAAGGACAACACCGTCTTCCCAGGCATCTGGGGCTGTAACCTTAAAATCATTTTCTATTAGGTCAACTTGTGCCTTCTCTTGCCTGGAACCAGGCCTCCCCCTTATTTCTCAGATACTGGATTGAAATCATATACTCCTCCCTTCTAGTTTCCCTTCAAATTTCTCTTCTCCCACTAGAATACAAGATTACCAAGAGCAGGAACAGTTTGTTTGCTTCATGACTGAGAACAAAATATGGCACATAGAACCTAAGAAATGTTCTTTGTCTCTTTTTGTGTCCTGTCTCTGTCTCTTTGTCTGCTTCTCTGTCTCTGTCTTTTTATGTTTGTCCCTGTGTCTGTCCCCTCCTCATCTTCCACCAGCTCTCCTCCAAACCTACTTTGTACCGGTATATAAAGTTTTACTTGGTCTCCACCCTCTCCCAGCTCTGTGTCATAACGTGTTCCCTCCCAAATTATCCTTCATCTCTCTATTCTGTAAATGCTTGTATTTCTACCTGTTTTCTCCATCAATAGACTATACGGTTCTGAAAGCAAGGCATGATTTCTTTTTGTCTTTGCAAGCCCAGTTCCTAGAATAAGGCTTGCCTTATAATAGGTGTTCATTACTTTTACATCAATTAATCACTTTTGAGAAATATGGCCTTCTTAGGGTCACATCTCGTGACCGAACTGGATAATGCAGCTTACTAGTTAAAGGAGAGCACCGCCTTGTGGTAAGATCAGGTATTACACCTCCAGTCTGCCATCTCGTGTCCAACTCCTAGCATTACACTCTGAGTCTTTTTAAAAAACCCTAGTCATTGCGTTTTAACCCAAATGGCAGTTCACTCTGGGTAAAGCAGGGAATATAGCAGCAAAAGAAATCATGGATTTAGGAAGTGAATTGACTAATGAATTCCTGCAGTCCCAATCAGAATTCAGACTAAACCATTACTTAAAAAAATTGTTTACACTCCACTATTTTTTTAAATTTTTTCTCTTAATAGTATTTTATTTTTCCCCAATTACATGTAATTATAGCTTTCAACTTTAATTATTGTTAGATTTTGAGATCCAACGTTTTCTACCTCGCACCCTTTTAGTCTTGTCTCCCATGTTTTAAAATCGATGCTAAAGTTCCTCAGAGACACCTTAAAAATGTTCTTGTACTGTTTCTTCTGACCTCCGTGTGAGCAATTTCCTTATACAAGTTCTCCATAAAATAGTCTTTTAGACTCATCAGGGTCACACCTCTGATTACTAGCAGAACCAGGATTCAATCCATACTTTGCAGCCCATTGGTCACTACATTACCATGAATGGTACTTTCATTTACTGAGACCAATCCTAGGTGGGGTGGCACAGTGGGTAGGGTGCCAGGTCTAGATTCACAAAGACTCTTCTTCATGAGTTCAAATCTGGCCTCAGACATTTAGTGGCTGTGTGACCCTGGGCAAGTCACTAAACCTTGTCTGTCTCAGTTTCTTCATCTATAAAATGAGCTAGAGAAGGAAATGGCAAACCACTCCAGTATCTTTGCCAAATGGGCTTACAAAGAGTTGGACGTGATTAAAAAACTTAACTCAACAACAAAAAGGTCAGTCTTGCCTGTCTACAAGTTTCACTATGTTACATTTCAGGGTACCTCCCATTTCTAGGCCAACGGTCTCAGAGTCATCATTTGGGAGATAACAATGGCCCCACTCAGACTGTGGGAATGGAAATGCCAGGCCAGAGGATGCATGAGAATCTTCCAGGGTGGGAAGGAGATTGTGGCTTCTGAGTCCCCCACCTATGTGGTCTCACTTGTACTGAATCAACACTATTTGTCATCCCAGCTCCTGCTTCAGACCAATGGCATCCATTTCTGAGATGACTTATCAGTGTTGAGGGTATGACTGTCCTCAAGGTCAAGGTTCACTTCTCAACTTTGTTTCCCCAGCAACAAGCATAAGTCCTTGCATAAATGCAGTAAACACATATCACATACTTCCAGGAAAGGGTGAGATCTGCTTGCATTGCTCTGGTTGTGAGCACCCCCTATTCTAAGGAAGAGCAACCTTTGGCCACTGAAAGGCAATGTGTTCCACTCAACAATGGCAGCTCAGGCCTCTTTGTGTCTCATTCTGTTTCTGGGGCTAAGTCCCATCAGTGAGCCACTTCAAAGAAAGAGCCTGTTAATATAGATGCTCAAATAGAATAATGAGAACAATAAATAATAGCTCTCATTTCTCTAGACTTTTAGGTCTACAAATTGCTTTGCTTCTTATAGCCCAATGAGGTGGGGGAGCAAACAATTATGGGGAAATAAGTTTCATGAATCTGGAAGGATAGGTCCCTGGGAACATGGAAGCCACCAGAAGTAGAGGATTGGACTCTATTGATCCCAAATAGGGTCAGCTTTGGTGGATGGATCCATCCTCAATCTTGAGGTAGTTCCTGGGGAGGAAGGGACCACTGGAGAGAAAAGAAGAGTGTCTGGACAGAGCTGGGTGAGGGCTCTGTCTGACTCTAGCCCCAGAATCTCTACTTTCTCCTGTCCTGTTTGGAAACAGGTTTTCCTTCCCCTCTGGAGTCCAGGCTTGGTGTCTGTTTGATGGCTCCTTAAGGAACTACCCAAATCTAGAACCTGTCAGTGAAAAGGACCCTCACAGCATCACTGCCCACTCCTCTTCTTTTGTTCATGCCATCTTCTATTCCTGGAATAAAAGGCAGTGTGGTACAATGGATGAAGACCTGGACTTGAAATCAGGAAGATCTGAGCTTAAATGCTGACTGAGGCAATTACTATCCTTGTGTCTTTTGAACAAATTACTTTAGTTCTATAGATCTCATTTCTCTCCTCTGCAAAGGAGGGCAATGAGTCCCTGTAAGGTCTCCTAAAGCTCTAGTTCTCTGTCCTTGTGAGCCTCACAGTGAACTTTAGCACCACTTGCTGAAATTCTTCCAGGTGTTGAAGGCTCAGTTTAAGCACCACCTCCTCCATGAAGCCTTGACTATCTACTTGCCCACCCCAGCTAGTAGTGAGCCTTTCCTCCCTGGAAGGAGTTGTTTAAATCTTTCTTTTGTACTTGTCATAGTTCAAACCATTGAACTCCCCTGAAGAGGTGTAGGACACTAAGAAAATGTGAGGAAGGCCTTCAGCAGGTTGAGTGGGATTTCTGTGGAGAAATAGTGGTAGGACATGGAAGAGTGACCCAGGGCAGGCAGGAAGAGGGGACAGGTGGAGCAGTTATATCTGCATCTTTGGTGGAAATGTCCACATTGATGAGATCTCAGACCTTTGGTCATATTGGAGGATAGACCTTTATGGTCATGGCTTGCTGCTGTCTCCCCATTGTTCCATCATTTCATCTGCTTTGAGCCTAAGAGCTTCACAAATGTTATTTGAATGAACTCCAGGGCAATGACTTCATTTTACAGATGGACAAACTGAAATTCAAGGAGAGGAAGTCTAAGGTTACACATTGTCTAAGTGGCATAGCCAGGATTTGAACCAATCACAGTCTCAGAAAACTCATCCAAGCTCTGTGGTTATGCCACTTTGACTCATAAGGAGGGATCTACCCTTTCAGTGTCCTGTCCCTGGGAATCAGTTGTCCTTGTGATTTACCCTTATAATCCTGCCCCTCTCACAATGCAAGCTTGCTTGTGTACACACACACACACACACACACACACTTATTCATTAATTCAGAATTCCCTTAGAATGGAAAACTTCCTGCTCCAGACCTTTCCCCCTCCTCATCCCATTCCATCCCATTCCATCCCATCCCATCCCATCCCATCCCATCCCATCCTATCCCATCCCATCCCATCCCAGTGTCTTATCATAAATGTAGATCTAGAAAAGACCCTTAGAAATCATTTGGTCTGATGCCTTAATTTTGCAGATGTAGAAATTGAGGTCCAGGGAAGTTAAGTCACTTGTCTGGGGGCAATTATGTCCTAAGCTTCAGACACAGGACATCTGACACTGCCCTATTTTCTGAGCTTATTCTGGAAAGAGATTGGTGGTATGGGGACAATGCAGCTGTGATACATTGGGGAACAGGAGTAGGACTCCTCGGGAGCTCCTCTTCAGGAAGAAATATGAAAGATGGATTGGAAAATCAATTTAGGCTTGATGTCAAGAAGGCATGTCTAACAAGTAGCTTTAACAGTTAGTTGTCTCAAAGTAGAATGGTCCATGTCAGGACCCTACTTTGGTGATTTTCAAGCAGAGTCTGAAGGTTAGGGCAGTATGTTATGGTACAGACTTGGGGCTGCTCCTTGATATGCTCCATCTACACTGTCTGTGTGTATCATCTGTCTTTGTGACCTTCCCTTCATTTTCTATCTCTCTGTCTTTTTGCCTCTGACTCTATGCTGTCTTTGTGTCTTTCCACTGTTTTTTAAATAGTATTTTATTTTTCCAATTACACTTTCAACATTAATTTTTTATAAGATTTTGAGTTTCAAGTTTTTCTCCCTCCTTCTCTCCTTTTCTCTCTCCCAAAGATGGCAAGCAATCTGATATAGGTTATACATATGCAATCATAAAAAACGTATTTCCACATTATTCATGTTGTGAAAGAAGAAACAGAAAAGGGAAAAAACACATAAAAAAGTGAAAATAGTATGCTTTACTCTGCATTCAGGCACCATCAGTTCTTTCTTTGGATGTAGATAGTATTTTCCATCATGAGTCCTTTGGAATTGTCTTGGATCGTTGTATTGCTGAGAAGAGCTAAGTCAGTTACAGTTGATCATTGCACAACGTTGCTGTTACTACGCACAGTGTTCTGTTTCTGCTCACTTCATTTGGCTCTTCCTGGTTTAGGTATCAGGACCATCTTTGTGTCATAAAAGGAATTTGGTAGGACTGCACCTATTTTCCCAAATAGTTTATGTAGTATTAGAACTACAATAATTATTCTTTAAATGTTTGGTAGAATTCATTTGTAAATCCATTTGGCCCTGGGGACTTTTTGCTAGGGAATTCATTTATGATTTATTCAATTTCTCTTTCTAAAATGGGGTGATTTAAGTGTTTTATTTCCTCTTCAGTTAATTTGGGCAATTTATATTTTTGTAAATATTCATTCATTTCACTTAGATTACCATACAATTGGGCAAAATAGCTCCTAATTATTGCTTTAATTTCCACTTTATTGGTGGTGAATTCACCTTTTCATTTTTTGATGCTGGTCCTTTGATTTTCTTCTTTCTTTTTTTTAAATCGAATTAACAAAATGTTTATTTATTTTCTTTTTCTAAAAATAAAGCCAGCTCTTAATTTTATTTATTAGTTCAATGGTTTTCTTCATTTCAATTCTATTAATCTCTCCTTTGATTTTTAGGATTTCTAGTTTGTTGTTTAATTGGAGATTTTTAATTCATTCAGTTTTTTAGCTTTTTTAGTTGCATACCTAATTCATTGATCTCCTCTTTCTCCATTTTAATGATATAAGAATTTGGAGATATAAAATTTCCCCTAAACAGTGCTTTGGCTACATCCCATAAATTTTGGTATGTTATCTCATGATAATGAGATTCTCTTTGAAGAAATTATTGATTATTTCTCCGATTTGTTGTTGGGCCTAATCATTCTTCAGGATTAGATTATTTAGTTTCCAATTAATTTTTAATCTCTCTGCACTGCATCATGATCTGAAAAGAATGCATTTAACATTTCTGTTTTTCCATATTTGATTGTGAGGTTTTTATGCCCTGATACATGGTCAATTTTTTGTGTAGGTGCCATGTACCATTGAGAAAAAGGTATATTCCTTTCCATTACCATTCATTTTTTTCCCGAGTTCTATCATATGTAACTGTTCTAAAATTCTATTCACCTCCTTAACTTCTTTTCTGTTTATTTTGTAGTTAGATTTATCTAGCTCTGAGAGGGGAAGGTAGAGGTCCCCCACTTGTATAGTTTTATTATCAGTTTCTTCCTATAATTTATTTAGGGGCAGCTAGGTGGTGCAGTGGACAGAGCACCAGTGCAGGAGTCAGGAGGATCTGAGTTCAAATCTCACCTCAGACACTTGACACTCACTAGCTATGTGACCTTGGGCAAGTCACCTAACTCCAATTGCCTCATCTTGGGTCATCTCCAGTCATCCTGATGAATATCTGGTCACTGAATTCAGATGGTTCTGGAGGAGAAGTGAGGCTGGTGACCTGAACAGCCCTCCCTCACTCAAAAACAAAAGTCAAGTGCAAGTCATGTCATTATTTCTCTGATGGCATGGTCTTCTTAGGCGATGAAGGACAAGCACACATAATTTATTTAACTTCTCCTTTAGAAATTTTGATTCTATACCATTTGGTACATATATGTTTAGTATGATATTGCTTCATTGTCTATGGTATCTTTTAGCAAGATATAATTTCCTTTCTTGTCTCTTAATTCGGTTGTTTTCCATTTTTGCTTTGTCTGAGATCATGATTGCTACCCTATTTTTTTTTAACTCCAGCTGAAGCATAATAAATTCTGCTCTAGCCTTCTATCTTTACTCTGTGTGTCTCCGTACTTCAAATGTCTTTCTTGTAAACAACATATTGTAGGATTCTTTTTTAAAATCTACTCTGCTGTCTGCTTCTGTTTTATGGGAGAGTTCATCCAATTCACATTCACAGTTATGATTACTAAATGTGCGTTTCCCTCCATCTTGTTTTTTACTTGTTTATTCTACTCTCTTTCTCTCTCCTTTCCCTTTGTCTCTCCTCACCAGTGTTTTGTTTCTGACCACTGCCTACCTCAATCTGCCCTCCTTTCTAGCACCTCCACTTTTCTCTTCCTCTTCCCCTTCCCCTCCTCTTGTGAATATTATTCCTTCTTTGAGTTACATCTGATGGGAGTAAGGTTCAAACAATGCTCACCCCCTCCCTTATTTACATCTACTGTAATAGGCCTTTCATACCTCTTCATGTGATGTAATTTACTCCATTCTGCCTTCCCCTTTTCTTCTCTCTCAGTACTATCCTTTCTTCACCCCTTAATTTTTTTATATCATCACGTCAAAGTCAACTTATACCCATGCTCTCTATGTATACTCCAAACTGCCCTACGAGAGATACAGTTCTTAAAGTTACAAGTATCATGTTCAAATGAAGGGATGTAAACAGTTAAATCTTACTGAAGAACATGTTTTTTTTTTTTTCTCTCCTGTTTACTTTTTTTTATGCTTCTCTTGAATCTTGTATCTGAAAATTAAATTTTCTGTTCGGCTCTGGTCTTTTCATCAGAAAGTTTGAAAGTCCCCTATTTCACTGAATGTCCAATTTTTCCTCTGAAACATTATGGTCAATTTTGCTAGGTAGGTGATGGTTTATAAAAAATTTATTTATTTAACTTTTAACATTCATTTTCACAAAATTTTGGGTTCCAAATTTTCTCCTTATTTCTCCCCTCCCTCGACCCCCAAACTCTGAGCATTCTAATTGTCCCTATCACCAATCTGCCCTCTCTTCTAACATCCCTACCTTCTCTTGTCCCCGTCTTCTCTTTTGTCCTGTAGGGCCAGATAACTTTCTATACCCCATTACCTATATTTCTTATTTTCTAGTAGTAAGAAAAATACTCGTCAGTTGTTCCTAAAACTTTGACTTCCAACTTCTCTTCATCCCTCCCTCCCCACCCATTCCCTTTGGGAAGCAAGCAATTCAATATAGGCCATATTTGTGTAGTTTTGCAAATGACTTCCATAATAGTTGTGTTGTGTAAGACTAACTATATTTCCCTCCATCCTATCCTGCCCCCATTGCTTCTGTTCTCTCTTTGGATCCTGTCCCTCCCCAGGAGAGTTGACTTCAAATTGTTCCCTCCTCCCACTGCCCTCCTTTCCATCATCCCCCCCCTCCCGCTGCTTATCCCCTTCTCCCCCACTTTCATGTATTGTAACTTAGGTTTTCATACCAAAATGTGTGTGCATTTTATTCCTTCCTTTAATCGAATGTGATAAAAGCAAGCTTCATGTTTTTCTCTCACCTCCTCTCTTTTCCCCTCCACTGAAAAGTCTTTTGCTTGCCTCTTTTATGAGAGATAATTTGTCCCATTCCATTTCTCCCTTTCTCCTCCCAATATATTTCTCTCTCACTGCTTAATTTCATTTTTTAAAGATATGATCCCATCCTATTCAATTCACTCTATGGTGTGTGTGTGTGTGTGTGTGTGTGTGTGTGTGTGTGTGTGTGTGTGTAATCCCACCAACTACCCAGAAACTGAAAAGTTTCAAGAGTTACAAATATTATCTTTCCATGTAGGAATTAAAACTTTAGTAAGTTCCTTATGACTTCTCTTTGCTGTTTACCTTTTCATGCTTCTCTTCATTCTTGTGTTTGAAGGTCAAATTTTCTTTTCAGCTCTGGTCTTTTCATCAAGAATGCTTGAAAGTTTTCTATTTCATTGAAAGACCATTTTTCCCCCAGAACTATTATACTCAGTTTTCCTGGGTAGGTGATTCTTGGTTTTACTCCTAGTTCCTTTGATTTGTGGAATATCATATTCCATGCCCTTCTATCCCTTAATGTAGAAGCTGCTAGATCTTGTGTTATCCTGGTTGTATTTCCACAATACTTGAATTGCTTCCTTCTAGCTGCTTGCAATATTTTCTCCTTCATCAGGGAACTCTGGAATTTGGCCACAATGTTCCTAGGAGTTTCTCTTTTTGGATCTCTTTCAAGTGGTGATAGGTGGATTCCTTGAATTCTTATTTTGCCCTCTGGTTCTAGAATATCAGGGAAGTTTTCCTTGATAATTTCCTGAAAGATGATGTCTAGGCTCTTTTTTTGATCATGGCTTTCAGGTAGTCCCATAATTTTTAAATTGTTTCTCCTGGATCCCTTTTCCAGGTCAGTTGTTTTTCCAATGTGATATTTGACATTATCTTCCATTTTTTCATTCTTTTGGTTTTGTTTGGTGATTTCTTGGTTTCTCAGAAAGTCATTAGCCTCCATGTGTTCCATTCTAATTTTGAAAGAGCTATTTTCTTCAGTGAGCTTTTGAACTCCTTTTCCATATGGCTAATTCTGCTTTCGAAAGCATTCTTCTCCTCATTGACTTCTTGAACCTCTTTTGCCAATTGAGTTAGCCTATTTTTCAAGGTGTTGTTTTCTTCAGCATTTTTTTGGGTCTCCTTAAGCAAGGTATTGACCCGTTTTTCATGCTTTTCTTGCATCTCTCTCATTTCTCTTCCCAGTTTTTCCTCCACCTGTCTAACTTGATTTTCAAAATCCCTTTTGAGCTCTTCCATGGCCTGAGCCCATTGAATATTTGTTTCGGATGTTTGGGATACAGAGGCCTTGACTTCTATGTCTTTACTTGATGGTAAGCATTGTTCTTCCTCATCCTGAAAGGAGGAAATATCTCTTCACCAAGAAAGTAACCTTCTATGGTCTTAATTTTTCCCTTTTTCTGGGCATTTTCCCAGCCACTTACTTGACTTCTGAGATTCCTTTCCACACCCACCTTGCTTCCAGATCTGCCCAGCTAGTGCTTGGGGTCTCAGATTCAAATGCTGCTTCCCAGCCTCAGGGCTTTCAGCCAGGGCAGGGCTGCTATTCAGTGTGAGATTAAGTTCAGGTGCTCAGGTGGGGGCAGGGCTGCCACACAGGGCTCAGTTTCCTCAGGGGGTTTATGCAGAGATCTTCAACAATGGATCCGAGCTCCTGTCTGCTTTGGGAGCTCCTGTCCACTGCTGCCTCCTGAGGGGGCCTGAGTTATGGAGACCCCCCACTCCCCTCTTGGAGAGCCAGACAGGATCTCTTACTAACCTTTGGTATCTGTGGGTGGATGGACCTGTGCAGCCACTGGAGATTCCATCCCTGAAGCCTGCTCGGATCTGGTCCTCTCAGTGCCGCACGGCCAAGGCAGGGCTGGGCTCTGCTCCGGGTCTGGTGCGTGATGGACCTTTGGTGTTGGTTTTTCAGGGCTCTCTGGAAGAGAAATCTCCTCCACTCCATTGTTGTGCGGCTTCCACTGCTCCAGAATTTGTTGGGAGTTCCTCTTTACAGGTAATTTATGGGCTGTGGGTTTGGAGCTAGCATATATGAATCTTTCTACTCTGCCATCTTGGCTCCTCCCCTCACCTGTATTTCTTAATTCCCAGTTGCATGTAAAAACAATTCTCAACATTCATTCCTAAAACTTCCAACTTCTCTTCCTTCCTCCCTCCCCACCCATCCCCACTGAGAAGGCAAGCAATTCCATATAGGCTATATATGTGTCGTTTTGCTAAAGACTTCCATAATAGTCATGTTATGTAAGAGTAACTATATTCCCCTCCACCGTATCCTGCCCCCTCATTTATTCTATTTTCTCTTTTGACCTTGTCCTTCCCCATAAGTGTTTACTTCTAATTGGGGCAGCTACGTGGTGCAGTGGGTAGAGCAGGAGTCAGGAAGACCTGAGTTCAAATCTCATCTCAGACACTTGACACTCACTAGCTGTGTAACCTTGGGCAAGTCACTTAACCCCAATTGCCTCATCCTGGATCATCTTTAGTCATCTTGGTGAATATCTGGGTACTGGATTCAGATGGCTCTGGAGGAGAAGTGGGGCTGGGGACTGCACAGCCTTGTCTCACTCAAAACAAAGTCAAGTACAAGTCATGTCATTATTTCTCTGATGGCATGGTGTTCCTCAGCAACGAAGCACAAACACACACACACATTACTTCTAGTTACTCCCTCCTCCCATTTACTCTCTCTTCTATCATCTCCCCACCCCACTTATCCCCTTCTTCCCTACTTTTCTGTAGTGTAAGATAGATTTTCATACCAAATTGAGTGTGCATATTATTACCTCCTTAAGCCAAACCTGATGAGAGTAAGCTTCACTTTTTCCCTTTCACATCCCCTCTTTTCCCTTCCTTTGAAAAAGCCTTTTCTTGCTTCTTTTATGTGAGACATAGTTTACCCCATTCTATTCTCCCTTTCTCTTCCCAATATATTCCTCACTCATCCCTTCATTTTATTTTTTTTGATATCATCCCTACCTATTTAACTTACCTTTTGTCCTCTGTCTATGTGTATGTAATAACTCCAACTACTTGATTATTGAGGAAAATCTCAAGAGTTTCAAATATTATCTTTCCATGTAGGAATGTAAATCCCTTATGATTTCTCTTTCCTATTTACCTCTTCAGACTTCTCTTGATTCTTATTTTTGAAAGTCAAATTTTCTATTCAGCTCTGGTCTTGTCATCAAGAATTCTTGAAAGTCCTCTATTTCATTGAATGACCATCCCTGCCCCCGAAGTTGTGAGCTCAATTTTGCTGGGTAGGTGATTCTTGGTTTTAATCCTAGTTCCTTTGACCTCTGAAATATCATATTCCAAGCCCTTTGATCCCTTAAAGTAGAAGCTGCTAGATTTTGTGTTATCCTGATTGTATTTCCACAATACTTGAACTGTTTCTTTCTGGCTGCTTGCAATATTTTGTCCTTTACCTTGGAACTTTGGGATTTGGCTACAATATTTCTAGGAGTTTTTCTCTTGGGATCTCTTTCAGTATACAGTTGGTAGATCCTTTCAATATTTATTCTATCCTCTGGTTCTAGAATATCAGGGCATCCTTCCTTCAGAGTTTCTTAAAAGATGATGTCTGGGTTCTTTTTTGATCATGGCTTTCAGATAGTCCCATAATTTTAAAATTGTCTCTCCTGGATCTATTTTCCAGATCCCAGTTGTTGTCCCAATGAAATATTTTTGTTGTTTTCCCAATGAAATATTTCACATTGTCTGCCATTTTTTCCCAATGAAATATTGTTGTTTTCCCAATGAAATATTTCACATTGTCTGCCATTTTTTTCATTCCTTTGGTTTTCTTTTATAATTTCTTGATTTTTAATAAAGTCATTGGCTTCCATCTGCTCCATTCTAATCTTTTAATTAATTATTTTCTTCAGTGAGCTTTTGGATCTCCTTTTCCATCTGGCTAAGTCTGCTTTTTAGGGCATTCTTCTCTTCATTAGCTTTTTGGATCTCTTTTGCCATTTGGGTTAGTCTATTTTTTAAAGTGTTATTTTCTTCAACATTTTTGGGTCCCCTGTAGCAAGCAGTTGACTCATTTTTTTCATGATTTTCTTGCATCTTTTTCATTTTTCTTTCCAATTTTTGTTCTACTTCTCTTACTTGATTTTCAAAATCCTTTTTGATCTCTTCCATGTCCTGAGATCAATTCATATTTTTCTTGGAGGCTTTGGATGGAGGAGCATTGGTCTTTTTTGTCACCAAAGTAAGATTCTTAGTCTGATCCTTTTTTCCAATTTTTGCTCATTTCCCCAGACATTTATTTGACTTTTGAGCTCTTTGTCAAGTGAGTTCTCTGCTTGTAGTGGGATGGGGGTGTACGGTCAGTTACTTGATCTCCCCACAATCTGTGGGCCTAGAGCTCCAGGAATAGTGACTGCAGTTTCCCCTACTGCTGCTGTGGCTCATGCATGTTCCTCTGCCCCCTTTCCCCTCTGCCACCCTGGGGCTGGGGCCAGACCACTTTACTCTCTCACACAGGTACCACAAGTTTTTTCCAGTGACCTTCCAATTTGTCCTCAGTGTTTTGGGGTTGTGAAGTCTGGAAACTGCCACAAGTGCCTGCGATTCAGGCCCCCCCAGGCCTGCTAAGGTCCTATCTGTGCTGTCATGGCCCACATTGACTTGTACTCTGCTCCTGGCATGGTGCAATAGACACTTCCCAGCAACCTTCCAGGCTGTGTTGGGCTGGAGATTTCCTCCACTCCGTCATTCGGTGGGTTCTGCAGCTCCAGAATTTGTTTAGAGTCATTTTTTACAGTATTTGCCTGGGGTTGGGGGGGAGCACTTTAGAAATTCTGTGTTGTTACTCCTCCATCTTGGCTCTGCCTGCCCAATTCTAATTTTTAAGGAATTATTTTCTTTACTTAGCTTTTGTACATTTTTTTCCATTGGGCTACTTCTTTTTTTTCCCAAGCTGTTGACTGTTTTTTCGTGATACTCTTGCATCACTGTCATTTATTTTCCTTCTCCTTTTTGTTCCCCTTTTTTTGTCTCTATGTCCTTTGTCATTCAGTGAGTCCTTCTCCTTTACATGTGACTTTTCCTCTCTGTGTCCTCTATTCTCCGAGTTTTTGTCTTTTTCATGCCCCCCTCCTCCTTCTATGTTTCCTCCCTTGTTTACATACCATTCATCTCTGTGTGCCATTTTGCTCCTTTTGCCTCTCACTTCTCTATTTCCTTCCCATCTTTATGCACCCATGTCCCTCTATACCCATCCCCCCCACTATAATTTCCTTCTCTATACACTGTCTCCTGTCTGTACTCCCTTGTCTTTCCCAGTGTCTTTTTCTTCTGCATGCCCTCTACTCTCAACTATGAACCTTGTCAAAAGCAAAATGAATCCTGCTAGAAAACTTTTTTTATGACTGTATCATTGTCCTAATCTAAACTTTGTTCTGCTCAGAGAAAAAAATGTTCCAACTGAAATAGTCACATGTCCATTCCCCCATTTCTCTGCCCCCCCATGTCTCCAACACAAGGCATTTTGAAGTAACACTTATGGAAATCTTGAAGAAAGGAAATTTCACAACATGATAAAACATAACTATACATTTCAGAGTAAGGTACAAATTAGCAGTTTATTTCATCCCAGAGAACAGCAGCCACTTAATCTTGGAGAATAATTTTACTTCTAGTCTTTTCCAGGTATGAGGAAAAAAGCTATTATTTGGGTGGACCAATAAAGGGTCCTTGCTCTTGTCTGATCACTGCCCTAATTATTTCAAAGGAGGATTCCTTCCTGTATTGTCAGGAGAGGGGAAGGGGACAAAGTAAGACTGATAAGAGTTTCTTTTTCTGATTAATCCATTAAAACTCAGACTCTGAACCTCACAGGAACAGGGAAACATGAAAGGACATAACATTCCTTGACTACAAAATATTATTGACAAAAAGTAGAAGTTTCAGGCAGGCTGTATCATTACTTTTGATATTACTATTATTGATATTGAATAGGGAATATATTTTCTAAAAATGTGATGTATACATAGAACCTTAAAAGAGTAGCATTTTTCTTTTAAATAACACACCAAAAACATTTGTACAGAGTAATAAAATAATAAAAAAAGTTAAAAGTGAATATTAAAAGATACAATTGCCCTGGAACATCAGTGAAGGGTACAGTTTTAATACACAGAATTTCAAGACTGAGAGGGTCCTTAGTATATAGAATGCATTAGATATTAATAAATTTTCATGGGAGAAAACATTGGAGAGAGGAGTTTAGAATAAGATTTTTGGATTGGGAAGTGTTCTTTAGGCTCAGAATGTCAACATTTGGAGACACAGTGTCAAACCTAGCAAGGTACTAAGGGCATATAAAGTCTGAACTTGTAGGAAATTTAGAATTAAGATCTGTGCTGGATGGAGTCCTCATATGTGGAATAAGAGGGATAAGAGGGACCGTAAAACATGGAAAATGGTAGAAAGCCAGAGACTGATACAAAGGGAAAAACTGACAAGTTGTCAGAGTCAGTGAGACTTGAAAACCCAGGAAGTCAGAGAATCCCAGCAGAGAAGAGAATGTCAGAGTTGGGAAGGGGATGTGGGAGTAAGAATGTGGGACATCATAGGGGAGAGCCTTTAGAACACAGAATGTCAGGATTAGGAGTGGCCTTAATACCAAAGAATGTTAGAGTTGGGAAGACTCTTAGAAAACAGATGTTCAGAGCTTGGAGGAGCTTGAGAACACACCAAATCAGTTAGGAAAGAGTTTTCTTTACGTGATTAGTGGGTCAAAGTAGTGGTGTGGTTAGGTTAATTTACAAAACAATAAGAAAATATAATTTTGGCATGAGGTCCAAAATTTATTTCCATATAGTTTCTTTCAGCACAGTGGTAATGCTCTGAATGAAAACTTACATCCTAAGCCTTCCAGGAAATGAATAAAGATGAAAATGCTGAGCCCCCTTTAAATGACAAAAAATTACAACACATGTAATTTAAGATGTAATGTCTTCACTGGGTCAGACCACTAATGATTACTCTTATGGAAAATGAATAGGGAGGATATTTAGAAAAATATAAGGTGCTGAATACCCAGGACATAAAAAGGGAAACTAGTTATGATTTTATCTCATTGGAATTTTAAGACACATAGTAAAATGAAAAGAAAGAAAAGAAAGTCTGTCAGGTCATGGAAGGGTACATTTTTAGAAAACAGAATGTCTGGCTGCTGATGTCCCTCCCATTTTGTAATTATGGAAAACATGTAAATTCCTCATTTTGCAGATGGGGAAAACTCTGGCTCAAACAGCCTCAGAGCATCATAGATCTGGAAGCAAGGTTGTTAAGTCTAACCTCCCCATTTAATTGAAGAGGAACCTGCAGACCATGTCAGAGTAGTGATTTATTCAAGGTCACACAGGTACTATGTGTCAGAGACAGGATTTGAACTTGAATCTTCCTGGCTCCCAGTCCAGAGCATTTCCAGTCCTCCAAAGATCTGTACAGGGCGCAATGTAAACTCTTTGTATCTTCCAAACTCAGGCTTGAGAGTTGGTCCTGAGTAGTATCACCTAGTCTTATGGAGAAGAAGGGAGGCTGCAGGAGCAGGCAGAGGGACAGAAGGAAGAAGACCTTCGATGAAAGCAGGGGTAGGGTGTCTTCCCTTCCAACAATGCAGATCCAATCCCAGCCATGCCCCCTCATCCTGAGTGATTCCTGCCAGTGTCCTGGCCTCAGTCTTCCTGTTCAGGGTAGTGTTGGCTCAGAAAACAAGAGAGAGGGTAGAGGGTTATTTACTGATGGTTGCCATGGTTGTTACTGAACACCAGATGGTGCTCTAACTACACTCATGGTAAAAGTCACTGGGACAAATGAAGGTCAAGTCAGGGAATGTGAAGAGGAGAGGCAGCACACAGAAAAGGGAAGGAGAATGAGAAGGTGGACACACAGATGAAGGAGAGAACCATGGGTAGGAGAAGCACACTAAAAAGGACACAGAGAGTACAGCCACATATAAGAGGGGCATATGGTAAGGGGAGAGACACACAGAAAGGGAAGGGGACCTTTTTAGAGAAGAGAGGGAGGGAGGGAGGGAGGGAGGGAGAGAGAGAGAGAACATACTAAAGGAGACCATAAGACTGTAAGAAAATGGACATATAAAGCAAGGGGAGGACCATGGAGACACATGAAATACACGGAACATGAGAGAGAAGAGTTGGCACAAAGAGACAGGAAGGGCACTGGTAATAGGGACAAATCAAAAAAGTTGGTGTTCAGCCATGTCTGACTCTTTGTGACCCCATAGACTATACCACACTAGGCTCTTCTGTCCTTCAACATGTCCCAAAGTTTGTCCAAGCTCACGTTCATTGCTTCCATGACACTGTCTATCCATTTCATCTTCTGCCCTCCCCTTCTCCTTTTGCCTTAAATCTTGCCCAACATTAGGGTGTATTCCAGTGAGTCCCATCTTCTCATTATGTGGCCAAAGAATTGAAGCTTCAACTTCAGCATTTCCCCTTTCACCGAATAATCTGAATTAATTTCTCTAAGTATTGAGGTTTTTTCAGGACAGTCCTCTCGACATGAGTAGCGCTAAGAGGTAGAAGTGGAAAAAATAACGACAACCAATAGTAAAAAAATCCACTTAGAGTAAAAAACGTAATTCTCTCCCCCTCTCATCACCAGAGAAGTGACCATAATGAGAGCATGAATGCGTGCACACACACACACACACACACACACACACACACACACCATGCATATAAAATAAGAAAAAAAAATATGAAGGAGAATTAATACTAGGCCAGAGATGTGAAGTTTCTCTTGCTCCCTTTTGGAAGGACCATATCTCAAGTCTTAACAGTCTGATTCATGTGGTATATGAAGCCAAATTTTTGCAGTTCATAGTAGGTCTTTTAGTGCAAAGTGGTGATTAAGAACCAGAGCAGCTCCAAGAACATCAGGCCACAGAATGGACATTTCTGGCCCAGTCAACTATTCGTCAACACATCAGTGTGATTGGTTGGTAGTAAAGAAGCTAAGAGGCCATAAGCCTCTTACATGCAACCTGTACTGGGATCTAAGTTGATACTGAAGTTTTCCACATCCCCCTGCCTACTCAGTATTCTCTGGCCCACCTGCCAAAATATCTCCCTCCAAAACAGAGATACCTGGGGAATGATAAAATCAATACCCCTCACTGCTTATGGAGGCCTCTGCGGGTAGGAGCTTTAGCTCTGCTTGTGGTTGCTTGAATGTACTGGCCTTACTTTGGGTCTTATTTTTCTGGCAATCAGTAATATCCAGAGAATTCAGGGTTTGGTGCTTTCTTTACTCTCCTGACTAGAGTCCTTCAGCATGCACTAAGTTAATCATGCTGCCTGACTGGGAGCCCCCTCTCTTGTATGAAGGTACCTCACAAAATATATGATCAGGAGTCATGCAGTATCTCATCATCCAATCACACCATCCAATCACTTCACCCTCCAGGGCTCTTCCCCCAATTCAACTACAACTTCAGTCCTGAGTCCTTTGACTCTCATCCCATCTGCCAACTATGCCAAATATTGAGGTCAGCCCAAGACTAAGTACAGCCTGAGTACTTATAACATGTTCTATTCATAACTGAGTACTTATAGTAAGTTCAGAATCATATGATCAGATCTATTTTGAGCTTATACAGCATGCAAAGGCAACACAGATCTGATGCTTAGTTTCTCTGGACTTGACTTTATCCCTTTCCATATGGAAAAGCACCTAGTCAGCAGGGCAGAGTACCAGGACAGGAAATACTGACTCCAAAGAATCTTCAGAAATCCACCAAATTGGAAAGGCCCTGACTGCATGTGGGTGGGAATGTTTCTGCCCTTAGGTGATTAGAAAGCAGGAAGCAGGAGCCAATCAGGTCCTGGGATTGTTTTGTCTCCTCTTAGGGAAGAGTAACTGCTGTTTGAGGAGGGAAGGAGAAGGCATGGAGCAAATCCATGTGGTGGAGAAATGCTGGTAGAGGTTAGTCCTATCATGCAGGCCTTGAAATTGAAATGAAAACAATACCTTGGTGAATTCCTCTTCAGCCCTTTACAAATTCATGGTCAGATTGGGAAAAGAAAATGAAACGACATTGTGGGTCATGTATTTCATCATTCTGTTAACATAGCAAAGCAACCGTAGGAAGAATAAGCTATTCTGAAAAGTGGTCACCCTGGACCTAGGTTTTACAGAGCTCTTTGGTGAGGATACATGATACATTGTTGTCTGTGGTCAAGACAGATGATCAGTGTGGGTCTATGTGCATCAGATTGTGGTACACATAACGTTTTTTAAGAACCACAAGGTGTTCCAGTGATTTCCCACGAGTTCTCTCTGATGGGTATGTGACTGTTACTAGATTAGGTAGTTTACTGAGAGGATATCTGGGAGAGCTTTCTGTCTTTGGTGCTGAAGTGATGGGTTTTTACATCTGTTGAAATTTCGTCTAACCTAAGCTGTTGTGTAAATCCTTGAAAACTCATTTTGTCAAAAAGTCAAACTGGGATAAGGACTTCTCACATTAGAGAGACACAGTAGGATGCAGACAGGAAGTCAAAGAATTGAATTCAGGAAAATCAGAACCTGTTGAAGCTCACAAGGAGCTTTTGGATAGAATTGATAACCCTAAATTGGATAGTTTTTGAAATGACTGCTCTTCTGATATTTTTAAAAAAAGAAACTTAGCTCTCATACTTTTAGTACTTTTTAGTACTTTTAGTACTTCTAAAGAGATGAGAATACACTAGTGAACTGAGAGTATAAGAAGCACCACAATTGGTATATGAATGTAGTGGGACACTGTTGTGCTATAGGAAATGAAGGACAGGTGAACTTCAGAAATACCTGGATAGACTTATATGAACTGATGCTGAGTGAAGTGAGCAGAACCAGGAGAACATTACACACAGTAACAGCCACAGTGTGCAAGGACTGTTTCTGATAGACTTAGTCCTTCACAGCAATGCAAGGACCTAAAGCATTTCCAAAGGACTCATGATACAAAGTGCCATCCACATCCAGAGAAAGAACAGAACACAGAAGGAAGCAGACTATTTTCTGTTTTGTTATGTTTGTTTAGTTTTACCCATGCTTCCTCCCATTCATTTTAATTCTTCTATGGAACATGACTAATGTGAAAATGTGTTTAATAAGAATATGTGTGTAGAATGCATGTAAGATTGCAAGCATCTTGGGGAAGGAGGGGGAGAAAATTTAAAACTTATGGAAATGATTAGTGAAAATTGAAAACAAGTAAATGAATTTGAAGGGGAAAAATAAAATTAATGCATGTAAAGAAAAAAACCAAGCAAACAAAAAAGAAGCACACTGCTCAATTTTTATTTGGGAAGATCTAGGTTAAGACCTTGGACAGTTACTACCTGTGTGATCTCTGACAACTCCCTTCACCACTCTGGGGTTCAGTTTTTCCTTCTGTGAACTGAGAAGGTTCTATTAGTTGACCTTTGAGGTCCCTTCCAATTCTATATCTATGAACCTAAGTGAGATTTAGGGCAAGTCCCTTGACCTCTGTTGGCTTCATTTTCCTCTGCAGCATAAGGGAATTGGACTGGGTAGACTCTGAGGACATTTTGAGCTGGATATTTAAGCCTATGATCCTTCAGACCCATTTGGTGGCTTGAGCTAAGGACTGAGTGAGGAAGGGTCTGAGAGCAATTAGAGAGCACACATAAGAGACATGACGGAGAGGCTTTGTTCGGCATGGAGGCTATGGGCCAATGGCAAGAAGAGGGGATATGGAATTAGAGGAGCCAGATTGGAGTACCAACTCTACTACTGCCACAAAGACTATATCTAGGGTCTCCCATGACATCTTATTTTTGTGTACTTCAGGGTTTTTTTACACTGTTCCCTTCTCTTCAGCCTCCCATTCTTGGTGACTCTGAATCCTAGACCAGAGGTTTCCCACTACATCACAGTGGTTGAGCAGAAGAAGGAAGGATGGAAATAAGCTTTTATTAAGCACATACTATGCTCCAGGCCCTGTGCTCAGCACTGGGACTATAAATACATGCAAAAAGAAAGACAATCCCTCCACTCAAGGACTTTGAAGTCCAGAAAGTCAGGAACAGGGTCTGCAAGGGAATGCAAGCAGGGGTGCAAAATGGCAGGGCCAAGAGGAATTCCCCAATAAGAGAAGCAAGGTCACTTGAGGAAAGAGAATGCATATTGAGTAGGCCTTGGTGTTGTTAGCATGTTCTAGGGCAAGGAGCCCCAGATGTTGAGAGAGATTCTAGGATGAGAGCAGGCAAGGCATGATTTTGAGGTACAGAAAGTCAGGAACAGGGCCAGGAGGGGAATTTACAAGTCTTAGGAAGGGAGATTTGGGGATGGGCAGGGAGGGTTCTTTCAGCGCCCCTGGAATCATGCTTCACAAGCAGGCACCCATTCTGTGTACATGAAAGATCACTTCAAGCTTCACTATTCCATATTCCAGGATCCCTCCAATGCTAAAGTACTTTATTTCTCCAAAAATAAGTGGTTCAGAAGCTCACTCTCCCAAACATCCTGCAGGAATGCCATACCAGACAAGAGCCATCCCTATTTTGCCACTTCAGCCCCTGAGACTCTGTGTTTATATATTTCTTCCCTGTTTTGACCAGTTCCAATGAGAGTCAAGTTCTAATGTCAGTCATTCTCCCCACCCCTTCCTCCTTGTTTATATATTTCTCCTTCTGAGATCATGTTCACTAACCTCTCCCTTTCCCTCAGTACATATTTCTTTTTCTCTCCCTTTCCATTCTTTTTATTTTTTAGAGGCAATCAGGGTTAAGTAGCTTGCTAGTTGGTATCTAAGGTCACATTTGAACTCAGGTGCTTCTGACTTCAGGACTAATGTGCTATCCACCGCACTACCTAGCTGTCCTACCTTTCCATTCTTTTTAAAAAACCACCAAGACAAACAGAAACTCCAGGTATTCTCTCTAGGTAGACTCCCTCTATCTCCTCTGAATAGGTGGTTCAGATAGGGTCTAGAATGTAGGCAGTTTATTCTTGTTTCTTTTCTTATGCTTTTTCATTCATGTTTCCCTTTTTATGTTAACCCTGAATACTGTTTCTGCCCTGTGAACTTTCTATGGAGCTCTTGGCTTTTCATAAGGAATGTTTGAATGTCTTCCATTGGAATAAGGGTCCATTTTCTCCCAGTGATATATTTGTAAGCTGATGTCTTTTGTCGTCTGGAATGTTGTATTTCAAGCTTTCAGCTCCTTTAGGGGAGTAGCCAAAATTTCTGTGTACGCCTGACTGTGGCTTTTTGGTTGTCAAATCCTTTTCTTTTCCAAGCTGAATACTTTTTTATTTGACCTGTAAGCTGTGGATTTTGTTTGTAAAGTTCCTGGGAGTTTTCACTTTGGGGATGCTTTCAGGAGGTGACCTGTAGATTCTTTCCATTTCCTCTTTGGGCTCTGGTTCGAAGAGGCCTAACAATTTTTTTGTTTGATTTCTTCAACTACTATATCTAAGCTTTTTAATTTTTTTCTGGCCACAGGTTTCAGGTTGTCCAATAATTCTTAAATTTTCACACAATCTTTTTTTTCCAAGTAAGTTGTTTTTTCTATGTTTCTTAAAAAATAAACTTTCATTTTTTCTGTATTTTCTGAATTCATTTTCCTATACAGTCTAATATTAGAGCCAAAGAAAGAATGACAGATTGGAGAAGAAAACAAAATCCTAAAACCTATTGATTACAAGAAACACATTTAAATACACACATATAGAAAATAAAACCGAGAAGATGGAAAAAAACACACATCAGAATCATATCAAGTGATTCTGAAAAAAGTAGAAATTGCAATTATGGTATCTGGCAAAGTAAAAGCAAATATTCAAAAAATAAACAAAGAAACTACACTTGATTAAATGGAAGCATAAGTAGTAAACCAATATTAGTAACAACAAACTTTTATGCTTCACCACCTCAGCACCAAATTCACAAACGAAGCATTAACTGACCTACAAGAAGACACAGACAGTACCATAGCAGTGACAGGAGACTTCGATATCCTTCTGGTGCACAGGAACCTGGAGTCAGGAAGACCTGTGCTCAGTTGTGGCGTCAGGGATTTAATAGCAGTGTAAGGCTGAATAAGTGACTTCATCTGTGCATCCTACATGTGAAATGGGGAGAATATCATCTACTTCACAGGTAGTGAGGATGAAGTGAGATAATATTTGTAGAAGAGGTAATCACATAATAGGTGCTTAACAATGGGTTGATTGATGAATCAAGTATCAAGTCTGGAAGATTACTTTTTCTTTTGCTGTAACATGGTGTTCAGTTTAGACTTCAGCTAGTGTATACTGAAGGATGAAAGAGGGCAAACCCAGAAATACTGAAATGCAAAAGAGGAAGCCTTTCAGATCTAGAAAACATGCATTCCACTCTTAGAAAGTATATGAGGTTTCAGGCTCTCAACTGCATATCCAAGACTTTGGGGCAAATGCTTTGTAACCAGTGCTCTTGTGCCATTGAAGAGTTTTTGCTAAGAAAGGAAGTCTACTGGTTGATTGTGAAGGGGAAACAAAGGAAGGAGGGTTCTTCAATTAGTTAGTATCCTGAGGGTAGTAGCAGCTACACTTGGTAGTACCAGTGTGGAATGAGGGAGTCAACTAAGGCAGGGATTGTGCTATAAGAAAGACATATATAAGCTGGAGAATATCCACATAGGATGAGCAGGATGGTAAAGAAGCTAACATTCATGCTGTTTGAGGATGAAGACAACTATGCTGTCTCAGTAATTCAATCAACAAATATTTATAAAGGGCCTACTAAGTATCAGGCACTTAGGAAAAAAAAGAAAAATAAAAACCAATTCCTTTTCTCAAGGACATCATAGTCTAATAGAGGAAGCGATATACAGACAGCTGACATAAAAACACACAATATTACAGAAAAAATTGGAAATAATCAAGAAAACCAAGACCCTAGAGCTAGGGAGGTCCCTGAAAGGTGGGATTTTAAGTGGGGTGTGAAAGAAGTCAGGGAAACCAAGAGGCAGAGATGAGGAGGGAGAGAAGAGCAGTGAAGAAGGACAGCTGGGGAAAATGGCCATATGGGAGATGGAGTGTCATGTTCAAAGATCAGCAGGAGGAGAGGATCACTGGGGTACAGACTCTCTAGAGGAAGAAGGTAGGGTATAGGAAGAAAGCAGAGATGGGGGCAGCATGTGATGGGCCTTAAATGCCAAACAGAGGATTTTATATTTTGATCCTCGAAGTGATAGGGAGCCACTGGAATATCTTGAGTTGGGAAGATGAAATTGTCAGACCCATGTGTTAGGAAGATCACTTTGGCATCCAAGGGGAGGATGCACTGCAGTGGGCAGAGACATGTGGCAGGAAGACCAAGCAGCAGCTACTGTAGTAGTCCAGGCATGAGGTGAAGGGGAATGTCCGCCTTGAGTCTTCTCCAGAATAATCACCTACTGCATTTTCAATTGTATATAGGATGGGCCCTTGTCCAATGTATAAGGCAGAGGTCAGGGGTGAAAGTAATGGGTGAATCTTGTAAAAAGAGAGATTCAGACTTGATGTCAGAAACACCCACGCCAGACTGATTAGAAGACTCCCAAATCACATTGAACCCTGGGCTGCCTCCTGTTCGCCATCAGGTTGCTTTGTTTCTTCCGCTAGTCTGGTTTGCCTGCCCTGTGAGTGGCAATAGGTTGGCAGTTTAGTGGAGATGGTTGACTCCTTCTCTGCAGGAGTGCCTTCCCCAACTGCTGGCTCTGAGCGATGGGCAGGAAGCAGGCTGGCTGTTCTGGGGGAAGGTTGCCCCTTCTAGGGTTCTTGTGTATTCTTGTGTTTATTTGTGATGTGTGATCAGCATTTGCTGCTGTAGTGATGAGGAAGATGGGCTCTGTCTTTCCAATGATTTTTTCTCTCCATGATGTCTGTGGAGGATGGGCTGGAAGCAGATTTGGTGGTTTGGGGGGGTGTTTCCTATTCATTCCAAAGCTCTGGGGATCAGGGTACAAGTCTGTCTCCACTTGGATATGTGGGCAGATTTGGACAAGGTGGTGGTGATGTATTCACTTGTCTGGCACATGCTGACTCCCCTCCCCCCATCTCTCCCTCAAAAGCCTTCCAAAGGGAATCCACACTAAAACAGCTAACTGACCTCCTCACACAGTCAGAGCATGTCCTGTAGGAAAATTACCAGGCGCTATTCCTGTAATCTGCAAAAGAGTCACGGAGAGAGTTGCTATGGCAACTCCATCTTCTCATGTTCCCATTCTGCTTGTATTTTCGTGATGTGTTTGCCATTGCCTTTAGATTTTTCCAGAGAAAAATTGGTGGATGCTATTGATTAATTAACAGTCCCAAACCCATCATCTATCCAAGGAGAGCTCTGTACTGCCAGCCATGAATGAATGAAGAAAGGAATGAATGAGCATTTGTTCAGCACTTACTATGTACAAAGAAGTGAATGCCACACTCCTACTGTCAGTCTCCACTTTCACTTTCTGAACCCCACAGAGCCATGTTTGTGTATTCAATATTATTATCTCAAAGGGGTGTCTAATTTGGTGGAACTGTGATTCAAGGGGAACCAAGGGAAATAGGAAGGAGAACAGAACCAGTCCATCTAGTTCTATAACTTGCCCCAGGGCAGAGCTGTTTTCCCTAATCTCCACCCTTCCTCATTCTTGTTCCCCATCCCCCACTCCTCTGCACAACCTTACATTATGTTGAACATTCAATAGGTACTCAACAAAGGGTATCTGTCCTACAGTAATTTGACTTAAAATCTAATAAACAAGGACCTGCCTAACTCAGATTACGTTGATCCTCAACTCTGTTCTTCCTCAAATTTTTTGAGCCTAAGAATAGTGTTCCCAACTCATGTACATCAGTACATAATTGTTGTTATGATTTTCCTTCTCTCTGACTCTAACATACAAGAAAAAGTCCCTGAGTCCTGACAGTCAGCAGGGGCTTCCTTTGGACAGCATCAGTCAATCCAGAATTCCGTGAGTATCTCTCTTGTGTCATACTGTTAGAGGAGACTTGGGCACCAGCAATTTCTTAATTCAGGGTCAGTGTTGGGACGAAATGAGGTACTGGGAAGTCACTAGACAGTTAACAGTAGCAGGTTTACTTTGAGCCAACCCACCATAGAAATGCAGGCTTGATACAGTGACGCAACTTCTCTGGACACAGTCCCTCATCTTCATAGAACACAGCTGGCTATCGGAGCAGGCTGCCAGGGAAGAGTTTGAGAACTTGAGTGGCCTTCAGGAATCCACCGAGTTTGAGAGGCCTTAACTGCCTGTTGGTGGAGCTTTTCATTCCCTTAAAGGATCAGTGCAACAGGGATCAATCAAGTTCCATTCAATTAATCAGGTAGTCAGTCAATAGACATTTTTTTTAAATGGCTTGCAGTGTGCCAGGCTCTGTGCTAAACACTAGGCAAACTAAGGAATGTAAAAGACAATCCCTCCTCTCAAGGAGGTCACAGACTAATGGGGGAGTCAACATTCAAAAAACTATGTACAAACAAGACATATAAAGGAAATATTGGAAATAATCAACATAAGGAAGGAACTAGAAATTTGAGGGAAAGAGAAAAGCTTCCTATAGATGTAGAATTTTAGATGAGACTTGAAAAAAGCCAGAGAAAGTGGGCAGAGCCAATATTGGGTGGGCAGAGTCAAAATGGTGGAGCAGAAAGGCACACATACGCAGGCTCTCCCCACACAGCCAATAAAATACCTGTAGAGAGGGACTCTCAGCAAATTTTGGAGCAGCAGAAATGGAGAACAACAGAGTGGAGAAGATTTCCAGCCCAGGGCAACCTGAAAGGCCCATGAGTTGCACCAGACTTGGAGTGGAGCCCAGTCTAATCTTGCCCGCTGCACAGCGTGGCTCTGGGAGGAGGACACCTTGGGGGTGGAAACTCAAGTCGCAGTAACAGAGAGTCCCCAGTTCCAGCAGCAGTGGTCCACAGATCCCTCAACCCATAGGCCCCAAAGGTCAGTTACAGGGGTTTTTCAGCTGGCTGGGAAGGGAGAAGGGCCTTCCCATAGCTCCAGCTTTAGGCAGCAGTTGCAGAGGCTACATGGGGCAGGCAGCAGCAGTTCCCACAGTAGCCTGTACAGCTGCCCACATCCATTGTTGGAGCATAAAAACCCCTGGGGGCACTGAGGAGTTGAATATTACCTCAGCTCTGTGTAGAGGCCCTGAGGGAACTGATTTTTATCTCACACTGCATGCTGGCCCTGCCCATCCAGCTTATCTGAAAATCAGCCCTCAGTGCTGACTTGGTGGAACTGGAGAGCAGGTGGTGTGGAGAGGTAACTGCTAAGATTCTGGGCACAAAAATATCTTCCTTTGTACATGATTGATTGTGCCACTTAGGAGAAACTGAGATCTTACAGATTCTCAGGGTATTCCCTACTCTTGACAAAGGACCCAAAAGTCAAGTGACTGGTTGGGAAAATGCCCAAAAAAGGGAAAAAATAAGACTACAAAAGGTTACTTTCTTGGTGAACAGATATCTCCTCCCATCCTCTCAGATGAGCAAGAACAATGCTTACTATCAGGGAAAGACATAAAAGTCAAGGCTTCTGTGTCCCAAACATCCAAAATAAATATGCAATTTTCTCAGGCCATGGAAGAACTCAAAAAATATTTTGAAAATCAAATGAGAGAGGTGGAGGAGAAACTGGGAAGAGAAATGAGAGAGATGCAAGAAAAGCATGAAAAACAGGTCAACAGCTTACTAAAGGACACCCAAAAAAATGCTGAAGAAAATGACACCTTGAAAAATAGGCTAACTCAATTGGCAAAAGAGGTCCAAAAAGCCAAAGAGGAGAAGAATGCTTTAAAAAGCAGAACTAGCCAAATGGAAAAGGAGGTTCAAAAGCTCACTGAAGAAAATAATTCTTTAAAAATTAGAATGGAACAGATGGAGGCTAATGATTTTATGAGAAACTGAAAAATCACAAAACAAAACCAAAAGAATGAAAAAATGGAAGAGAATATGAAATATCTCATTGGAAAAACAACTGACCTGGAAAATAGATCCAGGAGAGACAATTTAAAAATTATGGGAATACCTGAAAGTCTTGATCAAAAAAAAAAAAGAGCCTAGACATCATCTTTCATGAAATTATCAAGGAAAACTGCCCCGATATTCTAAAATCAGAGGGCAAAATAAATATTGAAAGATTCCACTGATCACCTCCTGAAAGAGATCCAAAAAGAGAAAATCTTAGGAATATTGTGGCCAAATTCCAGAGTTCCCAGGTCAAGGAGAAAATATTGGAAGGAACTAGAAATAAACAATTCAAGCATTGTGGAAATACAATCAGGATAACACAAGATCTAGCAGTTTCTACGTTAAGGGATTGAAGGGCGTGGAATAGGATATTCCAGAAGTCAAAGGAACCAGGACTAAAACCTAGAATCATCTACCCAGCAAAACTGAGTATAATACTTCAGGGGACAAAATGGTCTTTCAAGGAAATAGAGGACTTTCAAGCATTCTTGATGAAAAGACCAGAGCTGAAAAGAAAATCTGTCTTTCAAACACAAGAATCAAGAGAAGCATGAAAGGGAAAACAGCAAAGAGAAATTATAAGGGACTTACTAAAGTTGCACTGTTTACATTCCTACATGGAAAGACAATATTTGTAACTCTTGAAACTTTTTTCAGTATCTGGGTAGTTGGTGGGATTACACACACACACACACACACACACACACACACACACAGAGACAGAGAGTACAGGGTGAATTGAATAGGATGGGATCATATCTTTAAAAAATGAAATTAAGTGGTGAGAGAGAAATATATTGGGAGGAGAAAGGGAGAAATGGAATGGGACAACTTATCTCTCATAAAAGAGGCAAGTAAATGACTTAAGTGGGGAGGGGAGAGAAAATACATGAAGCTTACTCTCATCACATTCAACTAAAGGAAGTAATAAAATGCGCACTCATTTTGGTATGAAAACCTATCTTACAATACAGGAAAGTGGGGGAGAAGGGGATAAGCAGGGTGGGGGGGATAATGGAAGGGAGGGCAGTGGGAGGAGGGAGCAATTTGAAGTCAACACTCTTGGGGAGGGACAGGATCTAAAGAAAGAATAGAAGAAATAGGGGGCAGGATAGGATGGAGGGAAATATAGTTAGTCTTGCACAACACGACTATTATAGAAGTCATTTGCGAAACCTCACAGATATGGCCTATATTGAATTGCTTGCCTTCCCAAAGGGAATGGATGCGGAGGGAAGGATGAAGAAAAGTTGAAACTCAAAGTTTTAGGAACAACTGATGAGTATTTTTCTTACTACTAAGAAATAAGAAATATAGGTAATGGGGTATAGAAAGTTATCTGGCCCTACAGGACAAAAGAGAAGATGGGGATAAGGGAAGGGAGGGATGTTAGAAGGGAGGGCAGATTGGTGATAGGGGTAATTAGATTGCATGGCGTTTTGGGGTGGGGGGAGAAATAGGGAGAAAATTTGGAACCTAAAATTTGAGGAAATGAATGTTGAAAACTTAAATAAATAAATTTTTTAAAAAGCCAGAGGAACTGGCAGAGATGAGCAGGGAGAATGTTCCAGGCATGGGGGATAGCCAGTGAGAGAAAATGTCCAGATTTGGGAGATGGAGGATCTTGGGCTAGAAACAGCAAGGAGGCCAATGTTACTGGACTGAAGAACACAACATAGGAGGAAGGGGAGGTCTGTAAGGTGTAAGGAAACTGGAAAGGTGAGGCTGGCTAGGTCATGAATAACTTTGAGTGCCAGAAAGGCTTTTATAAAGTTTAAAGGGAGTCACTAGATTTTATTGAGTAGAAGGGCAGGGGGCTGGGGAAGAGGGCATGTGGTCAGACCACCAAGCCAGGTCTCTGTCCCCAGGTGACTTTTGGATGTACAGAACAGGCCCCAAATGGATTCTGTGCTTCTGAATGCTGTAGCCCTTCCTAACTTCTGTTTACAGGATTTTTCTGAGCTAGTCTTTAAGCAGGGAATGATGAAATGGCAGACCAGAGACAAAATGCCAGTAATCAAGTAATGGTTTAATCAATTAAGGACCTTTTAGAAAATACCTTTATATTACAGGATACCTCCACATTAGTGGGGAAGAAAGGAAATTTTTTTAGAATGATCCCTTTATTAGAAAGATACACCTACATAAGAAAAAGTTTTTCAGAAAAACAAGAAATTTAAGAAGTAAAATAGCCATTGCATTTCTCTTTAAAAATTCTTTTTTATGTCATTTAGCAGAGACCCTAGAGGAAGTAGAATTCTGTAGTAGGGACTAGTTCTTATTTATTTATTTATTTTTTAATGTTTTACAATCATTTCCTTAAAGTTAAGATTTTATTCCCCTCCACCCTTCCCCCACTACCCCCCTCCCTCCCCATGACAGCATACAATTCTGTATAGGTTCTACATACACTTTCCTATTGAGCACATTTTCACTATAGTCATGCTATGTAGTCGAACTAAAATAAATGGAAGAAATCATATAACAAATCAAAACATAATACACTGAAACCCACCCACACACAAACAAGATCTGCTACATTCTGCCAATTACTTCCATATTTCTTTCTCTGAGTGTGGAAGGCATTTTGCCCTAGAAGACCGACATTAGGATTTTTTTTTTCTCAGTAAGTTCTTGTGTTATTACAAAGTTCGAAGTCTACCAGAAAAAACTCTCGCACACTGTGGTCGTTGCTGTGCATAAGGTTCTCCTGGTTCTGCTCCTTTCGCTCAGCATCAGGTCATATAAGTCCTTCCAGGCCTCCAGTAGGGACTAGTTCTAAATAAATTTAAATTTTAAGAAAAAAGAGAACAAGAAGGAAGACTTTGCTAAATTGTGTCTGTCATGTATTTATGTCTGTATCTATATGTATATGTGTATGTCTGTTTAAATGTCTGTTTACAAACACACACACGCACACACACACACACACACACACACACAGAGTGTACTTTAACTGGGTGAACCCAATTGTCAAATCAAGCTAAAGCTATTTGACATTGTTACTAAGTTACATCTTCTTATGGATAAAACTATAAAAACATTAACACAAACAGTAAATAGAAGAATTAATCTTAGGCAAACAGTAAAACTCCAGCCACAGGATTGTTGTGAGTTTTAAATTTAATAGAGGAGATAGATTAAGATCTTGACTTTTAAGCCTTCTAAGGAAACTTAGGAGAAACTGAGGTATGTCTTATTATTGTGTCAAATCTTATTATGTGTGCCATGGAAGTCCATTTTATGAATGATAGAATTAAGTTCAGGAATAGTGGGTTCCATGTTACAGATGTTTCATGTTACCTGATACAAGTATACAAATCTTTAAGAGATCTAAACAAGAACATTGATCTTTAATCCTGATAGCTTTAAATCCTGGGTCTTTAACCCTGATAGAATGGGCAATCTGTGCTACCTTATTTGTGTTTTGGGCCAGTCCATGCTGGCAGGTGCTTCTAAGAATTTGTTTTGTTCTATTTTTTTCCCCCTTGGATAAATAACGAAAGGAAAAAGGACTGTAAAAACTAAAACTTTTCAAAATGTCTTCAGAAAAGACAACTCTCTCTTTTCTGTCTTAATTTTCCAATGATGGAAACATTGAAGGTTGCAGAGATGAAATACAGATAAAAATAATATTAATAATAGAGACTGAATTTGTTATTTTCTACTGGGAATTTCTAAATTATGACTTGAAAGCTTATAGGATGTATTCTGATGAGCTTTTTAGGTACCAGCAAATTTTGGAAAGTTTAACAAATCAAATGTGCTCGATCAGTTAACTCCATAAAAGGGGAAAATTAAAATGACCAGAAATGAATTTTGAAGCTACAATTTGAATTTTAAGAAGTTTTGTTAATCATGGAATCTGTTCAGAAGAGATTCAATGAAATAGAGATTTAGTGAAATTCAGAGAAGTATTTGAAAAACGAAAAAAATTAGGAAAATAGTACAGGAGAAATTAGAATAAAACTTCTATGAGTTTCAATAATTCCATAACTCAGAATTTCACAAAGAAAACCACTGTATGAAGATTTTTGGGTTTCATTCTGTGAAATTGGTTTCAAGTGTAGATTAAAGGTATACTTAAAAATTGTACTTAAAGTTGAGCCAAATTTATTGCAGAAAAGAAGTATGAATTTTCTCTTATTAGAAGGGAGAACAAAAAAGTTTCTAAAAGAATAAAAGTAGAATGGGAATTTATTTGCCCTTCTGTTGCTCACTGCTTTTGAATAACCACCCTGAAGACACCAACCGAGTCTTGTAATCAGCCCCACATTGGGACTCACAAATTGATGATGAATTCAAAAGTGCTTCCAGAAAGAGAAAACCTTGCTTTGAAATCCTTAAGCAACTGAAAGTCAGTGAAATTTAATCTTATCTCTGTAGTTTAAATTGTTTAGATAAATTAAAAACACTTAAAACTTGTATTGAAATCAGTGCAAGTCGACATGATATTTTGGTAGAACTATAATAAGTAAAGCTAAGTTAGGATAAGAAATATTGAAGATAAAATTAAACAAGAATGTAGAATTACAGAAAAACATAGGAATTAATTAAGTTTATGAACACCTAATAGAAGGTGCTCAGAAGGTCAAATTAAAAGGAGTTTATGCCATATAAATCCTAGTACAAAAATCAAGAATTTGGAGGGAACAAAATTGAAAATTATTTCAGGATGTTTATTTCCTCATCGCCAAACATAAATTCAAGCATAAGCACATTGATAATATAGGCCCTAAAATTTGAAATCTTGGCAATTAATGGTGAGAGGAATGAAAGTAAGACAAGTATTGGATAAGGTAACAAGAAAAGTCTAGTTTTGAAGGCTTTTTTTTAAAATGAAAGAAAAGATGCCCATTTCAGTAAGTAGGGATGAGAGAAGAATGCATAGAGTTTTTAAGGAAGTTGGAGTCTGCATTGACAGAATGTGAATTCAAACCTTAAAATAAAAGAAGCTGAAGTTTTGAAAAAGGAAATTTGAGGAATGGTTTTGATCTCACTAAGAAAAAATAATTTAAGGGGGATTGCAAGAACTTTTTAAAGAAAATGCCTTGAGATACACTGGTTAAGAGTAAATAAAAACATAATAAAAGGAATTGATTTGGTTCTTTGGTTGGTTCAAAGAAATGAAGAAGCAGTTATGGGGGCTGGGAGCATCATTATGATTTTTTTTTTATGTAAGCCAACTAAAAGCAATGGACCCTTGTGAAAACTGAGGTTTAGCTATTGCCACTAGTAATTACACATCAAGAATTAATAGGGTTGAAAACTTTTGTAAGTGTAATATTAAAGAATTTGATTAGTCTTTTTATGAACAAGAAAATAGCAAAAATAATAATAAGGGTACCTACCTCCCAGGCTTGTTGGAGGAATTAAATAATTCTGAAGTGCTTAGTATAGTGAGGAGCCTATAAATGTTGATTATTTTTATTGAGTTTTGAACTAAACAACCTATCAAAGATAATAACATGGATGATTTTCTAAGGAGGATACATTAGGATTTTATCTAATTTAATAAATGAAATTTGACTTGAGAAGAACTTGGAAAATTTTGGCATTATCTTTAAAAAAATGATATTCTTTAGACTTCTAAATTTGTTGTTTTGTGGAATTTGAAAGAATATAAGATATTTGATTAGAAATGTGAATTAGGAAATTTTAATTAGGAATGCTAAATGTTAAATGTTACTTAGGAAAGTATGCTTTTAAAAAATACAGTTATTTGAAATTTTTCTAAAATACTGCAAAATGTTGTTCCTTATTGAGTTATTTAAATGAATGTGATAATATAGCCTTTTGGAGGGAAAAGGAAAAAAACATTGTAATTATATAGTACCTTTTACCCTAAATTCTTATGATTTTAATAAGAGGTTTGAGAACATGTGACACAGTTTTCAAAGAGTGGATTAAGGACTTTACATTAAAAATTTAATTGATAATTTTGAAGAAGATGAAATTATTTTTAACATTTGAAGCATCTATCTGATGTTAAGAGTCAAAGACTCATTTTCTAATTCAGACCCTCAGGACATAAAAAAACTGAAATTCTCTGAAGTTACAGGTGAATTATGTGTTCTTGATTTGATGTTCCTCTTTTAGCTCTGTTTTATGTTGAGTTTGTATTAAGTCTTTCTACATGCTCTTCGATCCTGAGATCTGGAAGAAATAAGCCCCTTCAGAGTTGTCCTAAGAACATGCCTTGTTTCAGAAATATACATCCCTTGCTTCTTAAAATTCTAAAGTTGAAATAACTCCATAGCATGGGACTGCGGTACAGAATAGACCTTTGAATTTTTTTCTCTATAGCAAAGATTTCTGATGAACTAGGGGAACTCAAGAAAGAATTATGTTCTCTTTTCCCCATGTACCATTACTTCTGTACCAAAGGGGATGTCCCTGGAAAAATTTGTTAATGTGTGGGCCATAGGTAATAAGACTTTAATCTATAGGTTAGCCCACTCACTTTTTGAAATTGTATTATTGCCATCAATCCTAATGCACTTGACCATAGCCCTTTCATATGACAACTGGGTAATGAATAATGCTGTTCCTAGATTTCATAATTAGGTATGACATAAACTGTTCACTGGACTCCATAGATGTTTGGCTGTCACCAGATCCACTAAGTATTCTTGTCCACACACTTTTGTGTTTAAAAAAATTGATAAATGTGTTATCAAACAAAGCGAAGAAGACAAATTGCATCTTATATCTCCTGAAAAAATGTCTCATTGTAGTAAGAGACATAACAAAAAGAATTAAACTAGGGGTGCCAATTGTTTTCCATAGCAATAATTTACCCCCAGTAGAAAATTCCCCATAACAAGCCAGTAGACTAATGACAGAAATTGACCAACTTTTAAAAACTTTACATTATCAAGTAGAACTACCGAACAAGTTAATCTTGGAAAATTTGGAGTGTGTAAAGACATAGGAAAACATTTCTGAGTGATTTATAAGGAAACTGATTTCCTCATCGATCAAAAGGGAAACTAAAAAAGGTGATCTCTAAATCAGTTAATATTGATTTCTTTGATTTGTCTTGGTATTATTGAAGGATTAATTTTTCTTTCCTTGGGAAGAGAAAAGGTAGGATAAATATTCCTTTCTGCCTAAGTTACCTTGTGTTCATCCTTCATTGCCAAAGAAGACCATGCCATCACAGAAATGACATGACTTGACTTTGTTTTGAGTGAGGGAGGGCTGTGCAGGTTGTCTAAAATACCTACAGATTTAGGGAATGATTATTTTAACAAGATTGAATAGTAGATAAGTTATAATCAGCCTAAAAATGTATTTTTAGAAGTGAAATCAAATAATCATAGGATTAAACTTAGGTAAAAGAGGATTCTTTACTAAAGGTCAGATTACCCTTTTCAGACAGTGGGAGGGGGTTAGAGTTGACTCAGCTCATCCCAAGTTTCTCTTTTAATAAGCTAGTTTTTCTTTTGCAGTGAGTTACCCATAGCAGAAATCCTTAAAGGACCACTGAAGGAAGCTTCTCAAAAAAATTTCACAGAATGATAGATATAAGTTCTAAAACAACGAAATATTGAATCTCGCCATTATCCCACCCTAGAAATTTCCTGTTATGCTCCTGACATGCCCAGCAGCTGAATATTGCAAATCTATCCACTTCTCTATAAAACTTAATAATCAGCCTCATGAATATAGTTCCTTTTTTATGTTGTAAAATAAGTTTTGTAAACCTATCAATTGTGACTAATGACTGAGGACTTTGATGACCTGATTTAATGGTAATTTGCTGGTATTAAATATTTTTCTTCCAGAAGCAATAAGCCTCAGGGAATCTCCTCTTTTAGACATAGCAGATATCCACAATCACCTTTGCAATTCAACTCTATACTAGAAATGCTAGCTATCACAAAAACTCAAAAGAAAAGAAATAGAAAGAATAAACATTGATAAAGAGGCAAATTATAAATATGCAAAAGACCATTTTTTTGTAGAAGATACAATTATTTACTTAGAAAAATCCAGAGTCAAATAAAAATTTAAATGAAACAACAATTACAGCAAGACAGGAGGATGTAAGTAAACCCAAAGAAATTAAATGTATTGTATAAATTATCAATAAATTCCAACAGGAAGAGATAGGAATATCAATTTTATTTCAAATAATTACAGGCAGCATGAAATAACTGAGAGTCTACCCGCCAAAAGATGGATAGGAACTGAATGAACACAGTTAACTTTTTACATATATAACAGCAGACTTAGATAATTGGAGAAATATCACTTGCTCATTGGTAGGCCAAGCCCAAACAATAAAAATGATAACACTACTGATATTAATTTACTAACACAATGCAATACCAATCAATATACTAAAAGATTTCTTTTTTATTACTATTTTATTTGTTTTCAGTATTCTACAATAATTTCCATATAACTTAGATTTTTTTCCCCCTCCCTCACCGAGTCGGCATACAATTTTATATAGGTTCTACACATACATTCCTATTAAATACATTTTTACCTTAGTCATGTTGCATAGAATTAAAATGAATGGGAGAAATCATAAAACAAACCATAATGTAATGCAAAAGAAAATGATCTGCTACATTTTGCGATCGAATTCCATAGTTCTTTCTCTGGATGTGGAAAGCATTTTGCCTTAAGAGACCATTAGGAATTTTTTAAGTCCTTGCCTTGCAATGAAGTTCTAAGTCTACCAGAAAAAATCCTTGCACACTGTGGTTGTTGCTGTGTATAAATTTCTCCTGGTTCTGCCCCTTTAGCTCAGCATCAGTTCACATAAGTCTTTCCAGGCCTCTCTGAAGTCTTCCTGTTTATCATTTCTTGCAGCACAACAGTATTCCATTACATTCATATACCATAGTTCATTAAGCCATTCCCCAATTGATGGACATCCCCTTGATTTCCAGTTTTTGGCCACCACAAAGAGCACTGCTATAAATATTTCTGTACATGTGGGACCCATTTCCGTTTTTATGATCTCTTGGGGATAAAGTAGGGGGAGGTACTGCTGGGTCAAAGGACATTTTTGTAGCCCTTTGGGCATAGTTCCAAATTGCTCTCCAGAATGGTTGGATCAGCTCACAGCTCCACCAACAATGAATTAGTGTTCCAACTCTCCCACATCTTCTTCAAGACTTATCATCTTCCTGTTTTGTCGTGTTAGGAATCTGATAGGTGTGATGTGGTATCTCAGAGTTGTTTTGATTTGCATCTCTCTAATCAATAATGATTTAGAGCATTTTTTCATATGACTAAAAATATCTTTGATTTCTTCCTCTGAAAACTGTCTGTTCATATCCTTTGACAATTTATCAACTGGGGGATGACTTGTATCCTTGTACATTTGACTTAATTCTCTATATATTTTAGAAATGTGGCCTTTATCACAGACACTAGTTGCTAAAATTCTTTCCCAGTTTTCTGCTTCCCTCCTAATCTTGTTTGCATTGGGTTTGTTTGTGCAAAAACTCTTCATTTTAATGTAATCAAAGTTATCCACCTTGCATTTCATAATGCTTTCTTTCTCTTATTTAGTAAAAAATTCTTCCCTTCTCCATAAATCTGATACATACACTATTCCTTGCTCCACTAATTTGTTTATAGTGTCAGTCTTTATACCTAGATTATGTACCCATTTAGACTTTATTCTTGTGTATGGTGTCAGGCATTGGTCTATGCCTAGTTTCTGCCTTTTTTTGATACCTAAACCAGGAAGAGCCAAAAAAGAGAAAGAAAATTATAGACCAAATTTTCTGATGAATATAGATGCAAAAATTTTAAATAAGATTTTAGCAAAAAGAACACAGCAACTAATCACAAGAATAATACATTATGATAAGGTAGGATTTATACCAGGAATGAAGGGCTGGTTCAATATTAGGAAAACTATTAACATTATTTATCATATCAACAACAAAACTAACAGAAACCACATC
Source organism: Bettongia penicillata ogilbyi (assembly GCA_023548195.1). Lineage (NCBI taxonomy): Eukaryota > Metazoa > Chordata > Mammalia > Diprotodontia > Potoroidae > Bettongia > Bettongia penicillata. The sequence goes on along the minus strand of JAJHZJ010000801.1, from coordinate 91,521 downwards.
TAAATATATTCAGAAGAAGCTTTTGACAAAATACAACACCCATTCCTATAGAAAATACTGGAGAACATAGGAATAAATGGAACTTTCCACAAAATAATAAGCAGTATCTACCTAAAACCTTCATAAAGCATTATATGCAATGGGGATAAGCTAGATGCATTTCCAGTAAGATCAGGGGTGAAACAAGGATGTCCATTATCACCACTATTATTCAATATGGTACCAGAAATGTTAGCTGTAGCAATAAGAGAAGAAATAGAAATTGAAGGAATTAGAATAGGCAAAGAAGAAACTAAGTTATCGCTCCTTGCAGATGATATGATCATATACCTAGAGAATACCAGAGAATCAAGTAAAAAAGTACTTGAAATAATAAACAACTTTGGCAAAGTTTCAGGTCACAAAATGAACCCACACAAATCTTGTGTATTTCTATATATTATTAATAAAGCTTAACAGCAAGAGATAGAGAAATCCCATTTAAAACTATGGTAGACACTATAAAATATTTGAGAAGTCTACCTGCCAAAACAAATCCAGGGACTATATGAACACAAATACAAAACACTTTTCACACAAATAAAGTCAGATTTAAGTAAGTGGAAAAACATCAGTTGTTTGTGAGTAGACTGAGCCAATATAATAAAAATGACAATTCTACCTAAATTATTTTACTTATTTAGTGCCATACAAATCAAACTATCAGATAATTACTTGTAGAGCTAGAAAAAAACAATATCAAAATACAAAACGTCCAGAATGTCAAGGGAACTAATGAAAAAAAAATGCTAGGGAAGGTGGCCTAGCTCTACCAGATCTCTAATTGTATTATAAAGCAGCAATTATCGAAACCACTTGTTACTGGCTAAGAAACAGAAGGGTAGACCAGTGGAATATGTTAGGTACCCAAGACACAGTGGTCAATGAATATAGCAATCTACTGCTTGATAAACCCATGGATCCCAGCTTGTAGGATAAGAACTCACTGTTCAACAAAAATTGCTGGGAAAACTGGATAACAATACCAAAAGATTTCTTGAGAAAGTTAGAAAAAATAGCAAAATTCATCTAAATGAACAAAAATGAACACCAAAGGAATTAATGGAAAAAGTAGGAAGGAAAGGGGCCTGGCAGTATCAGATCATAAAACCACATTACAAACTTGATAACATTAAAGAATATGCCATTGGGTAAGAAATAGAGGTTGATCATAGGTACATGATATACTAAAGCAAAAGTGTGCAATATCTTCTTATTTGAGAAATTCAGTGATCCTAGCTATTGGAGAACTGACTATTCAGTAAAAGCTGTTGGGAAAACTGGAGAGTAGTCTGGCAGAACCTAGGGTTAGAATAACACTTCACAGAGAAGACAAGCTCCAAATGGGTCTATTCCTCAGACTTCTAGGGTAACACCATAAACAAAGGAGTATGGAAGAAATTATCTGCCAGTTCTGTGGATAGAGGAAGAGGTCATGACCAAGTAAAAGACAGGTTCAAGTGAGGCAAAATGGGCAATTTGGAATACATAAAATTCAAAAGTTTTTCTACAAACAAAATCGATGCAGCTTTAATTGGAAGAGAAGTGAGAAGTTTGGGGGAAATCTTTGCAGCAAATTTTTCTGATAAAGCTCTCATTCCTAAGATGCATAGGTAACTGTTTCAAATTTATAAGATTAAGAGTTATAGAACTGAAAAATGGTCAAAGGATAGGGAAAAGGGGTTTTAGAGGAAAAAATGCTATAAATAACTTTTTGAAAACATGATTCTAAATACCTATAAATTAGAGAAAAAGAAATTGGAAGAACTCTGAGGTAACATCTCACCCCCATTAGATTGGACAAGTGGAAAAAAAGAAGAAAAATGGCAAATGTTGGAGGGAATGTAGATGCTTTTAGGCACTGGCAGTAAAACTGTGTGCTGGTCTAGCCATTCTGGAAATACAGTTGGGAAATATTAAGCTAGAAAGCTATTAAATTATACCTACCCTCTGAAGTTGGGAACAAATCTTGGCAGCAAGTTTATCTACTAAATTGAATGTCTCATTTCTATGATACACAGTCAATTGATTCAAATGTATAAGAGTTATACACATGATAAATGTGTGTAGAAAATAGTCATTTTTTTCAATTCTCTTAACTTTTCCAAAAGAGAAATAATGCAGCAAATAGAAATTTTCACTGTCTCCATGATACAAAGCACCTGGAATTCAAAAGAAATTTTAAAATAAAAAACCCAAAACCAATCAACTGATTTCTATACTGAACTCACTCAGTCCCTTTCCTACCACTTCAAACTGGCTACATGAGCTGACCAGGCTGTGTAGATCTACTCTAGACAGAACAGATAGGCAGCATGCTCCTCTGTAGAGGTCTAGACTATGGAAGCTGGGTGGGGTCATGCAGCCAGCACCTTTGTTGGCAGCATTCTGTCCTGCAAAAGAAGTCTTTAAGGGGCTAGTTAAGTAATGAGCCAAGTAATGACTCCTTTTACCTAATTAAAAAAAAAATCAATCTAGGAGGGGAAGATCCCTCTCACTGGCAAAACAAAAAAAATACTGTTTACATTCACTCTGAACCATGGGGGCCCAAATCATGATTGGTAAGTGGTGCTTGGGCTGGGACCTATTGTTGGACAATGAACGAAAGTCAGAGTGAATTGGGTTTAAGGCATGGTCTTTAAGAAAAAAAAATCTAACCAGTAAACCCCAAGATATCTTGCTAGGTTTCAGCCATCAAAATTTCCATTTCTTTGGGTGGAACACCCACAGGTAAGAGCTGTAGTGCCCCATGTGGACAGAACGAGAGGAAGGAAGGAAGGTAAAGGAAGGAAAAGAGGAGGAAAGGAGAAAAGGAGGAAGTCAGGGTTCGAGTTACCCAACTGCAATCGTCCAATTGGGTCCCCAGTGGGCAGCTTGCGCTGCTCACAGGTTGTTGTTTGTCCTTCATTCTTGAAGAGGACCAATGTCCTCTGCAAGGTCGCCAGCCTCACTTTCTCCTCCAGAGCCATATGGGTCCAGTGGCAAGATATAGATCAGAATGACTAGAGATGACTTCTCTTAGATGAACTGATGCAAAATGAAGTGAGCAGAAGCAAGAGAACAACATACACAGTAAAGCAATATTGTACAATGATCAATTGTCAATGACTTAGCTATTCTCAGCGATATGTTGATTCCAGATGTCAATCATTACTAAGTTCATTTGTTCACAAAAAATTAGTCTGAATACGAGCATTTATTTCTCTGAAAGCTTGTGAAACATGCATATAGAGATACATATGGAAGATGATTGTGAGACAATGAAGTCAAAGATGGACAGACAAAGCAGAACTTATGTCTTCAGAGCAATTCCCTCTCACCCCCTCTCCCTTTCTGGCTCAGGATCCTCACTCATGTCAGCCAAAATTATGGTCTCCCTATGGTTAATCATGATATGAGAAAGGAATTTCTTAAGTGAATAAGTTATAAATACAATAAGAAAAGACAATTGACAAAGTGTCAATTGAAATTACGATCCCAGGAAATCTGTTTCCTTTACCATTACCATGATGTAACATACTACATGTCCATAAAATACTTAAGAAAAGTCCTATTATTCAAGATAGTGTTTAGTCAAGGTGCCTAGTCCTTGGTCGTCATAAACAGAAGAATGGTCTGATCAGCTTCATCTGGCCTTGTGGTGTTGACATAAGAAGGGGCATTTTGAGTTCATTCAAAGAGCAAAGCATGCCTATTATGCCAGAGCTCTGTAAAGCATTATGGCAGATTGAGCTCAGAGAGGGCCACAATGACTCTCCTGATTGGCCAATCCAGGTTTTAGGCCTTTTTCATATCTTGGGAGTTCAAAATAGTTTAGGGAGGGGTCTACAGAAGTAATTTCAAAGAAAGAATTGATGTAGTGTGAATACAGATTGAAGTGTACTATTTTTAATTTATTTTTTGGTTAATTTTCTTTGGATTTGTGTCTTTCACAATATGACTAACACAGAAATATGTTTTGCATAATTGGACACATGTAACCTGTTTAACATCTCAGGGAAGGGGCAAGAGAAGAAGAGAAGGAGAAAATTTGCAGCTCAAACATTTTCAAAATAAATGTTAAAACTATCTTTACATATAATTGGGGGAAAGTAAAATACTATTTTATATGTGCTCTAAATAACTATTGATTAGAGACATGCAAAAAAAAACAACCAAGGAAGCATCTCACAATGATTAGATTGGGTAATATGATAGGAAAAGAAAATAACAAATGTTGGAGGGGATGTGGAAAAATAGGTACACTAATGCACTTTTGGTGGAATTGTGCCCTAATCTAACCATTCTGGAGAGTGTGTTGGAACTATGCCCAAAGAACTATCAAACTGTGCATACCCTTTGACCCAGCAATACCTCTGTTAGATCTTTATGCCAAAGAGATCAAAACAAAGAAAGAAAAGGACCTATATGTACAAAAAAAGCTTAAAGCATCTCTTTTTGTGGTGCCAAAGAATTGAAAATAGAGGGGATGACCATCAACTGGGGAAAGGCTGAACTAGTTGTCTTATATGATTGGGAGGAAATACTATTGTCCTATAAGAAAAAAATAAGCAGGATGTTTTCAGGAAAACCTAGGAAGACTAACATGAACTGCTGCAAAGTGAAGTGAGCAGAACCAGGAGAACATTGTGCACAGTAGCAGCAGCACCATACAAACATTAACTGTGAATGACAGCTATTCTCAGCAATGCAGTAATCCAAATTAGTTCCAAAGGACCTAGGATAAAAGATACTATCCACTTCCAAAGAAAGAACTCATGCAGTATGAGTTCAGATTGAAGCATACTTGTTTTTAAATTTTTTAAAATTGTTTTTCTTTTGTCTGCATTTTTTTTCAACATAGCTAATATGGAAATACTTTGCATGGTTGCACATGCATAATTCACATCAAATTACTTGCCTTCTCAAGGAATGGGGAGGGAGGGAATTTGGAACTCCAAATAATCCTGGTCCATTAGCTCAAGTGCTACCTCTATGCAGTGTCTGCAGCAGGGAAGGTCAATGATCCTGTTTAACTAAAATATCCTGCTTTCTGAAATGAAAGGTTTTAATAACTTCTAACCACTTAACATTTCTCTCACCTCCTTTATATTTCACTTCTAACTCGTTAACCATACGAGCCATGGTTAATGGTGACAACTTTTGATAAATGAAGAAGCATTTATGAAGCACCTACCATTCATCAGGCACTGTTCTTCACTTCGTGGATACAAAGAAAGACTCAAGGACAGCTCCTGCACTCCAGGAATACAGTCTACTAGAGAAGAGAGCATGAGATAATGGGATAAAGATGGTTGCATATGCCAGAGATAAGGGGCAGAATTTCAGAGGGAAGATACTAGCAGTGGGGGAGGAAAGAGTACTGGAAGCATCTCTTGGAGGTGGATATTGATCTGAGACTTGAAGGAAGCCAGGAGGCAAAGCTGAGGAAGGAGAATATTCCAGAAATTTGGAAACAGCTGGGACTGGGAATGAGAAGTAAACTGAGGAAGAAACAATAAGAAGGCCAGTGTCTCTGAATTGCTGAGTGTGTGGAGAGGAGTAAAGTTTAAGAAGTCTGCCAAGGTTGGAAGTTGCCCCATTGTGATATGGTTTGGCTTGATTCAAGAATTGGCTCTTAGTAGTTAGAAGACTTTTTAAAAATTATTTTTATGTATTTCCTTAAATATTTCCCAATTAAATAAAATTGTTAAACAATTATTTTCAAAATATTGAGTTTCAAATTTTTCCCTACTTTCCACCCTTCTCCCACTCATTGATCAGGCAAATTATTTTATTTCAATCATCACATGCCAGGTCAAGCAAAATTCCATATTACTCATGCTGGAAAATAAAACACAAACAAAATAAATCAATAAAAATAGAGTAAAAGAAAGTGTACTTCAATCCACATTCCAAGTTCATCAGTTCTGTTTCTGGATGTGGATAGCATTGTTCATCATGAATCCTTTGGAACTATCTTGGATCATTGTCTTGATCAGAGTAACTAAGTCCTTCACAGTCAGTCATCACACAATGTTGCTGTTACTGTACAATGTTCTCCTGGTTCTCACTTCACTTTGCATGAATTCATATGTCTGCCCATGTTTTTCAGAAACTCTATGGCTTGTCCTTTATTATAGCACAATTATATTCCATCCCAATCATATACAACTTGTTCAACCATTCCCCAATAGGTAGGCATCCCTCAACTTTCAATTCTTTACCACTACAAAAAGATCCACACATATTTTCATACAAATAGGTTCCTTTATCTTTTCTTTGATATCTTTGGGAAACAAATTTAGATCAAAGGATATGTACAGATTCATAGGTCAATTTTTGTTAAGCTACCACATACAGCTGAAAAAAAGGTATACAGGAAGTTCTCACCTTACATAGGTGGACCATAATTTTTGCGTAATGTGAATTTACTTGTGGATGCGGAAAAAGGCAGGAGGGAGGCAGGAAGGGTGGAGGAGGGGCCAGTACATTGTTCAAGGACACGTGGGAGTTAGGCACAAAGAAGGAAGTGCAGGAATAGGACCACATGTTGGGTTCAGCAACATGAGGCCTGGTTGGAATTTAAAGGAAAAACATGCTGGCAGGCAGACACATGGGGTCCAGAGACAGAAACATTCAGGAGAGGCCAGACATATACCCCAAAGCGGATGGATAAAATACCAAAAATCAGTAACCAAAGTCTCTGGTGGGTCAGTCGACTGAAATCAAGGTCTCCTCTCTCAGCGCTAGAGGTCTCAAGCCAAGCCCTGATCCAGCAGTGGTGGTGGCTTTTCTCTTTGCAGGTCTCTTCTCCTTTCACTTGGAGGACTTTTTAAAGGCTTTTTGGGAGGTGGCAGGTAGGAGGTGACAGAGCATCAAGCTCGAAAGCAGGAGCAGAAAGATATCCCAGTGCTTTATTATAAAGTTTACATGGGTGGATTTTTTGGAATGCAGATTTCTTGCAGAATTCTTTACATAAAGTCCAATTTATATGATGTGAATTTATGTTAAGCAACATCTGTCTGCACTCCTTTCTATTCCTTTTCAGTTTTCTCAAGAAGTCTTTCATATCTAAGCTTTCTAAAATTCCTATTACTCTTCTAAATTTCTTTCTAGTAATTTAATGGTTAGGTTTATCTAGCTCTCAGAGGGAAAAGATGAGGTTCCCCTGCTACTATAGTTTTACTGTCTATTTCTTCCTATAATTCCTTTAACTTTTCCTTTAAGAATTTGAAACCCACGTTTACCAAACATAAGTTTACCTTTGTTATTACTTCATTGCCTGTCATTCCAGTTAACCTCTTATAGGGCTATTTTTGCTTCTACTTTGTCTGAGATCATGATTGCTATCCCTCCATTTTTTACTTCAGCTGACATATAACAGTTTCTGCTCCAGCCCCCTATTTTAACTCTGTGGTTCTCTCTGTTTCAAATATTTTTCTTGTAAAAAAAAGAAAAACAAAAACAAAAAACAAGAAACTAAACATATTGTTGGATCCTGGTTTCTAATCCATTTTACTACCTGCTTCCATTTTATGAGTTCATCCCATTGACACAGTTAGGATTACTAACTATGCATTTCCCTCTATCCTGTTTTCTTCTTTTTCTCCTTCTCTCTTTTTTTATTCTGTTCCTACTCTGATTTCTGTTCTGCATATGACCACTGTATTCTTTTATCAGCCCACTCTTTTATCACTACTTTTTCTTTCTCTTTCCCATTCTCTTACCTCCCTCTATGGTAAGATGGATTTTTGTGACCAATTGAGTAAGTATATATAGTTACAGATATAAATATAAATACAGATACTTTCCCTTTCTGAAACAATTTAGATGTGACTGAGGTTCAAAAGCCTTGGCCATGCCCCCACTACCATTTTCCACACCAGGGTAAAAGGTTTTCCTCATACACCTATTTTGTGTGAGATCACTTCCCCCATTCTTTCTTTCCCTTCTGCCTTCTCCAAGGGCATCCATATTTCTCCTCTATTCATTTATTTTACATCATTCCAACCCAACTGACTCACTTCCTAACCCTCTTTTTCTGTAGAATCTTCTACCTGTTCTAATAATGATAAAATTCTTAGAAGATATGTGTATCATCTTCCACTATAGAAAAGTATAATGTTATTGAGTTGCTTATGATTTCTCTTTCATATTTACCTTTGAATGATTCTTTTGAGTCTTGTATTTCAGTGCTGATCTTTTTGTCATGAATGTATCAAAGGTCTCAATTTCATTAAATATCCATTTTTTCCCTTGGTATTTTTCAGAAAGAGCAAGCCTGTAGTAACTGGAATGTTCTCAGAGTGTATGTCTCCACCTATAAGTATCTTCTCCACTGAGTGTTCTGAGGCTAGTTGTGCTTTCACAGAGAATAAGTCTGTAGTAACTGGAATGTTCCCGGAGAGAGTGTCTTCTGCCACAAATATCTTTTCCTCTGAGTGTTCAGAGAGTAGATGTGCTTCTCCAGAGAGCAAACCTGGTGTAAGAAAGAGACTGAAAAAGCCTCTCTGGGCAAAGAAACCAACCTTCTTAAGAGAAACAAAGGTGGGGCCACAGACCATACTGGACGGACTATCGACCCCACCTAAGTTTCTCCTAAAGGTTGGTTTCTTTGTCCAGAAAGACTTTCCAGTTTCTTTCTTACATTGGAATGCTCCCAGAGAAAGTGGCTCCTGCCACCAGTATGTTTTTTCCTCCGAGTGTTCTGAGGTTAGATGTGCTTCCACAGAGTGATCCTGTAGTAACTGGAATGTTCCTGGAGAGAGTGTCTTCTGCCACAAATATCTTTTCCTCTGAGTGTTCAGAGAGTAGATGTGCTTCCCCAGAGAGTAAGTCTGGTGTAAGAAAGAGACTGAAAAAGCCTCTCTGGGCAAAGAAACCAACCTTCTTAAGAGAAACAAAGGTGGGGCCACAGACCATACTGGACGGACTATCGACCCCACCTAAGTTTCTCCTAAAGGTTGGTTTCTTTGTCCAGAAAGACTTTCCAGTTTCTTTCTTACACTGGAATGCTCCCAGAGAGAGTGACTCCTGCCACCAGTATGTTTTTCCTTCGAGTGTTCTGAGGTTAGATGTGCTTCCACAGAGAGTGATCCTGTAGTAACTGGAATGTTCCCGGAGAGAGTGTCTTCTGCCACAAGTATCTTTTCCTCTGAGTGTTCAGAGAGTAGATGTGCTTCCCCAGAGAGTAAGTCTGGTGTAAGAAAGAGACTGAAAAAGCCTCTCTGGGCAAAGAAACCAACCTTCTTAAGAGAAACAAAGGTGGGGCCACAGACCGTACTGGACGGACTATCGACCCCACCTAAGTTTCTCCTAAAGGTTGGTTTCTTTGTCCAGAAAGGCTTCCCAGTTTCTTTCTTACACTGGAATGCTCCCAGAGAGAGTGGCTCCTGCTACAAGTATGTTTTTTCCTCCGAATGTTCTGAGGTTAGATGGGCTTCCACAGAGAGTGATCCTGCAGTAACTAGAATGTTCCCAGAGAGTGTCTCCTGCCACAAGTATCTTTTCTTCTGTGTGCTATACAGCTGGGTTAACTGATTTTCCTTCCTAAAACAAAAAATACCATTTGTCACCATTTGTCATGGCTCTCAGGGAGGAGGAGAGGGAGAGAGAGGGATACATGGGATACAATAATGTAAGATACAGAAAACACCAATTAAAAGTTTTTAAATGAGGTCAAGGGTCTAAAGGTTATTCATGGGGAGGTGGTAAGGGGAAAGAAAGGGGTTTTGGATGTGCAGAATGATTCCTTCCACCTCTGCAACCTCAGGATCAGGGCTCGGCTTGAGACTTCCAGCGGTGAGAGAGGAGAATTTTCGGTGCTTTGCCCATTATCTGTGTGTCTGGCATCTACTTGGCTGTCTTCTGTCCATTTGTGCTAGGGTACCATGTGTCTTTCTTTGATCCACATGTAACAGCCTGTCCTTTGCTGTGTGTGGCCATGTGTGACCTCCATGTCTGTCTCCTGCTTGTTCTTCCTCTCAATTCTGGCCAGGCAATCATGTGACTGATCCCAACACCCACCTGCTCTTTCTGCTCTAGTTTCTCTGTCCCTAGCAGGCAGGTGTTCTTAAACTGTCTCCTGGTTCTCTCCCTTCACAGCTTCATGACCCTCCCCCTCTTCCTGCCTCCTTCCCTCCCTTGTTGCCAGGTCTGTGGGCAAGTTCACATCACTTCAAAATGACTACATTTACAGCTTTGCCCAATGTTCCACTTAGTCAAAGCAAGACCTCTCCGTAGTTGATAAAAAGCAACACCACCACCAACAAAAAACAAAAGGCATAAGTGGAAAGGAGTTTGGCAGGAATTTGACAGGCAACCAATACCTCACACCATGTATCAAATTAAAGTTTAAGGGAATACATGAGTGAAATATGATTATTAAAATAATGAAGTGATAAGTGATTAAAATTATAAATTATAAAAATATAAATATTTTATAGATGTCTATCTATAAAATATGTAATTACAATAATTAATATTTACTCTAGTTTAGACCACTAATTTATTCATTCTTCAGTTATAGAGTAAGCTCCTCCCATGTGCTGGGCACAGAGAAAGACAGTTGGCCTAATTAAGCAATCAACAAGCATTTCTTAAGTACCTCCTGCATAACAGGCACAGGCATAGGTTCTGAAGATACACAGTCTCTAACCACTAGAAGCTCAGGTTCTAATGAAACAGAAAACACATAAAAGTATATAGAGAATAAAGATAAATAAAGGCAAAGTACAAGTCAGTCAGTCTGGGAGCCAGGCCACTAGCAGCTGGGATCAACAAAGGCTTCATGGAATAGATGAGGCTTGAACTGTGTCTGGATGGAAGAGATGGATTCTCTGAGACCTCAGGATAGAGGGCCAGCTTCAGAGTCAGAAGGGCTCAGAGTGTAAATCCTGCCTCAGATCCATGCTAGTGGCATGACCGCAGTCAAGTCACCTCACCTCTCAGTGCCCCAGAACACTCTGTAAAGTCACAGACACATTCAGATGGGCTGTTAATCTTACTGAGGAGGCAGAAAGATGAAAGAGTACTTGACTTGGAACACTTGGACTTGCCCTTGCCCAAGGTCACATAACATGTAAGTGCCTGAGGACGGATTTGAACTCAGATCTTCCTAATTCTAGGCCCAGTGCTCTAACCAGTGAATCACCAAGATGGAAAGATTCAGATATCCTAGAAGATAATTGCCAAGCAACTATCCTCGAGCTTGCCTTGAGGCCATGGAAGGATAATAAAAGAGTTCATTCTCACTGCAGAGAAGTTCCACAAGTGCTCAGTCCCTTGTGAATTCAATACTCACCCTGAGGAAAAGCTCTAGTTGCCCTACCTGAGCTAGGAACTCCCCAAGTAGCCTTACATACAGTGGGTGCAAGGGTCCATCACCCCACAGAGAATGTAAACTACCTTTAATATAAACAGCAAGAGAAGCTTTAACTACCTTGTGGGAAAACTTGTACTTGACCACCACTTATCCCTGGATTTTGGCCTTCTTTGTTCTGTTTCTGCACAATACCTGACCTGGTCCAGTGGAGGTGTGGGGATCCAACCCGTTGCCACCATAGGGCTCTTCTCATGAGTAAATTCCCTTACATAACACAATGAGCCCCAGTAAGCCTAGTAAATCAACCTATATAATTCTCACTGGCATGGCCTGCTTCTTTCTTTGGAATCAAACACCTTCCCATTAGGGTATACCATAATGAATGCCATCCCCTTTGGATGGTACATGTCCTAACAAGTTTGTTTCTGCTAAAATGGAAATTGGAGAGCCTCAGGGAAACCCCCTCAGCATTAAGCTTAATTAACCCAGCCTGGCACCAAAGTGGTGACAAGAGGTTAAGGGACTTGCCCAGGGTCACTCAACTTGTAAGTATCAGAGGGAGGATATGAATTCAAGTTTTCCTGGCTGGAGATAGAGCTATAGTTTAGTCTATGATGCAATAAGACCCATTTTCAGGACCCTCAGGACCTATGAGACTTTAGCTCCCACTTTCCATGACCCCAACACATGCATATGTATATACACATACATACACACACTCATGGTCAATTTAATGTTAATTTCATCCAGTTGTTACCTACATATATAAAATTCATTCATTCAACAAGTGTTGAGCATCTGTGGTATGCTTCACCTTATGTGTTGAGTGTTTATGGGATGGGATTGGTGTGGAATGGTTTCCTGTAATACCTCTAAGTAAGGACTCAGGAATCAACAGGCTAGTGACCAAGCCTGAGAGGCTGGAGGTACAGATCCAACAGGCATGTGGTCAGACCCTGAGGCACTGGAGTAAGAAGTCAGGGGCCAAGACCCTGATCCTCAGTGCAAGAAACTTGGGACAACTCCCCCTGTCTCCCAAGAGCAGAGCTTAGCTTTAAAAGTTACAACATAGGCTGGAAAATCATCAGAAAAAAGAAAACAAAACAAAAAAAACTGATTATAGAAAGTTACTGTGGTGATGGGGAAGATCAAATACAAACTCAGAAGAGGACAATGATGCCAAAACATCTACATGTAATTCCTCGAAGGGAAATTTGAATTGGTTTCAGTCCTAAAAAGACCTCCTGGAAGAGTTCAAAAAATGACTTAAAATCACATAAGAAGGGCAGAAGAAAAATTGGGAGAAGTAATGAGAGTTTGCAGGAGAATCACGAAAAAGGGGTCAATTGCTTGGTAAAGGAAGTACAAAAACTAGACAAAGATGTAGAAAGATTCACCGAAGAAAACAATTTCTTAAAAAGGAGAATTGGCTTAATGAAAAAGGAGAAACAAAGGCTAACTGAAGAAAACAATATCATAAAAATTAGAATTGAGTGTGAGAAAGCTAATTTAATGATTCTGAGACAGTAAGAATGAATCAAATAAAATCCAAAGAAGAAAAAATAGAAGAAAATGAAAATAAAATACGTCATCAGAAAAACCACTAACTTACAAAATAGATCAAGGAGAGGTAATTTCAGAATTATTGGACTACCTGGGTAACAAAAAACTAGCCTGGATAACAAAAAAGAGCATCTTTCAAGTAAGTAACAATGAAAACTGCTGTGATATCCTAGAACCAGAGGGTAAAACAGATATTGAAAGAATGCACTGATTACCTCCAGAAAGATCCCAAAATAAAACTCCCAGGAATATTAGGGCCAATTGCAGAACTCTCAGGTCAAGGAGAAAATACTGCAAGAGACCTAAAGAAACAATTCGAAAATTGTGGAGCCTGAGTCAGGATTACACAAAATTTAGCAGCTTCTACATTAAAGGATCAGAGGCTTTGGAATATGACATTCTGAAAGGTAAAGGAACTTGAATTACAATGAAGAATCAACTACCCAGTAAAACTGAACATAATCTTTTGGCGGGGGAGGAGACGGACTTGGAGACATTTAAACATTCCTATTGAAAAGGCCAGAGCTTAATAGGAAATTTGATTTTGAACTATAAGAGTCAAGAAATGTATAAAAAGGTAAACAGGAAACAAAAACATAAATTATTCAATATGATTAAAGTGTTTCCATCCCTAAAAGGGAAGATGATTCTTATAACCCTTAAGAACAGTACCACTATTAGGGCAGTTAGAAGGAGTATACACAGACAGAGACTGTGGGAATAAATTGACTTTGATAGGATGACATAAAAAAATTAAGGAGTGAGCAGGAGGTTACACTTGGAGAGAATGTATGGTGTAAATTATAGCACATTAAAAGGAGCAAAAAAATCCTATTGCAATGGAGAGAAAGAAGGGAAGGGGTGAGCATTGCTTGAACCTTTATCTCAACAGATTTGGATCAAAAAGGAAATGACATACATATTCAGTTGAGTATAGAGATCTATCTTACCCAATAAGGAAGTAGGAGGGGAGGGGGCCAACAAAATATGGGGAGTGACAGAAGAGAGGGCAGACTGAAGGAGGGAATAGTCAGAAGCAAAGCACTAATGAGGAGGGGCAGGGGGAAAGGAGAGAGAAAGAAAAGTATAAATGGGGAAAACAGGATGGAGGGAAATGCACAGTTAGTAATCATAAGTATAAATGTGAATGGGATGAACTCACCCATAAAACAGAAAGATACAGAAGAGTTGATTAAAACCCAGAATCCTGATATGTTGTTTTCAAAAAACACATTTGAAACAGAGATGCACACAAAGTACAGGTAAAAGTCTAGAACAGAACATACTACTCTTCAGCAGAAGTTAAAAAAAAAAGCATGGGTAGCAATCATCTCAGAAAAAACAAAAGTAAAATAGATCTAATTAAAAGAGACAAAGGACAAAAGTACATCTTGTTAAAAGGTATCATAGACAATGAAGTAATACTAAATATTAATACTAAATCAATACTTAACATATATGCACCAAATGGTATAGCATCCATATTTCTAAAGTAAAAGTTAAATAAGTTACAGGAGAAAACTGACAGTAAAGTTATAATAGTGGAGGATCCCAACTTTTCCCTCTCAGAACTAAATAAATCTAACCACAAAAAATAAAGAAGAAAGAATTTAAAGATGTGAGTAGAATTTTAGAAAAGTTAGATATGATAGACCTTTGGAGAAAAATGAATGGGCATAGAGAGAAATAAATTTTTTTCTCAGCAGCACATGGCACTTACACAAAAATGTACCATGTGTTAGGACATAAAAACCTCACATTCACTTGCAGAAAACAAAAATATTAAATGCATCATTTTCAGAGTATGAAACAACAAAAAATTATATATGAGAAAGAGACATGGAGAGTTTCAATTAATTGGAAATGAAATAATCTAATGCTAAAGAATATGTCAAAGATGACATGTTTCTATGGACATGTCATAGAAACTATCAATAATTTCCTCAAAGAAAATGACAACAATGAAACAACAGACCAAAATTTGTGGGATACAACCAAAATGGTACTTGGGGGAAATTTTACATCTCTAAATGCCTACATCAATGAAATAGAGACAGAGATGATCAATCAATTGGGCATGCAACTAAAAAAAGCTAGAAAAATAACAAATTTTAAATCCCCAACTAAACAACAAATTGAAAATCCTGAAAATCAAAGGAGATGCAAAGAACAGAAAATTAAGAAAACAATTGAACTAAGAAATCAAACTAAAGGCTTGTTTTATAGAGAAAAAACTAACAAAAAGTAAACCACTGGTTTATTTGGTTTAAAAAAAGGTGGACGAGAACCAAATGACCAGTACAAAAATGAAAAGGTCGAACTCAGCACCAATGAAAAGGAAATTGAAGTAATAATTAGGAGTTATTTTGCCCAGTGGTAGATCAATAAATCTTACTAAGTGGAATGGATGAATAATTACAGAAATATAAATTGTTCAAAATAATAGATGAGATAGAATATGTAACCCCATTTTAGAAAAAAATAAATTGAAGAAGCCATTGATGAGCTCCTTAAGAAAAAATCCCCACACTGAGATGGATTCACAAGTGAATACTTCCTAGCATTTAAAGGACATTTAATTCCAATACCATATAAAATCATTTGTAAAAATAGGCAAAGGAGTCCTGCCAAATTCCTTTTATGACACAAATATGGTGTTGATATCTAAACCAGGAAGAGCCAAAATAGAGAAAGAAAACTAAAGACCAATTTCTCAAATGAATATTGATGCAAAAGTTAAAAAAAAAAGTAGTAGAAAGGAGATTGCAGCAATATATCACTAGGATCAGACACTATGACCAGCTGGAATTTATACCCAGAATGCAAGGCTGATTCAATACTTGGAAAACTATCAGCCTAAGTGACCATATAAATAATAAAACCAACAGAAATCAAATGATTAACTCAAGAGATGCCGAAAAAATTCCTGACAAAATATAGCACCCATTCCTAGGAAAAATACTAGACACCTTAGGAGTAAATGAAGCTCCCTTTAAAATAAGTAGTATCTCCCTAAAACCAACAGCAAGCATTATCTGTAATGGGATAAGCTAGAAGCTTTCTCAGTAAGATCAAAAAGGATGTCTAGTATCGCCACTCTTATTCAATATTGTACTAGAAATATTAACTCTACCAAAAAGAGAAAAAAAAAGAGATTGAAGGAATTAGAATAGGCAATGAGGAAACAAATCAATCACTCTTTACAAAAGAGATGGTATACTTTGAGAACCCTAGAAAATCAGCTAAAAAACTAGTCGAAATCATTAATGTTTAGTACAATCGCAGGATATAAACTAAACCAACATAAATCATCAGCATTTCTCTATATTACCAACAAAGCCCAGCAGCAAGACATAAAAAGAGAAATTCCATTTAAAATAAGTATAGGCAATTTAAAATACATAGGAGTCTACCTATGAAGATAAACCCAGGACTTAAATGCACACAATTATACAACACTTTTCACACAAATAAAGTGAGACCTAAGCAAATGAAAATTATTGGTTGCTCATTGGTAGGCTGATGCAATATAATAAAGATGACAATTCTGCCTAAATTAATTTACTTATCAAGGCCATAGAAATCAAGCTACCAAAGTTACTTTATAGAGCTAGAAAAGATCATTACAAAATTCCTATGGAAGAACAAAAGGTCAAGAATATCAAGGGAATTAATGAAAACTAATGTGAATGAAGGTGGGCTACCTATAGTAGATCTTAAACTGCATTTAAAGCAGTAATTATCAAAATCTCTGGGGTACTGGCTAAGAAATAGAACAGTCTATCTACGGAATGGATTAAGTACACAAGACACAGTAGTGAATGACCACAGTGATCTAATAGTCTAGTATTTGATAAATCGAAAGATCCCTGTATTTTGGACAAGAACTCACTATTTACCAAAACTCCTGGAAAAAATGGAAAACAGTATGGCTGAAAATAGGTATAGACCAAGACTTTACATTGTATTCCAAGGTGCTCTGCCTGAAGTAGTATAAATTTGATCCCATAAATCTGGCAAGTTATATTAGAGTTTGAGAGCTAAATTTTTTATCTTCCTTACTTATTCTATCATTAAAATAAACTGGGAAAATTAAGTCTTCTGTCCCATCTAGTTTCATTCATGGTTTCTTGAAATAGAACTCTGGAACCCAGGCTTTCATAAAGTTCATTGGAATTCAAATGGACCTACTTCAGTATGGTCGAAATCCAACACTCTGGCTCTTACTGAGTGGCCAATAATAAATAGGTCCTGGTCTAAGCCTCACTTGGTCACAGTTTGGGTTTTGAAGGTTCAGTGTGAGTGTAAATAGCAATTGTTTCTGTTCTGGCCAGAAACCCTGAGGGTCTTCCCCTTCCAGACTGAATAATTTTTTTTGAGTAAGCAAACTAGGGTACCTTTTGTCTCATTTCTCACTTAGCCTTAAATCACTGAATGGGTGTTGGTCTCAGAGAAACGGAGACCTGGGAAAGACCTTAGCTCAAAAAGTCAAATGGCTCCCACTGCATCTGGGGCCGTCTGTAGTCATCCTAACCTATGTCTTGCCACTGAATTCAAATGATTTTGGAGGAGAGAGTGAGACTGATGGCATTGCACAGCCCTGCTTCACTTAAATCAAATTCACTGGCAAGTCAAGACATCACCCTCCTGATGACATTGGTTCTCTTCCAGAACAAAGGATGAACAACAGAAAAACAACAAGGTAAGATCAAAATACATAATGATTCTAGACAATTCCAAAGTACTCATGATGAAAAGTGCTGTCTACCTCCAGAGAAAGAATTGATGAAGGCTAAATGAAGATCAAAGCATACTCTTTTTTTCACTTTCTGCATTTTTTCATGGTTTTTTCTCTTTGGGTCTATGTATTCTTTCATAACATGGCTAATATGGTAAGAGGATTTGTATAACTGAACACGTATTATCCATACCAGATTGCCTACTCTCTCAGAGAGGGGTGAAGTGAGGGAAGGAGAGAGAAAATTAAAAACTCAAAAATTTTTTTAAAATGTATGTTAAAAATTATCTTTATGTGTAACTAGGGGAAAAGAAAACATTATTGGAAATCCATATGTTATCCTCAGATTTCCCTGTCAGTTTTGGTTCACAAAAGTTGTATAAAACTTGAGAGTTGGAAGAGATCACAGTAGGTACCATATCCAAACTACATATGAAAGGAATTTCCAGTCTAAGACACAAACGATCATTCAGCTTTTCCTTGAATACTTCCAAGGAGAGGGAACCACCACCTCTTCAAGGCAGCCCATTACAGTTTTGGAGAATGCTCATGTTTAGGAAGTTTTTCCTGATATCAGGCCTAAATTTGCCTCTTTATAACTTCCAACTATTGCTCATAGTTCTGACCTCTAGAGTCAAGGAGAACAAGTCTAATCCTTCATCCATATAACAGGCTTTTCATTTTTGATACTTGATATCCTAAGTTTCTCTTAAATGCTTCACTTAGGCATTTTTTACTGTGATAATATTTCATTATTTTTAATGGAATGTAATTATTTGCTGAGGAAATAAAGAAAAGCAAAAGACAGTTTGTGCTCTGAAGGAGCTCAGTCTAATGGGGAAAATAACATGCAAACTGCTATGGAGAAACAAGCTCTGGAAAGGATAAAGTGGAAGTAATAAGCAGTGGGAAGGGGTCAGAATTAGGGGGGACAAAAAAAGGCTTCCTGTAGGAGGTAGGATTTGATCTGGGATATGAAGGATGCCAGGGAAGCCAGGAGGTGGAAATGAAAAGTGAGAGCCTATCAGGTATGGGGCTCAGCCAATGAAAATGCTCAGAATCAGGTGATAATGCCCTCTTCCCTTTGATGGTTCCTGCACTTCACAAAGGATCAAATGATCACTAATGCAATTCAAGAAATTACTAGCTAGAAAGTTGAGTAGAGGAAGTGCCAAGCCAAGCTCTCTCAATATTCCTTGCCAAACAACTTTAAAATAACACCTCAGTCAAATTCTCAAGTGGTAGAGTCAGCAAAACGTCAGGTAGAGACATTCTTCCAAGGCCTAGGCAACTTGAGAAGCTGGAAGGAGAGATCTGTAACACAGGGGTGGAGGCTGGCCAGGAGTCCATGTGCATGAAACACCAGCAGTTGGCCTAAGAGGTGACCTGAAAAGGAATGCCATTTAAATAAGTTACTATTGATGACTTTGACTTAATTTTAGTTGGATTGTAGGATTAAACTCCCTTCTTTAGGAAAAACTAGTCTCAACAGCTAAAACAAACTAACAAAGGTATTCTTTTAAGTCTAGGTTACCTATAGATTTAGGGAATAGGTAGATTGATAAGACTTCATCATTTAGTAACAGATAATTTAGAGTAAGACATACATCACTGTAGTAACAACGTAAAGTATTAGATGACTCTTTTTAAAGACTAAGTTCCCCTTTCTGACAGCTGGAAAAGGGGGGTTGACAAAAGGTTAAGTTCTTTATACTTAGTGGATAAGCTCCATTATTTTTCTTCAGCTAGAGCTTAAGTACAAGTTGAGTAGTATAATCTTCTTAGGTTGGGTTACCCTTTCTGGCAAGTACAGGATAGGGGGTGGAGAGTGACTGCTAACTACAAATCACAAGTTCATCTTTCCCAGTATTAATTCAAACTACAAGCCTCTTCAAAGGAAGCTTTCTGGTTACAAAATGCTTAAGGGATAAGAATTTCTGGGGTAATCTCATTTGGACAGCTAAATATTGCCACCAGTAGGAATATGGGTTAAGAAAGTCTGGGAGAAGCAAAGCAGTCAGATGAACTGCTTTGTCCAACTGAATTATGTTCAAAACAACTTTCCTAAGATTGTGGTAATTATTTTATTCCTTTTATCTGCTACAAAAATAAGCTCTAAAATCACTCCTTTCTCATTAATTATTGAGGATAGTTGACCTAACTTGAGGGTAGCTGGGAACTGTTTCTATGAAATCATAATTAGTTTACTTGGAAACTCTGTACTTCAGAGTTATTTTCTAATTCTTTTTGTTACTTAATTTTTTTTACCATATTCTTATTATATTTATTTTATTAATTTTAATAGTCAGAAGAAGCAAAAATTTTGAGAGCTCTCAAGTCAGAGATGAAAAGGGGATGTAGCAATCAGCTAGAAAGAAATTATGGAGACCCCTGTGCTAGCACTAGACACAAGATTGGAAGCTGTTTGGACACTCCATTGCCTATAGATTCCCAGGTCACAGTTCAAGGGCAGAGAGGAGCACTTTCTGGTAAGAGGGAGCAATATCATTTGCAACCCCAAAGGATCAGGGGAACTGAGGGGCAGTATCACTTCTGGTCAAAAAGGAGCAGGACCCTGTGGGGAAGTATTGATTGCAGACCTTGCTGGGTAAGGACCAGGGCACAGACCAGAAAACCCATAACCAAACCTCTCCCCAAATCACATTATATTGGAACCACCAAAAACTTTCAAACCCTCTCCCTGAACTAGCTCTGAAAACAGCAGGATGAAAAGGCCTGAGGCTTCAGCCAATCCTCCCACCCTTACCCCTACCCCCCCACACTTGTGCTTTAGCTAAAGTACAAAAGAAAAGGGTAGTAGTCATGATCTCAGACAAACCAAAAGCTGAAATCGTCCTAATTCAAAAAGATGAGCAGGGAAACTGTATCTTGCTAAAAAGTAACATAGACAATAGTATAGTATCAATACTCACCAAAGATGCACCAGACGGCAGAGCAACCAACTTCTTAAAGAAAAAGTTAAATCATTTACAGAAGGAAATAGACAGCAAAACAAATTAACAATACCTGCTAACACTAATACTAACCAACAATACCCCAACTTTTCCCTTCAGAATTAGGCAAATCTATGCATAAAAATAAAAAAAGTTAAGGAGAAGAAAAGAACATTAGAAAAGCTAGATATGGTAGAACTCTGGAGAAAACTGAATGGAAATGAAAAGGAGTATAATTTTTTTTCTCATCTATACATGGCATCTTTACAAGAAAAAAATGAATAAATATTGGCTTATAAAAACTACATAACCAAATAAAGAAAAACACAAATATTAAATGTATTTTTTGCAGATCACAATGCAATATAAATTATCAAGATGTGGAAGCATAGTTTAAAAAAATTGGAAACTAAATAACTTAATCCTAAACAATGAGTGGGTCCAAGAACAAACTATAGACTCAACCAACAATTTCATTAAAGAGAATTACAATAATGAGGCACCATACCAAAATTTGTGAGATGCAGTCCAAGTAGTACTTAGGGGAAAATTTCTATATCTAATTGCTTGCATCAGTAAAAGAAAGAAGGAGCATATCAAGGAATTGAGCATGAAACTTTAAAGAGTAGAAAAAGAACAAATGAAACATATCCTGTTAAATATCGAAATGGAAATCACTAAATCAAAGATGAGATTAAGAAAATTTTTAAAAATCAAACTAATAATTAAAAGTAAAAGTAGTTTCTGGCTTTATCAATATACTAAATAAAATAGATAAACCATTAGTTAGCTTGATTAACAAAAAGAAAGTAGAAAACCAAATTTCCAGTGCCAAAAACAAAAGGATGAATGCATACCCAATGAAGATGAAATTAAAGCAATGCTTAGGAGGTATTTTGCTCAATCATATGCCAGCAAAATTGACAATTTGTATGAAGTGGAAGAATATTTACAAAAATATAAGCTGCTCATGTTAACAAAAGAGGAAATAGAATACTTTAATAATCCTATCTTAAAAGAAGACATTGGACAAGGCATAAAAGAGTTCCCTAGGAAAAAATCCCCAGGACCACATGGATTTGAAAGTGATTCTACCAAGCATTTAAAAAACATTTCATCCCAATACTATATAAACTATTTGAAACAATAGGTAAAAGAGTCCTACTGAGTTCCTCTTATGGCACAATTGTGATTTTCATACCTAAACAAGGCTGTGGGAATATACACACATTAATATATTCTTAATAGCACTGTGAAATGACACATTCATTTTGGAAAGGAATTAGGAATTGGCAAAGAAAGTAACAAAAATGTTCAAAGCCTTTATAACAAGGACTCCATTATACCCCAAGGAAGCCATTAATGAGAAAACAGTCCCCAAATACTTCAAAATATTTATAATGGCATTTTTGTTGACACCTAGGAATTGGAAGCAAAGTTGATGCTCATCAACTGGGGAATGGCTAAACAAGGCATGGAACATGAATATGGAATACTGAATGGAATACTGTGTAGTAAGAAATTATGTGTATGAGTACAGAAGTATGGAAGTATGGAAAGATCTTTGTGAACTGATGCAAAGCGCATGTAGAACCAAGAAAATAGCATACATACACGGTAACTATTAATTTAAATAGAAAGAATGACACTCAAGATTAAAAGTACCTGTAACAAAATGTCAAAGATCAAATGGGATTGAAAAGGAAACATGAGAATACACCATCATCCTATCCTGCCCAGGAGGTGAGAGGTCTACAGGTGTTACCCTTTATACACCTTCTCCTGAATGCATTGACCAATCTTCTTGCTTTTCTTTTCCTCCCTAAAAGAAAGAATACAATCTGTTACATGGCCTGACTCTGCAGGATGGGGAGAGGGAGGGATACATGGGACACCTTGGAGACATAAGAAACAGAAAGCAATAAAATAATTTTTGAAATGTCAAGTATCTCAAGGGAAATAATGGAGGAGGTAAGGAAGAAAGAAAGGGGTTTGGGGTCAGTGATTATCAGTAGCAGATCTCAAACTCTGCTACAGATCAGTGATTATGAAAACAATTACTGTTGTTATTGTCTGAATTTTCCTGACCCCTTTTGGGGTTTTCTTAGCAAAGATACTGTAGTGGTTTGCTGTTTCCTTCTGCAGCTCATCTGACAGATGAGGAATTGAGAGAAACAGGGTTAAGTGACTTGCCCAGGGTCACACAGCTAATGTCTGAGGCCAGGTTTGAAGTCAGAGATGAGTCTTCCTGACTTCAGTCCCTATAGAATATCTAGCTGTCCAGAAAACAATTTAAACTTGTTAAAAACTAAAAGGTTGATCAATGGAAAAGATTAGGTATGCAAAGTACAGAAGCAAATAAATAAAATAGTGTTTAATAAATCCCAAAACCGAAGTTGCAGGGGAGGGGAGGCAGGGGAGAAGACACTATTTGATTAAAAAACACAGATGAGGTAAGGGAAAAGCAGTTTGCCAGATCAACACCTCACACCACATATTGCAAATTAAACTACAAATGGATATATGAATTAGGTGTAAAAGAGGATTCAACAGCCAGTTAGAGGAGCAAGGAGGAAATTCCTTTTCACATGGGTTAGGGGAAGGGGTTATGATAGAACAAGCAACAGAGAGAATCACAGAAAAAAAAAATGACTGATTCTGTTTCTATAAAGTGAAATATTTTTCCACAAACAGATTAAATGCAGTTAAAACGAGAAGGGCAACAGTTAGTGAAAGAAAACATCTTTGCAGTAAAATTCTCTATGGACTGTTGCATTTGCAAGATGAAGGAGGAACTGACTCCAGGGTGTAAGATTGAGAGCCATTCACCAATCGGGCAAAGGAACAGGAAGTTTTCAAAGGAAGAAGTCCAAGCTGTCAATAACCCTGTGACAAAATGTTCCAAACCCCTCACAATGAGAGAAGTGTACATTAAAACAACCCTTTTATTTCCATCTGTCAATCATAGAGCTCCACAGGTTTAGGGACAGTCCCGTCTTTCTGTTCCACAACAAGGTACATGGAAATGTCCCTTTCACCAGGTGCCGGTTGAAACTAGAAAAAAAAAATACCATTAAATTAAACAACACCAAACGAAGAAGGGGTGGGGGAAGAAGACTTCCTAGACTGTCTCCACTCTCCCCAGCCCCGAAGCCAAGCCAAGGATGGGAGGGAGGGAAGAAGAAAGGATGGAAACGTCCACCGGCGGAGGGGAGGGCGGGAGTGTGCCCAAATGCTTCCCCCTGCTGGCCTGTATCGCACTCCACTCTCCCACGCCACTCCCCGTCCAAGCCTCAAATCTCCAGACAAAGGTCTGCCCAGGCAGGAAGCTCCGACCAAGAGGAGAAGGTACAAACAGGCTCACCCCTGAACACGCACACACACACACACACGCACGCACGCACGCATGCATGCACACGCACACACACACACAGACAGAGAGACAGAGAGAGAGATTATACACACAAAACAAAGATATTATTAATCCGAGGACCTTCCACCCCCTTACAAACATCCTTCTGGGTACTGAGGGAAGCTAATGGGGGGGTGGGGGGAAAGGTTGTGGGGGGGAGGGAAGAGAAGAAGGAAAGGAGAGGCTGAGGCAGGAGCAGGGAGGGGGCACTTACCTCACAGTCACTTAGGTACTAGCAGGACCTTCAGAATCGGTCAGTCTGGAAGGTGGGAGAAAGGGATAACCGAGGGGAGGGTGGGGTGTGGAGGGGAAGGGAAAGGAAAGCGGGTGGGGGGCACGCAGATGACTCTAGCTCACTCCACTCACATTCTCCTCCAGACAAAGAAGTCTTACACTTAATATAGGGTGGGAGGAGGCGGGTATTGAAACGTCACTGCAGGGAGAGGAGGGTGGTGGGAAGAGGGAGGGAGGGAGGGAGGGAGGGACGGAGGGCGACTCTGAAATCAGCAATGGGGAGCCCCCCCCAATCCTTTTTCTCAGCCCCCATGACCTAAACTAGCCAGGGGAGGGGGCCGCAGGTGCATCCTCCACCTGGAGGTGGGCCCAGGGCTGATCAGGCTCTCAGGTTCCTGAGCTCAGGCTGCTGGGGCTAGGGTGAGGGGCGCAAGAGCTGAGCTCAGCTCGGTGTGATGGAGAGTCTGCCCCTTTATGGAAACTGGGAGGAGGACAAAGAAAGGAAGGGGGAACAAAGAGAGAGGAATTGGGGGACGAAGACAGGAATCGAGGGACAAAGTGGAGAAGGGAAAGGACAAAGAGACGAAGGGGGAGATTGAGGGAGGTCTATCCTGGGCTCCACAAAAGGGAAGAAACAGCACAGGAGGTGCAGCAGCCTCTGCAAACCAGCAGCCCTTGAATGGGACTTGGATTCCTCACACTCCCCTGAGCAGAGGAGAAAAGGGAGGGGGATGGCTGGGAAGAGGGCGGGACTCAACCTCCTTTCTCCAGGCAAGAGGAGACAAAGAACAGCGCTTCTGCCCCCGCTGTTCGTATGTGGGTACCCGGGTCTAAATCCTATGTCATATAAACCTTCCAGAGCTTGGACAAGATGCAGCCACACCCTCCTTTCTGCCTCAGTCTCTACCAAGTCACTTACTAATTTTCTTTCTAAAACTATTTCAGATTTGGGTCTTTGTTCTCTGCCATGCCACTAGTGAATTGGAATAGCGGAGAGACCTGAAATTGGAGGCAGAAGACCTAGATTGAAGATCTGCCTTACTCACTGTGTGCCCATAGGCAGGCCACTTAAACTCCCTAAAGCTCAATTTTCATATCTATAAAATGGGGTGATAATAATACCTGTGCCAAGTAAATAACAAAGTGGTTGTAAGGTCCAAATGAGATATTTGCAGGGTGCTTTTTATACCTTGAGCCACTATAGAAGGGTTTATCATTATTATTATTATTCATCTGTCAGTCTTTCTGATGGAGTTTACATATCGTTCAATTGATTCTTTTCTATTTAATGTTATTCAGATCACTGCATAGAATTACCATTTATTCTAACTCAATCAAAGTATTGGTATGTTAATTCATCTGGTGCAGGATCCATGAATACATCTTTAGGACAATTCTGGGAGGAGACAGGACAGTGGGGGTCACATGTTCCCATGTGGTTTTCAGGTCATCCCCTAGGTCTCTACATGTTGGAAGCTTTTCATCTAAGCAGTTTAGAGATTGGGAACACTTGGTATGCTATTAAAAACATTGCTCTTGAATGTTAGTGGTTCGATGTTATGACTAGGAGATTGGAAGGATAGTTTTGTTCCATGATAATGTTCCAGTTCCAGTACAATTTATTTTTGAATTCCCAAGCATTTCCTGAGGTCTCTATGTGTAATAGGAACACTTGTCATCTGTTCACTTTTGAAAGATATTGAGCTTCTGATGCATAATTCCAGTCACCAGTTCATATCTTGCGAAGTATTCATTAGGCATTAATGTTTTACAACCTGCAGTGAAGAGTTGCTTACTTTCTCACACTTCCTTCCATAGTCTGTGCTGATTGCTAGATCTGGACACCTGAAGCACAGTCTACAATTTCTGCTGACAATGACCTGATGTGAGATTGCCATCAGAAACCCCTGCCATTTCTATAAACAAAGCAATATGACAAACATGTGTTCTGTGGTTCTCTGTACACACATTGTTGGATGAATTCCTGTGGAATGTCACCTATGGAGTGCACCTGGATTCCATTCTTGGATCTTGCTATTTTATAGGCTTCCCCTATAGACTGACCACTTTCAGATACACTGGAAACATCCAGGGGTGTGGATCTATTTCATTTTTGTTGACTTACTTTTACTATTGCTAAATGAAGTATTACATCTCTGTGTTCCACAAATATTTCTGTTTTTAAATTTTTTAATATGAGCTTTTAACGAGAAGTATTGATCTCGTTTCATTATTAGGTAGATTTTTTTTAGGATACTTTCCAATTCTGTTTCCATTTTTGCAGAAGTAGGAGAGGATCTTTCTACACTAGACCCTGTCTTAAAGTAGGGTGGCTACTCTAAGAAAGCCATCTTCTAGGAGCAGGAATGGGAAGGAGGAAAGACTTCCCCTGATTTGGCAGGCAGAGGATCTTAAGGGATGGATGGATGACTCTGAGAGTTACAGGAATGGCTATAGCTGAGGTGTTATCAGGGCTACTATGGTTATGGCCACATAAAATAATTGCTGTGTGGAGCTCCAACCAAGGTAGACTTCCCTATGGAAAAGCTCCCTAAGCATGCTCTGGAGACACCCAACACTTGTGTTTCACCCAGGCATACTTCCTTCAGGAGCAGAGAGGAGATTCTCACCAAAATACAAGGACTTGCTGAAGGTCTTTCACCAGGAGCTACCTCCTGATTTTGTTACTCCATAAGCATTCTCCTGGGGACAACCCCTCCATTAAGAAGGGGTTCCAGTTGGTTTCCTTAAAGACATTTCTCAGTTAGGGGTTAAGTTATTGCTATCACTATAGATCCCCAAAGGCCAGAGCGCACACAGTAAATAAATAAGTTTATCCTGGATTATCTCAATTGTTATATACTGCACCCTTGGAGCAGGACAAGGGCTTCTTGCCAATGTCAGATATTGCCAAGAATGACACATCATGTTTCACTTTCTGGAGTTTACCCTTTCAAATGCCTCATGCTGTGTCTGCGTGCATAAACTTGGGAAAGATCCCAGAGGGGCACAGATGCTGGAATGGGAACAACATTTGGAAAAGGGAATTGGGGTTGCTCAGCTTTAAGGCAGGCACAGGTCTGGGGGAAGCAGTGGGAAGGTAATCAATATCAAAGGTCTCATTGTGGGAACTCTGTGACTGGGTCAATCAATATTATACACATAGCCCTGCAAGCACCCTGTCCCTTCCACATTTAGATCATACATATTCAAGAACTTTCACCCAATTGAAAAATGAGAGCAGTAGAGAGGGTTTTACATTTTTCATTTCATTCAGGAACTGAATACAGTATTACCGTTCCTAGTTAGGATCACCCCAGAACTCAAAGTTTTGGCACTTTTGGTCATGATTCATATTTCAAGCTACTATGTACACGAAGCAAATTCCTGCAGTGACAGTAAGAGTGATGTACCCAGTGTGACATGGGCCATGGGAATATGAGGAAATGGTAGAACTTGATTCTTAAAGTGGGGATGATGGCACAGTAGTGTGATGATATAATAGAAGGGATCCAGCATAATGTACAGAGAGATTAGTCCATCTGCCACTCCCTTCCACACACCTCAGCTGAGTAGTTCCACCAGACATACCTGTACCTGTAGAGAGGCCCCTACTGGTATCCATAGAAGGACACAGAGAGTTCCACAGGAGTGGGATATTTTCATTAAGCTGGGTAAGAGAAATCGGGAGGATGAGAACCCCAAGCCAGATCAGCACTTTGCAAGGGACAGCTCCATGCAGCTGAACTTTTGTGACCCAGTACAAATTTACTGGATGGGAAACATTTGTTGAGCATTGGAATAAATAGGAAGATTTCCTCCACATCTCCAGTCATGTGCAGGAACTGCTAGGAGAAGCATTTGCTTCAGCAGAGTAATAGTGGAGTTAGGTTAAGTGAGTACCTCAAGGCTGGGATGTTAATGATTTCCTTGAAGGGATGACCTGGGTGCTGTGCACAAAGTGGCAAAGGAGAATTAAAGACTGCAGTAAGATACAATCCAGGGGGAGGAACCAAGATGGAGAAGTAAAAAGACTCACCTATGCTAGCTCGGAATCCACAGCCCATAAATTTCATGTAAAAAGAACTCCCCACAAATTCTGGAGCAGTTGAAGCTGCACAGCAATGCAGTAGAGGAGATTTCCGTTCCAGAGAGCCCTGAAAAACTGGCACCAAAGGTCCATCATGAACTGGACAGTGGAGGCCAGCCCTGGCCGTGCAGCCCCAAGAAGAGCAGATCCGAGGAGGCTTCAGGGACGGAATCTCCAGCGGCCAGGAAGGTCCCTCCACCCACAGGCACTACAGGTCAGTGAGAGAGACTTCTGGGCTGGCCACGAGGGGAGTGGGGTGTCTCCATAACTCAGGCCCACTTGGGAGGCAGCAGCAGAGGCAGCGGCAGAGGCAGCAGTGGCCAGGGGCTCCTGGAGCAAACGGGACCTCAGATCCATTACTGAAGATCTCCGCATAAACCCCCCAAAGGAACTGAGCCTGGAAGGCAGCCCTGCACCCACCTGAGAACCTGATTTAATCTTACCCTGAATAGCAGCCTCACCTGCTGCGGAAAGCCTGGAGGCTGGGGAGCAGCATTTGAATCTCAGACCCCAAGCACTACCTGGATGGATCGAGGCAGGGGTGGAGAGGAATCTCAGAAGTCAAGTAAATGGCTGGGAAAATGTCCATAAAAGGGAAAAATAATAAGACCATAGAAGGTTAGTTTCTTGGTGAACAGATGTTTCCTCCTTTCCTTTCTGATGAGGAAGAACAATGCTTACCACCAGGAAAAGACATAGAAGCCAAGGCCTCTGTATCCCAAACATCCGAAATAGATATCCAATGGGCTCAGGCCATGGAAGAGCGCAAAAAGGTTTTTGAAAAGCAAGTTAGACAGGTGGAGGAAAAACTGGGAAGAGAAATGAGAGAGATGCAAGAAAAACATGAAAAATGGGTCAATACCTTGCTAAAGGAGACCCAAAAACATGCTGAAGAAAATAACACCTTGAAAAATAGGCTAACTAAATTGGCAAAAGAGGTTCAAAAAGCCAATGAGGAGAAGAATGCTTTCAAAAGCAGAATTAGCGAAATGGAAAAAGAGGTTCAAAAGCTCACTGAAGAAAATAGTTCTCTCAAAATTAGAATGGAACAGATGGAGGCTAATGACTTTTTGAGAAACCAAGAAATCACCAAACAAAACCAAAAGAATGAAAAAATGGAAGAGAATGTGAAATATCTCATGGGAAAAACAACTGACCTTGAAAATAGATCCAGGAGAGACAATTTAAAAATTATGGGACTACCTGAAAGCCATGATCAAAAAAAGAGCCTAGACATCATCTTCCATGAAATTATCAAGGAAAACTTCCCTGATATTCTAGAACCAGAGGGCAAAATATGTATTAAAGGAATCCATCGATCACCACCTGAAAGAGATCCAAAAAGAGAAACTCCTAGGAACATTGTGGCCAAATTCCAGAATTCCCAGGTCAAGGAGAAAATATTGCAAGCAGCTAGAAAGAAACAATTCCAGTATTGTGGAAATACAATCAGGATAGCACAAGATCTACCAGCTTCTACATTAAGGGATCAAAGGGTGTGGAATAGGATATTCCAGAAGTCAAAGGAAGTAGGACTAAAACCAAGAATCACCTACCCAGCAAAACTGAGTGTAATACTTCAGGGGAAAATATGTTCTTTCAATGAAACAGAGGGCTTTCAAGCCATGAAAAAGTAAACAGAAAAAAGAAGTCATAAGGGACTTACCAAAGGTGAACTGTTTACATTCCTACATGGAAAGACAATATTTGTACCTCTTAAAACTTTTCAGTATCTGGGTAGTTGGTGGGACCACACACACACATACACACACACATACACACACATGCACACACACATGTACACACATGCACACATGCACACATACAGACATGCACGCACATACAGAGACAGAGAGCACAGAGTGAATTTAATAGGATGGTACCATATCTTAAAAAAAAATTAAGGTAAATGGTGAGAGAGAAATGTAGTGGGAGGAGAGAGGGTGAAAAGGAATGGGGTAAATTATCTCTCATTGAAGAGGCAGGCAGGAGCCTTTTTAGTGGAGGGAAAAAGAGGAGAGCTGAGAAAAAAAGTTTACCCTCATCACATTCAACTAAAGGAAGAAAGAAAATGCACACTCATTTTGGAATGAAAACCTATCTTACAATACAGGAAAGTGGGGGAGAAGGAGATAAGCGGGGGGGGGGATGACGGATGGGAGGGCAAGGGGAGGAGGGAGCAATTTGAAGTCATCACTTGGGGAGGGACAGGACCAAAAGACAGAATAGAAACAATGGGGGGCAGGATAGGATGGAGGGAAATACAATTAGTCTTATGACTATTATGGAAGTCATTTGCAAAACTACACAGATAGGGCCTATACTGAGTTCTCTGCCTTCCCAAAGGGAATGGGTGGGGAGGGAGGGACGGGGAGAATTTGGAACTCAAAGTTTTAGGAACAATTGTAGAGTATTGTTGTTGCTACTGGGAAATAAGAAGTACAGTTAATGGGGAATGGAAAGTCATCTGGCCCTACAGGACAAAAGAGAAGATGGGGACAAGAGAAGGGAGGGATGATAGAACAGAGGGCAGATTGGTGATAGGGGAAATTGGAATACTCAGTGTATTGGGGTGGGGGAGGGGACAAATGGGGAGAAAATTTGGAACCCCAAATTTTGTGAAAATGAATGTAAAAAGTTAAACAAATAAATTTATATTTTAAAAAAAGAAAGCCAATTGAAATCATTAACAACTTTAGCACTTTTGCAGGATACAAACTAAACCAACCTAAACCATCTGCATTTCTATATCTTACCAATAAAGCTGAGTAGCAAGTAACAGAGAAATTTCATTTAAAATAACTCTAGACAGTATAAAATACTTGTGAATCTACCTGGCAAGATAAACCTAAAACCTACACTAACAGAATCCCAAAATATTTCGCAGAGAAATAAAGTCAGATCTAAACATTTGTAAAAACATCAGTTGCTCATGGTTAGGTTGCACCAATATAATAAAGATTACAATTCTATGTAAATTAATTTAGTAATTCATTGCCATTCCAGTCAATCTACCAAAAAAATATTTTCCAGAGCTAGAAAAAAATCGATACAAAATTCATCTGGAACAACAAAAGGTCCAGAATATCAGAAGGATAGGAAGGAAAGTGGTCTGGCCATAACAGATCTCAGACTGTGTTCAAACCGTAACATCAACACTATCTGGCACTGGATAAGCAATAGAGTAGTGTGTCAATGGAATGGATTAGGTACACCAGACATGGTAATAAATTATTATTGTGATGCAGTATTTCATAAACCCAAGTAACCCAAGTAATTTTCTTTTTTTTTTTTTTTGGAGATGAACACATTATCCCCTTTAACCTAGCAATATGACTTCTACACCAATGTCTATACCAAAGATATCATTAAAATGGGAAAAGGAACCCCATGTACAAAGTTATTTATAGCAGCTCTTTTTGTGGTGGCCAAGAAATGGAAACTGAGGGCATGTCCATCAATTGGGGAATGGCTAAACAAGTTGTGGTTATATAAATATAATGCAATACTATTGTGCTACAAGCAAAGATGAACAGGCACATTTTCAGAAAAAAACTGAAAAGTTTTATGTGAACCGATGCTAAGTGCAGTGGGTAGAATCAGGAGAATATTGAACACAGTCACAGCCTCTTTGTGAGAATACCGAGTTTGATAGACTTAGCTCTTCTCAGAAATGCAATGACCTAAAACAATTCCATAGGACTCACAATGGAAAATGTCATCCCCATCCAGAGAAAGAACTATGGAGTCTGAATGCAGAACAAAACACACGATTTTCTTCTTCTTCTTAAAATTCTCATGATGCCCCCCTGCCCCATTTATTCTAACTGTTCCAGACAACATGTTTAATAGCAATGTATATATAAAGACTATATCAGATTGAATACAGTTTTGGGGAGGGGAGAAAATTTTAAATTTATGGAAGTGAATGTGGACAACAAAAAATGAATTACCTTAAGAAATTATAAAAAGAACTCAGTACTTACAAAAACTGCTGGAAGAAATGGATACCAGTATGGCAAAAATTAGGTATAGTCCAAGACCTTAAATTGCACATGAAGGTACTCTGCCCAAAGTAATACAACTTTTGATACCACAAATCTTAGAAGACATCTTGTAATTTGGGGGCTAGATCTTTTGTTCTTCTCCCTATTTTTGGATTCTATCATTAAGAAAAATGTCTGGGATAATAAAAGCTTCTGTCCCATCTACTTTTTTTTGATTCTTGAAACAGAGTTCTGAGAAACCAGTCTTTGATAAATCCAATTGGGATTCCAATGCGGGTAGCACCTGACTATGCCTTGAACCCAAATCACTTAGGCTCTTACTGAGTGGTCAATAATACTTGGTCTCCTAACCCACCCAGATGGCTCAGAGTGCATGTAAATGGCAATTATTTCTATTCTGACCAGAAACCCTAAAGATCTTTCCCTCCTAGATTGATTTTTATTTTGTGAGTAGGCAGACTAGAACATCTTTGCCTCTTTTTTTTACCTTGTCTTCAATCACTGAATTGGAGTTGCCTCAGACAAAGTGAGACCTGGAAAGGCCTCAGCTTAAAAAGGCAAAGGTCTCCCACTGCATTTGGGGCCATCTTCTTGTGCTGACCTATGTCTTGTCACTGGCCTCTCATGACTCTGGAGGAGAGGATGACTTTACACATCCGTTCCTCATTTTGAATTCACTTGCAAGTCAAGACATCATCCTCCTGATATCATTGGTCCTCTTCCAGGAGGGTGGATGAATAAAACAACAAAAACAACAATGTAGGACCAAAATGAGCAGATGACTAGGACATAAGGAGTGATACCATAAGGTAATGAGGAGAGCCAGGAATAGTTCTCACCTGTCAGACCTATAGAGAAGGGAAGATTTACTATCAAAGAAGAGACAGATGACATTATGTGATAGGAAATGTACAAGTTTAACTGTATTCAGTTAAAAAGGTTTTGCAGAAACACAAAAAAGGCAACCAAATTTACAAAGAAAGCAGCAATCTGGAACATATTTTCACAACAATTGTCTTTGGTTAAGTCTCCTTTTTCAAATATATAGAGAATTGCATTATATTTATAAGAATACACGTTATTCCTCAATCAATAAACTGTTAAAGAGTATGGATTGGCAGTTTTCATATGAAAGAAACCCAAACTATGTGTATTTAGCGGAAAAAAACGCTCTAAATCATTATTGATTAGGAAAATGGAAATTATAACAGGTTGAGGTGCCAGCTCAAACCTAGGAGATTGGTTAATGTGACAAAAAAGGAAAATCATAAATGTTGGAGGAGATTTAGAAAAATTTAGCACATTAGTGCACAGTTGGTGGAGTTGTGAACTGATCCACCTATTCTGGATAACAATTTAGAAATATGTTCAAAGGGCTGTGAAATGGTATATATCCTTTATCCATCAATACTCTTTCTCAGGATATATCCCAAAGAGACAAAAAAGAGTGAAACCCGGACCTATTTGTACAAAAATAATTGTTACAACTCTTTCTTTTGTGGCACAAACTGGAAATTGAGAGGATGGACATCGACTGGGTAATGGCTGAAGAAGTTGCCATATTACTGTTGTGTCAGAAATGATGAGCACCCAGATTTCACAATGACTTGGAATAGTTACCTGAACTGATGCAAAATGAATGGAGCAGAAGCAGCAGAACAGTGTACAAGTAATAGCAATACAATATGATGATCGACTGTGAAGGACTTAGCTCTTCTCAACCACACAATGCTCCAAGACAATACCAAAGTATTCATGATGAAAAATGCTATCCATCTCCAGTGAAAGAACTGATGAAGTCCAATTGAAGATCAAAGCATACTCTTTTTCAGTTTCTGTATTTGTCCTCTATTTTTGGCTTTGGCTGTATATATTCTTTCACAATATAATTAATAGAGAAATAGGACTTTTATGAGTGAATATCTATGACCCATACAAGATTGCTCGCTCTCTTTGGGGTAAGGTGAGGGAAAAGGAGAGAAAATTTGGAACTCAAAAATTTTTAAAGGAATCTTAATCATTATCTTTACATGTAAGTGGGAGAAAATAACATATTACCAGAAAATGCAAATGTCCTCAGATATCCTTGTCAGCCTTGCTTCTGAGAAGTTGCATAAAACCTGAGAGTTAGAAGGGATCAGAGCAGGCAGCACCTCCAATGAATACAAGAAAGGAATTTCCAGCCTAAGATACAAATGCTCATTCAGCTTTTCCTTGAATACTTCCAAGGAGAGGGAACCACCACCTCTTCAAGTCAGCCTATCACACTTTTGGATAATGCTCATGTTAAGGAAGTTTTTCCTGATATCAGGGCTGAATTGGCCCCTTTGCAGCTTCCAGCTATTGTTCGTAGTTCTGACCTTTATCCATACAACAGGCTTTTGATTCTTTTTCTTTTTTTAAATACAAATTTATTTATTTAACTTTTTACATTCATTTTCACAAAATTTGGGGTTCCAAATTTTCTCCCCATTTGTCCCCTCCCCCACCCCAATACACTGAGTATTCCAATTTCCCCTATCACCAATCTGCCCTCTGTTCTATCATCCCTCCCTTCTCTTGTCCCCATCTTCTCTTTTGTCCTGTAGGGCCAGATGATTTTCCATTCCCCATTAACTGTATTTCTTATTTCCCAGTAGCAACAACA
This sequence comes from Bettongia penicillata ogilbyi, assembly GCA_023548195.1. Lineage (NCBI taxonomy): Eukaryota > Metazoa > Chordata > Mammalia > Diprotodontia > Potoroidae > Bettongia > Bettongia penicillata. Next base: position 56,532 of record JAJHZJ010000801.1, on the reverse strand, counting down.
ATACTCTACAATTGTTCCTAAAACTTTGAGTTCCAAATTCTCCCCGTCCCTCCCTCCCCACCCATTCCCTTTGGGAAGGCAGGCAATTCAATATAGGCCCTATCTGTGTAGTTTTGCAAATGACTTCCATAATAGTTGTAAGACTAACTGTATTTCCCTCCATCCTATCCTGCCCCCCATTGTTTCTATTCTGTCTTTTGATCCTGTCCCTCCCCAAGTGTTGACTTCAAATTGCTCCCTCCTCCCATTGCCCTCCCTTCCATCATCCCCCCCCACCCTGCTTATCTCTTTCTCCCCCACTTTCCTGTATTGTAAGATAGGTTTTCATTCCAAAATGAGTGTGCATTTTCTTTCTTCCTTTAGTTGAATGTGATGAGGGTAAACTTTTTTTCTCAGCTCTCCTCTTTTTCCCTCCACTAAAAAGTCTCCTGCTTGCCTCTTGATTGAGATATAATTTACCCTGTTGCATTTCACCCTCTCTCCTCCCACTACATTTCTCTCTCACCATTTACCTTAATATTTTTTAAGATATGGTCCCATCCTATTAAATTCACTCTGTGCTCTCTGTCTCTGTATGTGCATGCATGTGTGTATGTGTGCATGTGTGTACATGTGTGTGTGCATTTGTGTGTGTGTATGTGTGTGTGTGGTCCCACCAACTACCAAGATACTGAAAAGTTTTAAGAGTTACAAATATTGTCTTTCCATGTAGGAATGTAAACAGTTCACCTTTGGTAAGTCCCTTATGACTTCTTTTTTCTGTTTACTTTTTCATGCTTCTTCTCATTCTTATGTTTGAGAGTCAAATTTTCTTTTCAGCTCTGGTCTTTTCATCAAGAATGCTTGAAAGTCCTCTGTTTCATTGAAAGACCATATTTTCCCCTGAAGTATTATACTCAGTTTTGCTGGGTAGGTGATTCTTGGTTTTAGTCCTACTTCCTTTGACTTCTGGAATATCCTATTCCACACCCTTTGATCCCTTAATGTAGAAGCTGGTAGATCTTGTGCTATCCTGATTGTATTTCCACAATACTGGAATTGTTTCTTTCTAGCTGCTTGCAATATTTTCTCCTTGACCTGGGAATTCTGGAATTTGGCCACAATGTTCCTAGGAGTTTCTCTTTTTGGATCTCTTTCAGGTGGTGATCAATGGATTCCTTCAATACTTATTTTGCCCTCTGGTTCTAGAATATCAGGGCAATTTTCCTTGATAATTTCATGAAAGATGATATCTAGGTTCTTTTTATGATTATGGCTTTCAGGTAGTCCCATAATTTTTAAATTGTCTCTCCTGGATCTATTTTCCAGGTCAGTTTTTTTTCCCATGAGATATTTCATATTCTCTTCCATTTTTTCATTCTTTTGGTTTTGTTTGGTGATTTCTTGGTTTCTCAGAAAGTCATTAGCCCCCATCTGTTCCATTCTAATTTTGAGAGAACTATTTTCTTCAGTGAGCTTTTGAACCTCTTTTTCCATTTTGCTAATTCTGCTTTTGAAAGCATTCTTCTCCTCATTGGCTTTTTGAACCTCTTTGGCCAATTTAGTTAGCCTATTTTTCAAGGTGTTATTTTCTTCAGCACGTTTTTGGGTCTCCTTTAGCAAGGTGTTGACCCGTTTTTCATGCTTTTCTTGCATCTCTCTCATTTCTCTTCCCAGTTTTTCCTCCACCTATCTAACTTGATTTTAAAAATGCTTTTTGAGCTCTTTTATGGCCTGAGTCCACAGGACATCCTTCTGGGATGTCTGGGATAAAGAGGCCCTGACCTCCACGTCTCTCCCTGATGGTAAGAATTGTTCCTCGTCATCAGAAATGAAAGGCGGAATCATCTATTCCTCAAGAAAGTAGCTTTCTATGGTCTTATTTTTCTTCCCTTTTCTGGGCATTTTCCCAGCCAGTTACTTGACTTCTGAGATTCCTGTCCACGCCCGCCTAGATCCACCCAGCTAATGCTTGGGGTCTGAGATTCAAATGCTGCTCCCCAGCCTCGGGGCTTTCAGTGATGGGTGGGGCTGCTATTTAATGTGAGCTTAAGTTCTGCTTCTAGCGTGGGGGCAGGGCTGCCTCCCAGACTCAGTTCCCTCAGGGGGTTTATGCAGAGACCTTCGGTAATGACCTTGAGCTCCTGCCTGCTAGGGGAGTCCCGAGCTGCTGCTGCCTCCACCGCTTCCTCCCAAGAAGGCCGAGTCACAGAGACACTCCGCTCTCCTGGTGGCCAGCCCAGAAGTCTCTCTCACTGACCTTTAGTGCCTGTGGGAGGAGGGACCTTCGTGGCCACTGGAGTTTCCATCCCTGAAGCCTGCTTCGATCTGCTCCTCTAGGGGCCTCGGGACCAGGGCGGGGCAGGGGTGGGCTCTGGTGTCCCATGCATGATGCACCTTTGGGGATGGCTTTCCAAGGCTCTCTGGAACAGAAATCTCTTCCACTGTGTTTCTGCGCAGCTTGTACTGCTCCAGAATTTGTGGGGAGTTTTTTACAGGAAATTTGTGGGCTATGGATTACGAGCTAGCATACGTGAGCCTTTCTACTCCGCCATCTTGGCTCCTCCTTGAGGCTTTTGGTTCTTGATCCAGGATGTCCCAAGTTTGTGTGAAATACTTCACTGAGGCATTTTTTACTGTGTGATAATATGCCATTATCTTTTAATGGAATTTAATTGCTTTTAACCCCCAGAACTAAGGCTGAAAACAGTAGCGTGAAAAGTGTGAAAACTCTGAAGCTTCAGATATTCCACTCCCACTCACTGCACCCCCTGCCCTGTCTCCAATAATGGTGTTATCCACATGTGCAAAAATACCCATAAAATATTCTACATCAATTGGGCCTGAAAAGGAAAGATGAGGACACAGCATCACCCTACCCCATCCAGGTGCTGAGATGTCCAGAGGTGTTACACATTGCATACCTTTACCAGAATGCCTTGATCTGTTGGGCTTGTTTCTCTTTTCGCCCGTGGAAAAAAAAAACAAAACAATTTGTTACATGGTATGACTGTGGAGGATGGAGAGAGGGAGGGATGTATGAGATACCCAGGGGATGAAAGAAAAAATCAATCCTCAAAAAATTTTTAAAAAGAGATCCAGTATCTCAAAGGAAATAATGGAGGGGAGAAAGAGAGAATGGGGTGTGGGGTTAGAGATGATCAGTAGCAGATCTCAAACTCTCCTATAGATCAGTGATTATGAAACTGCTTTTCCTAGTTGTTTATTTCTGCCTGACTTTTCCTGACTAGAAACTGGAGTGGTTTTCCTTTCCTCCTGCATGTCATTCAACAGATGAGGAACTGAGGGAAACAGGTGTGTGACTTGCCCAGGGTCATTAATCTGGTAAGTGTCCACAGCCAGGGTTGAAGTGAAGGAGATGAATCTTCCCATCTGCAGGCCCTGCAGAATACCTAGCAGTCCAGAAAACAATTTCAACTTGTTAAAAATTGAAAAGGTGATCAATACAAAAGAATAGGTAAGGAAAGTAGAGAAGCAAACCAATAAATTAAAATCATAGTCAATAAATCCAAAGGCAAAAGGTAATGGAAGGTGCGGCTGGAGAGGAAACACTATTTGATTAAAAAAAAACCCGATGAGATAAGGGAAAAGCAGTTAGGCATTCAAATTAAACTACAACTAGGTACATGAATTAAGTGCAAAAAGGGACTCAAAAGCAACTTAGAGGAACAAGGAGAAAGTTACTTCTCCCAGCTATTAGTGGAAGAGGTTCTGACAGAACCAGAAACATAGAGAAACACAGAAAGTTAAACACAGAAAGTTAAAGAGGATTCTGCTTCTATAGGGTTGAAATGTTATTGTAGAAACATGGAATACAGTTAAATGAGGAAAAAGGTATTTGCAATAAAATTCTTTGAGGACTGTTGGATATGCATGTTATAGAAGAAACTGATTCCATTTTTTAAGATTAAGAGGCATTCGGCAATAGTCAAAGGAACAGGAAGTTTTCAAAGGAAGAAATGCAATCTGTCAATAAGCCTGTGACAAAATGTGCTAAATCCCTCACGATGAGAGAAGTGCTCATTAAAACATATCTCTTTTTTCCTTCCATAAATTGTAGAGATCTCCAGGTTCAGGGACAGCCCCTTCTGTCTGTTCACCCACAAAGTACCTGAAAATGCCCCTTTCACCAGATTGTGTTTCAAACCAGAACAGAAATAAATCTAGGATTTAATGAAAGAACACTAAACAAAAGAGATGACCAGGAGAAGGGGGAAGAATTCCTATTCTGTCTCCTCTTTTCCCAGGCCTGGGGTCAAGGCAAGGATGGGAAGAATAAAGGGTGGGAAGCTCCACTTGAGGAAGGGAGTACTTGTCCCCAAAGACTTCTCCCTAGCGGTCCTCTACTTCAAACACCCAACCCCATGACCCCACCCAGCCCTATCACCTGACCCAAACCCATGACTGCACCCCCTCCAGGCCCCCACCTCCAGAAAAAGGCCTGGGAAGGCAGGTAGCCCCAGGTAGGAGCAGGCTGGGAGAAGAAAGCACACCCAAGTACATCCCTGAACACGCACACGGAAACACACACACACACACACACACACACACACATACACACAGATTATCCTACCTCCACACACAACACGCGCAAAGAAAGATATTGATAATGCCAGGCCCTTCCACCTACCCTTGCACACATCCTTCTGTAAGCCAAGGGAAAGTAATTGGGGAGGGGAATCACAACCAAGAAAAGATTGCTGGTGGGGAGAGGGCAGAGGATAGAGAAGACATAGAGAAGAAAGGGAGAGGCTGAGGCACGGGCAGGGCGGGGCCACTTACCTACTTAGAGTCCCTTAGGCACTAGCAGGACCCTCAGGATCAGTCAGTCTGGAAGGTGAGGGGCTCACGGGGGTAAGAGAGGGGAAGGGAGGTTTTGGAATGTAAAGGGAAGGGACATGGGTGAGGGGTACGGAGACCTCCTCTGGTTTGTCCCACTCACATCCTCCTCCAGACAGAGAAGACTTACATTTAATATAGGGTGGGAGGGGGCGGGCACGGTGACGGCAATGCGGGAAGTGGGTAGTCTCTTCCCAGAACAAGATGGGCAGAGAGAGGGAGGGGGGTCTCTGACCTCAGGGCCAGAGCAGTGGTGAGCCTCCCGCATCCCCAATCCTTTCTCTCAGCCCTCGTGACCCAGTCCATCTAGGGGAGGGAGCCCCAGGTGCATTCTCCATTTGGGAGTGGGCCCAGGGCTTACTAGGCTCCCAGGCTTCTGTGGGGAGGTGGATGTGGCTGGGATGGGTGGGGGGTGGGGTGCAGCTGAACTCTGCTTGGAGTTGTGGAGGGTCGGTCCCATTACAGAAACTGGGAGGAGAACGACAAAGAGAGGAACGAGGGGACAAAGAGTGGAAGGGGTCAGGCAAAGAGGGGAAGAAGGAGGTCGAGGGAGGGCTGTTCTGGGCTCCACAAAAGGGAAGAAAGAGCACAGGACCTGCAGCAGCATCTGCAAACTAGCAGCCATTGAACTGGACTTGGACTCCTCATAAGCCCCAGAGGAGGAAAGGGGCGGGGCTCAGCCTCCTTTCTCCAGGAAAGAGGAGAGAAAGATCCCGCAGGTTGGGGAGGAACAGAGGGCATCCAGGGAGACAGCGAGTCTTCCCCTGCCATTTATGTGAGTGTACACTTATCTAAATCTTTATTATTATTATTTTTAATATAAATTTATTTATTTAACTTTTTACATTCATTTTCACAAAATTTGGGGTTCCAAATTTTCTCCCCATTTGTCCCCTCCCCCACCCCAATACACTGAGTATTCCAATTTCCCCTATCACCAATCTGCCCTCTGTTCTATCATCCCTCCCTTCTCTTGTCCCCATCTTCTCTTTTGTCCTGTAGGGCCAGATGACTTTCCATTCCCCATTAACTGTACTTCTTATTTCCCAGTAGCAACAACAATACTCTACAATTGTTCCTAAAACTTTGAGTTCCAAATTCTCCCCGTCCCTCTCTCCCCACCCATTCCCTTTGGGAAGGCAGAGAACTCAGTATAGGCCCTATCTGTGTAGTTTTGCAAATGACTTCCATAATAGTCGTAAGACTAATTGTATTTCCCTCCATCCTATCCTGCCCCCCATTGTTTCTATTCTGTCTTTTGGTCCTGTCCCTCCCCAAGTGTTGACTTCAAATTGCTCCCTCCTCCCCTTGCCCTCCCATCCGTCATCCCCCCCCGCTTATCTCCTTCTCCCCCACTTTCCTGTATTGTAAGATAGGTTTTCATTCCAAAATGAGTGTGCATTTTATTCCTTCCTTTAGTCGAATATGATGAGAGTAAACTTTGTTTTTTTCTCAGCTCTCCTCTTTTCCACTCCACTAAAAAAGTCTCCTTCTTGCCTCTTGAAGGAGAAACAATTTACCCCATTCCAGTTCACCCTCTCTCCTCCCACTACATTTCTCTCTCACCATTTCCCTTAATTTCTTTTAGGATATGATCCCATGCTATTCAATTCACTGTGTGCTCTCTGTCACTGTGTGTGCATGCATGTGTATGTGTGTATGTGTGTGTGTGTGGTCCCACCAACTACCCAGATACTGAAAAGATTTAAGAGTTCCAAATATTGTCTAGTTACAAATATTGTCTTTCCATGTAGGAATGTAAAGATTTCACCTTTGGTAATTCCCTTATGACTTCTCTTTGCTGTTTGCTTTTTCATGCTTCTTCTCATTCTTGTGTTTGAAGGTCAAATTTTCTTTTCACCCCTGGTCTTTTCATCAAGAATGCTTGAAAGTCCTCTGTTTCATTGGAAGACCATATTTTCCCCTGAAGTATTATACTCAGTTTTTCTGGGTAGTTGATACTTGGTTCGAGTCCTAGTTCTTTGACTTCTGGAATATCCTATTTCACACCCTTTGATCCCTTAATGTAGAAACTGCTAGATCTTGTGTTATCCTGATTGTATTTCCACAGTACTGGAATTGTTTCTTTCTAGCTGCTTACAATATTTTCTCTTTGACCAGGGAATTCTGGAGTTTGGCCACAGTGTTCCTAGGAGCTTCTCTTTTTGGATCTCTTTCAGGTGGTGATTGATGGATTCCTTCAATTATTTTGCCCTCTGGTTCTAGAATCTCAGGGCAGTTTTCCTTGATAATTTCATGGAAGATGATGTCTAGGCTCTTTTTTTGATCATGGCTTTCAGGTAGTCCCATAATTTTTAAATTGTCTCTCCTGGATCTATTTTCCAGGTGAGTTGTTTTTCCCATGAGATATTTCACATTCTCTTCCATTTTTTCATTCTTTTGGTTTTGTTTGGTGATATCTTGTTTTCTCAGAAAGTCATTAGCCCCCATCTGTTCCATTCTAATTTTGAGAGAACAATTTTCTTCAGTGAGCTGTTGAACCTTCTTTTCCCTTTGGCTCATTCTGCTTTTGAAAGCATTCTTCTCTTCATTGGCTTTTTGAACCTCTTTTGCCAATTGAGTGAACCTATTTTTCGAGGTGTTTTTCAGCAGGTTTTTGGGTCTCCTTTAGCAAGATATTGACCCATTTTTCATGCTTTTCTTGCATCTCTCTCATTTCTCTTCCCAGTTTTTCCTCCACCTGTCTAACTTGATTTTCAAAATCCTTTTTGGTCTCTTCCATGACCTGAGCCCATTGGATATCTATTTCAGATGTTTGGGATACAGAGGCCTTGGCTTCTATGTCTTTCCCTGATGTTAAGCATTGTTGTTCCTCATCAGAAAGGAAAGGAGGAAACATCTGTTCACCCAGAAAGTAACCTTCTATGATCTTATTATTTCTCCCTTGTCTGGGCATTTTCCCAGCCAGTTACTTGACTTCTGAGATTCCTCTTCACCCCTGCCTAGATCCACCCAACTAGTTCTTGGGGTCTGAAATTCAAATGCTGCCTCCATGCCTCAGGGCTTTCAGCAGCAGAGGGACTGCTATTCAGTGTGGGCTTAAGTTCTGGTGCTCAAGTGGGTTCAGGGCCGCCTCCCAGGCTCAGTTCCCTCAGGGAGTTTATGCGGAGACCTTCAGTAATGGATGTGACGTCCTGCCTGCTCCAGGAGCCTTTGGCCTCTGCTGCCTCTCCTGCCTCTGTCACTGCCTCTGCCGCTGCCTCCCAAGGGGACCTGACTTCTGGAGATACCCCACTCCCCTCGTGGCCAGTCCAGAAGTCTCTCTCACTGACCTGTACTGCCTTTGGGTGAAGGGACCTTCTCAGCCTCCAGAAGTCCCATCCCTGAAGCCTGCTCGGATCTGCTCCTCTCAGGGCCAGGCGGCCAGGGCAGGGGCTTCGCTCCACTGTCCAGTGTGTGATCGACCTTTGGTGCCGGTTTTTCAGGGCTCTCTGGAACGAAAATCTCCACTGCATTGCTGCACAGCTTCCACTGCTCCAGAATTTGTGGGGAGCTCTTTTTACAGGAAATTTATGGACTGTGGATTCTGAGCTAGCATATGTGAGTCTTTCTGATCTAAATCTTTATGTCATATAAACCTTCCAGAGTTTGGAGAGGAAGGAGCCACACCCTCTTTTCTGCCTCAATCCTTACCAAGCGACTTAGTAAATTTCTTTCTAAAAGTATATCAGATTGGGTGTTTTGTTCTCTCCAACACCAGCTGCCCTGCCACTAGCAAATTGGAATAGTGGGGAGACACCTGGAATTGGATGCACAAGCCCCAGAGTGACGTTCTGTTTTACTCACTGTGTGACCATGGGCAAGCCACTTAAACTTTCTGAACCTCAATTTTAATATTTGTAAACTCTGGTGATAATACCTGTGGCAAATTCGTAACAATGTGGTTGTAACCCATGAATGTGATGTTTGCAAAGTGCTTGTTTATATCATAAAGCACTACAGAAGGATTTATTATTATGGTGGTTATCAATCATCTGTCAGTCTTTTTGATGGAGCTTACATATTGTGCTATTGATTCTTTTCTGTGTAGCGCTCTTCCTATCATTGCACAAACTTACTGTCTTTTGTAACTCCATGAGATCATTAGGATGTTAACTCATCTGCTGCAGGCTCCATGAATACATATTTAGGATAAGGCTGGGAAGTGAAAGGATTTTGGGGATCTTTGTGCTGTTCTTTGTGCTGTTTCCACACTTTTCAGGTCTTCCCAAGCCTCTATGTGTTACAAGTTTTTCATTCAGGAAGTTTAGAGATTAGGAACACTTAGTATGCTATTAAAAACATAGTTCTTGAATGTTTGTGGATCCATGTTATGACTAGGAGATGGGAAGCACAGTTTTGTTCCATGACAGTGCTCCAGTTCCAGTACAACTTATTTTTTAATTTCCAAGGATTTCCTGAGGTCTCCATGTATAATAGGAACATTTGTCATCTGTTCACTTTTAAAAGATATTGAGCTTCTGATGCATAATTGCAGCCACCATTTCATGTCATGTCTTGCTAAGTATTCGTTAGGTACTGATGTTTACAACCTTCAGCGAAGAGTTGTTCAGCTTTTACTCCTTCCTTCCACACTCTGTGCTGGTTACTAGATCTCTGCTCCTGAAACACGGTCTATAAGTTTTGGTGACAATGACCTGATGTGGGATTGCCATCAGAAAGCCCCCACCATTTCTATAACCAAACCTGAATAATGAGCATGTACTCTCTGGTTCTCTTTATACACATTGTTGGATGAATTCTGTGGAACATCACCATGTAATTTATCTGTACTCTACTCTTGGATCCTTGCTGTTTTATATACTTCCGCCATAGATTGACCAGTTTCACATACTCTGGACACATCCAGGTGTGAGGATCTATTTCATTTTTCTTGACTTACTTTTACTCTAGGTTAGTGAAGTGTTACATCTATGTGTTCCACAAGTGTTTCTGTGCGTGTCAGACTCGTTTGACATGTACTTTGAAAGGGAAGTGTTGATCACTGTGCTTCATTATCAGTTTTTTTAATCACACATTCTAAGTCTGTTGTCTATTTTTACAGAAATAGGAGAGGGTCTTTCTACATTCAGCTCTATATAAGAGGGTGGCTACTTTAAGAAGGCCATATTTTGGATGAGGACTAGGGAAGCTGGAACATCTTCCCTTTATTTTGGCAGGCAGAGGGTTCTATGGGTGGGGGGATGACTGACATTTACAGGCTTGGATGTATCTGAGGTGGTATTGGGGTTACAGTGGTTATGGCCTCATAAAGCAAGTGCTGTGTGCAGCTCCAGCCAAGGTAGGCTTCCCCATGGAAAAAAAAAACTCCCTAAGCATGCTCAGGAAACACCATAGACTTCTTTTTCACACAGGCAGACTTCCTTCAGGAGCAGAGAGAAGGTATTCTCACCAAAATACAAGGACTTGCTGAAGGTCTTTAGCCAGGAGTTCCCTCCTAATTTTGTTACCTCCAAGCACTCTCCTGTCACCATCAGCTCCAATAAGAAAGGGTTCAGTTGGTTTCCTTGAGGGCATGAATGAATATTTTTCAATCAGGGTTCAAGTGACTGCTAACATTGTGTATCCCCAAAGTCCAAAGTACACAAAGAATAAACATACTCTGTATATGTGTGAACATATACAAGAGTATCTCCATTGTTATACTGCACCCTTGTAGCAGAACTGGGGCTTCTGTGTAATGCCAGAGTTTGCCCTGAATGACACATACTGTTCAATGTGGCAAAGATCCCAGAGGTGCAGCAGATGGCAGCAACATCTGGAAAAGTGAATCTGGGCTGCTCAGCAGTAAGGCACCACAGGTCTGGGGGAAGAAGTAGAAAGGCCAGCAATATCAAAGACCTCACTGTGGGAACCCTGGGCTGGATGTATGAAAATCACACACATGCTACTGCAAGCACTCTTGTCCTTCCATGCTTTGATCATACATATTCAGGAGCTTTTATCCTATTCAATAATGAGAACATTGGGAAGGGCTTTACACATGGTATCACATTTCATTTCATTCAGCAACTAAACACACTATCATCTTTCCAGTTAGGATCACCCCAGAACCGAAAGTTTTGGCACTTTTTTCCTGATTCATATTTCAAGCTAGTGTGTACACAATGCAAATTCCTACAGGGATAGCAACAATCATCTACCCAGTGTGAAATAGGATTAGATGGGAATGTGCGGAAATGGTAGAATCTGATTTTAAAAGTGGGAATAAAAGCGATTTGTTGTAGTAGAGGTCACCAAGCATAAAGTACAGAGATATTAGACCATGAAATCATTCCCTTCCATCCAGGTCAGTTGAGGAGTTCCAGTAGATATACTTGTACCAGTAGGGTTGCTCTGACTGCCTTCCCTAAAAGGACAGAGAGGATTCCACAGGGAGGGGTCATGGGATGTGCTTATGTGCTTCACTGAGGGGATGGCCTGGATGTTGTGTACAGAGTAGCTTAAGAGAGTCAAGGATTGCAGTGAGATGCAGTGCAGCTACCTCGTTCCAAGGGAACATAGAGCAATAGAGACAGGTGAATGTGACAGAGTATGGACCTTGCGAACCAGAGCAATATATTTGGTAGTACAACTGAAAGGAGCAGGTGGCTTGAGAGGGACAGTGACAAAAATGGTAAACTCTGTTGCAAAGGAGATCTGTGACCTGAAGATTATGAGATGTCTTTCTTCCACCACGTATGGCAAATGCTACCAAATATCATGGCCAATTTATGCAACATTTTCCCTGCCAAGCTGAAACATAAACAAAGGGAGATAATCATGTTTTGATATTATTTAATGAAAATCGAAAGTCCTTCCTGCCCTGAAAGATGAAGCAATTAAGTAACAGGCATTTATTAAGTACCTAGTATTTACCAGACTTTGTGTGAGATTCTAGGAATACCCCCCCCAAAAAAATCAAGCAATCTCATCCTTTCAGGAATATGTATTCTATTATATATATTGTGTTCATGAGAGAGTGTGGTTCTGTTTGTGTATCTACATGTCTTTGTATGTACAAAACCTATTAATTTTGTATATACAAATTACATAGAAATTTAAAGTGAAAAAAATTCAGGGAAAAGGCTGAAGAGGGAAAGAGAAGTCCTCGTCTAGATCATGAATGGTGTATTACCTCCTTCTTCTTTGAAGTCAGGCTGAAAGGGTTCCATTTGGTGGTTTTTGTTGTATCATCTTTCTGCCGGACATTGTGCTTCATGTTAAGCAGCAATGGGTCAATGACAAGCCTTTCAGGCTTTCCATTACAGACTACCTCTCAAGTTGACCTGGAATCGGCTGTTGAAGGCCAATATGGAGTTCAGGTAAAGTTCAGGCCAGAGTTTCTCTGTAGCCTGTTTTACAAACTGTGCTCATAAACATTTGTTATGGTTCTCCATGACCTCTTGCTTTGTTGTATCCATGGGAACCCAAATAGTGTGGAAAGTAAAAAGACCTTGAGTGAAGTAACAGATATTCTTGAAGATAACTGTTGTGAGAAACAGGGAGTAGATTAAGAATATAAGTAAATTATAAAAGTTCTCATGGGAATAACCTTTCTTGCTTGCTTGCCTGTGACAAATCTATATAAACCCCTACCCTCAGATCAATAAGCTGAAGCTGTTCTTTACACTCCTCCCCTGACCCGTGTCTTTCTTCATCACTGTTTCACTGAACCACAAGTGGGCACTGGCCCCCTTCAGCACATAGCCCTCTAAGTCACCAAAGCCAAGGGTGGGGTGACTAGAACATCTTCAAGTTCAGGGAAGGCTGAGAGTTCTTGAGTCACAACTACTACATCTCCCCCTTCCAGAAGAAATATAGTCAGTGTCCCCAGGTAGCATTACAGGTAAAGGTTTGTACAGCTAATTATCTAAATTAAAGTTCAGACAGCCTGACTCACCTACAAGATCCTGGACTAACTGACAATGAATTTAAACCATAAGAAGAAGCATTCCAAGCAGTTAAAATCAGTGTTCTCTCCCATCTCACACCCAATGCTATTGTTACTATGCATATGAGTCAGCAGCAAAGCTGCTTTGGTGCTATGTTTTGGCCACTGAACACCAGAGTTTACCTACAATCACATTCTAGAATAGCTCCCCGAAATCAGGCATGAAGTTCATTGATCTGTAATTTTCAGGTTTCATTCCCTTCCCCTTTTTGCAATTGGAACGTTTTACTTTCTCCAACCCCCTCATGTGTTCTTCCCTGAAGCAGCAAGTGTCACTGAGGGAGAGCCAGGAGGCAGCTAGTACCACGTAAGTCACACTATCCCCACCATTTCACCCACCATTTCTCCTAAGACTATGATGGAAACAGCTTAGCACCCGGAACGCCAGAGACTCAGAAATACATGTGTCTCTCCCAGAACACTTATCATGTTTCAGGCTCAGCACCCGCTGTCGTCGTACCTGGGGAAGCACTTCCTGTGAACAAGAGGCAAGGCAACTCTCCCCACCAACTGCTCCCTTTGGGACAGGTAAGCCAGCCTAACTAAGGCAGTGAATCACCTGGAGGGAAAGATTAGAGGTGGCAGGGGGTTGGACTCCTCTTGTGGCTATAACTGGTACTAAGGCTTGTGGATTAGCCTAAAATCTGCCAGGGTTGCACCTGTATCCTCAGATGTGTCCAGAGAGAGCTCATGAGCTTTAAGGTCTACTCCCACCCAAGAAAATAACTTATAGTGATGCTAGGGAAGGTGGCCTAGTCATACTAGATGACAAATTGTATTTTAAGGCAGCAATCATCAAAACCACTTGGTATTAGCTAAGAACTAGTGGGGTACATCAGTGGAATAGGTTATGTACTCAAGACAGAGTAGACAATGAATATAGCAATATTCCTTTTCATAAACCCAAGTACCCCAGTTTCTGAGATAAGAACTCATTGTTTGACAAAAAGCGCTGGGAAAACTGTATAACAGTGTGAGAGAAACTGGGCATAGACCAATTCCTGACACCGTACACAAGAATACAGTCCAAATGGGTCCATGATCTAGGTAAAGGGTGATAGTATAAACACATTCGTGGGGCAAGGGCTAGTATATGTGTCAGATATATAGAGAATGGAGCATTTTATGACCAAACAAGAGATAAATAACATTATGAAGTTCAAAATGGATAATTTTAATTACATTATATTGAAATTTTTTTTATAAACAACCTCCATGCAAGTAAGTTTAGGAGGGAAGCAGACAACCAGTAAAGAATTTTTACAACTTGTGCCTGTGATAATGGCCTTATTTCTAAAATATATAGAGAACTGAGTCAAGTCATTTGCTACTTGCTACATGATGAAAGGTTATGAACAGTTAGTTTTCAGAGGAAGAAATTAAAGCTACCCACAGTCATATGAAAAAATGTAAATTAATTGCCAGTTAGTCAGTATTGATTAGAGAGATGCAAATTTAAACAACTTTGAGGTATCACATCACACCTATCAGACTGACTAACATGACAAAACAAGAAGATGATAAATGTTGGAGAAGATGTGGGAAAGTTGGAACACTAATTCATTGTTGGTGGAACTGTGAGCTGATCCAGTCTTTGTGGAGAGCAATCTGGAACTATGCCCAAAGGACTACAAAAAGTATATATCCTTTGCTGTATCCCAAAGAGATCATGAATATGGGAAAAGGTCCTACATGTACAAAATTATTTGTAGCAGCTTTTTTTTATTTTGACCAGGAACTGTTCATTGAGGGGACGTTCATCAATTGGGGAATGGCTCAACAAGTTGTGGTATATGAATGTAATGGAATGTTATTTTGGTATTAGAATTACGAACAGGAGACCTCCAGGAAAACCTAGAAAGATTTATATGAACTGATGCTGAGTGAAATGAGCAGAACCAGAAGAACATTATACACAGTAACAGCCACAGTTTGTGGGGGATGCTTCTGATAGACTAAGGCCTTCATAGGAATGGATGGACCTAAAACATCCCCAACGATCTCTTGTTGCAAAATACCATCCACATCCTGAGCAAGAACTGTGGAATCAGAACGCAGAATGAAGCAGACTCTTCTCTCTTGTGTTATGTTTTATTTTGTTTTTACTCATTTTTTTTCTCCCATTCATTCTTATTCCTCTATGCAACATGACTAGTGTGAGAATGAGCTTCATAAGAATGTATGTGAAGAACCCATATAAGATTGCAAGATATCTCGAGGAGGGAGAGCAGAGGAAGGGAAAGAGGAGGGAGGCAGAAAATTTAAGACTTGTGGAAGTGATTGCTGAAAACTGAAAACCAATTGTTGGATTCCTTTCACCTAAGAACTCTGTAGGTAGAAGGTCTTGGCCAGCAAGACACTCCGTTCCCAGAAGCAATGAATGAGGCTGGAGGCAGGATGTAAGGCAACTCCGTTTATTCAGCTGAAAATCAGGGTTTATAAAGGCTGTAACCACAATCACATGCAGGTTGAGCTCATCCCTTTACTTCACCATCTCATGATCATTACTTCACCACCTCATGACTTACCCATGTACTTGTGCTCGAAGCAAATAACGAAGCTTATGTTGTTCCTCAAGCTAGTTCCTGAGTTCCCAGACCCAAATAAAACTTTTCTGCAAAGAACATCAGTATCTACAGGAACATCAGTTTCCAGGGTCATGGAGAGCTTCTGCCAGAGTTTGAGTAAGCACATGTCCCACGGGAACAGGCTTTGCCTCAGCTGTGGCTTTGATCACGGGACTTGCACTCCCCTTAACCCTCTACATCTCCCCCTTCTTTTAATGCAAATGCAGATACTGAATTTGGATAGGAAAGAAAGTCATCTTGAAATAGATGAACCTCACAATGGCAGGGCCATGAAGGAGCAAGTAAAGGACAAGCAAGGGCATTATGGACATGAGCCAATTGCACAAGAAATCCCCAAACCACATTCCTATTTGTCAGTTGATCAGTCTACCTCTGTAACGTGAGGGGAAAAGTATTCCCAAATTTTCGTCTTTCTCCCCACCTTCATAACCTGGCCAGGGTTAGAAGGTAGAAAGAGAGAGGAAAGTGTATGCCGATTTCTTGTCTTTCTCCCCACCTTCACAACCTGGCCAGGCTTGGAAGGTAGAAAGAGAGAGAGAATCGTCCCAGCAAGTTCCTAACGGCTTCCAAAACCGTCATACATACTACCCTTGTCCCTGTCAGTCTCTCAATGAGTTCTGAATACAGCCCTTTTGTAAACTACACAGAAACTACAGAATACAAGATATGTTTCTCAAATACTCTCTCCCACATTTCATAGTGTCATTGTCTGCGGCCACCCCCTTAAAGGGCATAGCTGACCCTTCAGTCTCTGCTCTGCATTGACCTCATGTCCGGCTCGTGGTCACCCACTTCCCCTAAACGTCAGGAAGAACACAAGGGCAGCGATCCTGCCTCAGGTACTATCAGTTCCAGGCACCTTAGGTGCGGTCCTACCATGGCATCCGAGAGTTCCTGGTCCCCTACAAGTTCCCCTTTGCGTTGTCGGTAAAGTGGGCTTCCACACAACAGGACATACTTTGGCCAAGGCATTTGCTGAGAGCCTTGAAAAACAGTTGGAAAAGAAAGGGTAAAAGGCACCACAGTAACAATAAAGAAAAACCAGAAACAATGGAAGAGAGTATCTGTTCAGCCCAAGAGGCGGGGTTAAGAGAGCCATATCATGTTGAGCTGTCTTAGCATTGTCTTAGCATTATCGAGTCTAGTAAGAGCAAAGCACAGTCGTTTAGCGGGGACTGCCCAGGGGTGACGCAGGGGCATCGCCAACAGCCGACTCATAGCGATCCTCAGGGTGCGATGGCCTCGCCTTCTCTGTCCCCTCATGCTTCTCTTTTTCCTCCTGGTCTTCTGCACTGAGGGTGTCCAGAGCAGTCCCCATCTCTCTCATTTTCTGAATGGGAACCCAGATGCTTTCTCCATCATCTGTAATGAGAGAAACATACCTTGGCCCCCAAATGTTAACCCTATGTGCACCATGCCACTTTCCTTCTTTATCTTTCCACATGACTTTTCCCCCATCCGGATTAGTACCGGATTTCCGGGGTACCTCTCAATCCATCGGCCATGTAAAATGTTTCATAGCTGGCGTGAGTTTCGTTTGTGGAGAGATATTTAGGAAATTGTGTGTATGTAGTGTCATGTCCAGTTGTGCATGGGTGAGTCCTCCCCTATTATTGAGTCTCCAGTCCCCCTTTTCTTGTTTGGAGAGGATATTTTTTAGGGTTCTATTGGCTCTTTCCACGATAGCTTGGCCGGTAGGGTTATAAGGGATGCTGTTGACGTGGCGAATGACAAAGTCAGTGAGAAACCCATGAAGGGCTGAAGAAGTGTAAGAGGGACCGTTTTAATGCAGCACGGGGTGCTGCAGGGAAAAACAGTGAAACAAATGGTTTTTTAACATGTTTAACAGCCTCGCCTGCCTGTAGGGTGGCCATAAGAAAGCCAGAGAAGGTATCCATGGTAACATGTATGCACTTCCCAGAAATGTGCGTGACATCCATCTGCCAGATATCATTGGGGTGGTGTCCACGTGGGTTTTGGAAAAGACAGGTGGATGGCGGGGGAGTGAAAAGTACACAGGCAGCACAAGCTTTAACTATATTGGCAACTTGTTTCTTAGTTATCTTGCAAAGCCTGCAAAGGCTATGGGCAGGAATTTGAAGTCTGGAGTGTGCAGTAATAGCTGACTGTAGGGGAGAGATGTGTAGAGGATATAGAGTGGAATCTGCTATAGTATTACCATGAAATATGGGCTCAACCCGGTCAGTATGGGATCAGACATGGAGTATATAGAGTGGGTGTTGACACGGGAATAATAAGTGTTGAGCTTGAGCAAGTAAATCTGCTATGGCGGTGTGTGGCGGGTTGATATAAAGGAGTAAGGGAGCTTGGAGAGGGCTTGTTGGGAATATAGGCTATCCATAATTATATTAATAGGGCCTGAATATTGTTGGAGCACTGTGATGATGGTGAAGAGTTCGTTCTTTTGAGTGGAATCATAGGGTGGCTGTAGGACTTGCAAGCTGTTATTGGCAGTCATATATAGAAGCCTTGAAGTGCTTTGTGGCATCTGTGAAAATATTGGGACCATCCACTGGAGTGGGTGATATGGGTGAAGAAGGAGGGAGGATGGGTAGCTGTCGGAACACTTGGGCAAAAGGATAGGGCTTTGGGGGCATTGTGGGGCAGCATGTGAGGATATTTGCCCATATAAGACTGTTTTCAGATAGTGTTTGCACTGTCTCTGGGGTTTCTAACAGAGCTAATTGTGGATAGCAACCATGTAGGTAAACCACCCTTTGTACGGTCTACCAGAGGAAGTGGCGCAAGGATTGTACCCTAGGTTGGATGATAGTGTTCCCCTTTGATGGGTAGACCCACTCTAAGGGGCTCTGATCCTGATGGATAACTACAAAGTAAGGTTCGTCTTGTAGGAGAGTGATGGTGATATTCTTGGAGGTGTCTAAGCTAAACAAGGGTTGTTGTAGGGATTGCAAGATTTCCTGGATCGCTCGTTCAGCTCGTGGAGTCCATTGTATAGAGGAGTTTAAGTTGGAATCTCCTTTTAATATATCATAGGGGGGATGCATAAGTGAAGGAGGTATAGGGTGTTCGCTCCTAAGCCATTGAAGATGTCCGGCTAATTGTTGAAAGTGGTTAAGTGTTGTTAAGTTGGCAAGATTGAGCTTAGGGGGTTCGGTAGTCACAGTAATTCCTGTGAGTGTAAAGCCTACATAAGTGTATGGAGCCTTAGTTTGGATTTTCTGTGGTGCTATAAGCAGATGCTATGTTTTGAGGGCATGGATCACTTGTTGTATCACCTTGGATAAGCCTTCCTCCCGTTGTGCGGCCAGAAGTAAATCATCCATATAGTGTAAAATGTAAGCCTGTGGATTGTGTTGTCTTATGGGGCACAATATTCTATTGATGTACCATTGGCATAAAGTAGGGCTACAGGACATCCATTGAGGGAGCACCTTCCATTGATACCGGATATACAGGGCCTGAAAATTAGTAGATGCGATGGAGAAGGCAAATTTCTCTCTGTCTTTTGGGTGTAAAGAATGCTGTAAAAGCAGTCTTGGATGTCTAAGATAGCTAGATGAAAGTGTTTCAGAATCATATTGGAGTGCTCCTTGTGGGTATATGAGGGCATTAGTGGTTCTAAGGTCTATGAGCAACCTCCACTTTCCTGACTTTTTCTTTATAATGAATACATGGGAGTTGTAAGGGCTAAATGACTCTTCTATGTGGCCCGCTTCTAATTGTTGATTGACTATAGTATGGAAGGCTTGTAACTTCTCTATGGGCAGGGGCCACTGATCTATCCATACCGGATGAATGGTAGTCCACCGTATCTGGGGTATGGTGATAGGTCCCTCCTTATCAATGGCCCCTATAAGTTTCTTTCTTGGAGGCTGTGGAGAATCATTTGTACTGCTTTCAATAAATCCCTGCCCCAGAGGGAGATTTTAAGACCTGGGATGACCAAAGGTTGAAATAAACCCTTCTTGTCTTCAAATTCCCATCGGAGCATTTTCTCTGACTGGTGGGCAGTTTGGCTACCCCTGATCCCATTGACAGAGAGTGGATTAGATTGGAGAGGCCAGTGGGGTGGCCAGTCAAGTTACCTAATGACGGAACAATCTGCTCCGGTGTCTATCATCCCTTGAAATGGTCTGTCCTCTATTATAACAGTGCACATGGGCTTTGCCCACGAAATTATCTGAGTATAGTTTATTTGGGGTGCTTCATCTTGTTCTATACTTATACCACTAGCTATGGGCTGGTCTGGTTCTATTGTGATGGGAAAAGGGTTTGGATTGGTGAAGGTGGTGAGCTGTCTATGGGGTGGCAGTAAAATGGTGTGTATTATTCCTGGGGTGTAGCATTCTAATCCTATTATCAATCTCTTTTGTTCACTCGGTTGTATGGGCAATTGAACTTTTGAATGAGCCTCAACACAGTAGTCTCTTAAGGAGCATAAGGCTTCCTGTCTGGCCATGAGAAAGATGTTGATACTGAGGCCTGTCGGGATTCTGCAGGGTGGGGGCATTGGTGGTATAGAGCTGTGGGGCCCCCCCGAGGGCACCCGTGAGAGTTTCCCTGGGCCTGTATCTTCTGCTGTCTTTAACTGCACGGCGCAGCGATATGCCCAGGCTTCTCAGAGGTAAAGCATCTAATTAACCGGGACCTGGAGGTGTCCCCTTGTTTTACTCCTCATTGTTGTTTTACATGGCCAGGTTTCCCACACCTGCAACACCTTCCATCATTCTTTTTCGGAAGGCCCTCACTAACTCTCCTTGCTATAGCTATAGCCATGGCCTCATTCCTTTCTTCCTCTGATCCAATCGGCTCACAGCTATCCAAGACTTCTTGGATGGAGGCTTCTTTAGGTAACCCAAGCATTGTCTTCTGGCATCTTGGATTTGCATTATCCCTTAGCAATTGCCTAAACACGAAGTCTGCTCCCTCACCCCCTCCTATGGCCTTGTCCACTGCCTCTTTGAGCCGAACTATGAAGATTTGAATGGGCTCGTTAGCGCCCTGTTTGATAGAGGTGAGTTTCTGCTTTATTACTCCAGGTTTCTCCACCTGTCTCCAAGTCCTCACAGCGCACTGAGCAGTGGTGGAAAGGATCCCACCATCAAATAACAGCTGTGCTTCTGTGGTGGAATATCGGCCAGTGTCTGTTAGAAGGTGAAAGTCGTTTTCAGGGTTCGCAGAGACCCTGGAGTTCACTATGGCCCCAGCTGCTTTGAGATAAGCAGCATCCCGTACCATGGCTTGGCCGGGAGTGAGGCATGCTGTGCTCAAAGATCTCCAGCCATTAGGTGTAAAATTTGCTCTGGAGCATAGCTGCTCTAGTAATTGAAGAACGTGTGGACTGTTCAGAGCAAAGGTGGAGCAAGCCATTTTTACGTCTTTCAATAATCTGAATGTAATAGGGATATGCCTGCGGTTCCCATTGTCGGACACTTCTATAAGGAATGCTCAAGGGTTGAAGTCCGCAGTCCAACCGTCAACCTCCTTCCCCTCTAATGCCCCTTGATGTATGGCCTGTTGCAACCTTGTTAATGGTGCGCTTTTTCTTGTGGGTGTGGTCAGTGTAAATAGTGCGCATGGAGGTGATTTTTCTGCTACTTTTGAGTTTGTAAGTGTTGGAGCCTATGTTGTAAGGCCTGAATGTCTGCTAGAATTTGTTGCTGCGCTACATGAAGCGGAAGAGGTGTTTCAGGTATCTCAGGGTGCACTGAGGATTTCTGCTGTGCTACAGACGGTGGAAGTGATGCTTCCTGTCTAGACGTCTGCAACAACTCCCCTGTTGTTTCGGGGAGTTCTACATATCGGGGCAGGGTAGGATAGAGTCTGTGAGGGGCGTTTTCTTCTAATTTGTGCTCTTCAGTTTGGTAAGCGACAGGAAATGTTCTCGGCTGTCGAGGGGGCCCTTGAAAGGCAGCTTTGACTATCCCGTATATTAAGAAGTCCAGATCCTCCAAGATTCCTAGGGAGGAATCCTCAAAAGCTGTCATCTGTTGTCCTACCACCTCCCACTTTTGCGAGTCTATCCCTGTGTCATATATCCACGGGGACACAATGAGAATATTTTGTACGAAGCTATGGCATTGCTTTAGGGTTATTTCTGTTCCCTGTCCCTTCACTAACTGGTATATCTTTCGGACAAATAAATCCTGCTCTGTGGGCTTAATTACAGGAATGGACACCTCACTACCCATGTCTTCCCGCTGCTCCCTGTAGCGGGGAACTCAGAGGGTCTTCTCAGTTTCCCGAGGACTGGCTTTAACTTACTCAGCTGTTGTGTCTCCGACCGCTGCTGTCAGCCAGATCTCACCAGTACCCGGTCTCCGGATGTCTCCGGACGTGGCTCTCCCCTGAGCCACGCTCAACACCCAATGAGTCAAGCCACTCAGATTTGTGTCTATAAACTATCTCATCTGTGTAAGCTGCACTGTGCAGTCTTACGTCTTACAGATCCAATATGATCCACACAAAAGTATCCATATCGGATATTTTGGTGACAGAAGCGTCAGTCCTATGATGGAAACCTTTTTCTTACCTCACTGAAGTATACTTACCCCTCAGGTTACTTCTGGAGACTAGCGGTCCGTGAGCTGATCTCTTCTCTTGTGATCCTCCAATTGACGAGGGGCCTCATAGTGTGCAGGGGTCTTCTTCAAGTCCCCTTCGGGCACCAGTTGTTGGATTCCTTTCACCTAAGAGCTCTGTAGTTAGAGGGTCTTGGCCAACAAGACCCTCCATTCCCAGAAGCAATGAATGAGGCTGGAGGCAGGATGTAAGGCAACTCCGTTTATTCAGCTGAAAATCAGGGTTTATAAAGGCTGTAACCACAATCACATGCAGGCTGAGCTCATCCCTTTACTTCACCATCTCATGATCATTACTTCACCACCTCATGACTTACCCATGTCCTTGTGCTCGAAGCAAATAACGAAGCTTATGTTGTTCCTCAAGCTAGTTCCTGAGTTCCCAGACCCAACTGAAACTTTTCTGCAAAGAACATCAGTATCTACAGGAACATCAGTTCCAGGGTCATGGAGAGCTTCTACCAGAGTTTGAGTAAGCACAAGTCCCATGGGAACAAGCTGCCTCAGCTATGGCCTTGATCATGGGACTTGCACTCCCCTTAGCCCTCTACAAACAATAAATTAATTAAATAAAAGATAAAACCCTATGTTGTCCTCAGACGTCCTTGTCAGCCTTGGTTCCCATAATTTGTCTAAAATTTGATTATTACAATAGACCAAAGCTGCCATCGTGTCCAATCTGGATGGGAAGGGAATCCATAGAGCAATATACCAGACAAATGGTCATCTAGCTTTTACCTTCTTTTCTCAGGGCCGTCCCAACTCCAGTGCTCCTCCTGTCGGCAGACAGGGCATGGACCTGGATATTACTGCTTAGGCATGGGACACTTAGGAGACCAATGGCTCTGCTTGTGACAGAGAAAAAATGAAGATTGTCCTGGAGTTTTACAGGCAGGTTCTTTTGAGACTCAGATACAGTGGCAGCCAGGATGTGAGCCTGTTCTCTATCCTTTTCCCTGGTCCTATGGCCCTTTCTCTACAGCAGCTCAGTCCCTATTGTTGAATACCCCAACAATATTTCTAAAAGTTGGTTTTGCAGTGTCTGGGAACCCACAGCTGACCTTTGCAATTTTCTCTGGATATCTGGGGTATCAAGGATTGCAATCACTTCAGGTGAAATGGGGTATAGACTGATAAATTTTTTCAGAGCCTCTACCTGCCTGCCTTGAAAGAGGGTAGGGTTCTTCTTTGGTCCCTGGGTCATTTCCTTGACATTTTCATTATTGACCTGTTTTTTAAAGTCTTTCACTATACCATCAATGAGGCAAGTTAGCCTATGGTCCCTCTTTTTTCCTATCTCTGCCCTCCTCTTGGCCATCCCATCTGGGGTCTGCAACTGGAACCTTAGTTGCTCCTGCATTATACCTTGAGAGGGAAGACACAAGGCAATTGACCTCTATATATTTGAGCTAAATGCCAGATTCTCTTTTTCTCCTCAATTGTGCAACAGGTGAAGATAATAATATGAACATCTCTCCAAGTGAGGTCAGATTACAAAGCCTCCTCCCTGAAGTCCCAAGGAAATTTAGTGGGGTCTTCAGAGTAACAGCCAGGCTTTTCCTTAATGTGGGGAATGTCAGATAGTGAGAAGTGGACATGAACTCTAACTGTCCCTCCGGATGGCTCTTCTACTTCCTTTAAAGTGGGAAGTCTACTGGTGGGGGTGAAGATAGTCAGGGATTGAGAGAGAGGGAGGAAGAGGACCCCACTCCTTGAATGGGAGGGAATTAAGGACTGGGTTGTGTCAGAAGGTTGTGGTATTAGGGAGTTTGTGAAAATAGGATGAGCAGAAGAGGTCAACTTGATCCTCACCTTTAAGGCTGCTTGGATTGAATTTGGCTTGGAACATCCTTCACTGTGGTCTCAGAGTTGGATTTTGGGAGAGACCCTAAAAATGTGTACTAACCATTTCATGATCCATTTCCTTTCCCTGCTGAAATAAAGGTTGAGTTGATTAATGGTGTTGTAATGGATTGACCAAGCCTTAGGCCATTTCTCTTGGTCTCCCACATCCTACTGGGGTCAAGCATTGTTACAAAAAATATGAGGCGTTTTCGTCCTAAATCTTCCAAGTCAGATTTGTTCCAATTGTGCAAGAGACAGCTGAGTTGGGAGTCTTTGTGGACAGGAGGACTTAGCTGTATGATGGATAACAATAATGATTGGTACTCTGGGCCTGCAGAATTTCCACCTATAGTCACAGTTCACTTTTCCAGTGGCATCCCAGTTGGAGGGGAAGAAAGATGAGTTCAGAGAGAGCTCCCTCTGAAATTCCCAAACACAGCAACATCTGTCTAGGGGGCATTTGCCAGCAGCAAGAGCTTTGGGCACTATAACCCAAGTGATCAAGTCAAGCTTGAAGGACCTCCCAGTTAGGAGAAGGAAAATAGGCCTACTTTAGGGTTGGAGACACCAGAATTTTTAAAGAGACAAGTGCCCACCCAGGGACACACAATGTGATTCATGAGGATCAGGTAGATTTAGTTGCCACAGGACATCTCTAAATAATTTCAAAGACTCAGTTCTACTCCAAGTGCATTGGAAAGTTTTATTATTGTTTTGTGGTTTCATGCTCTGGTGAGTGCCTAAGTTCCTTAGAGGAAGTAGCAACTTCAGTAAAGGGAAGACATATAATTTTATACAGAAGATGATGCTGATTAGACAATCAAAATTTGCATAGAATATGGGAATAAAATTAAAATTACAAAGTCAGGAGGAGTTTGTTAAGGGATAAGGTAATGGAGGAGGTATCCCAACCTCAGGGGAACCATACATGCCCTTACCCATAATGCATACACAAAACCACATTTTGGAGGAGTAAGTATGTATGATAATGATATTACAATGTCTCTCTATATCCTAAGTTCACTCTAGGTCAGTTGTTTATTGTTATTGAGCAGGTACCATCTTAGGGTGGGCACCTTCTCTGGTTTGGTGGTCAAGCATCCTGCTCTAGCTCCTTCTGGTGCTGTTTTCTGATTTGCTAACTATTGTGGTCTTGTGTGATCAAGATGGATAATGTGGCTGAGACTGAGTACATGGACACATCTATTTATGTGGGAATGGTTCTGGGGACAGTGGCTAGCTAGAAGCAGGGACTGAGTTCCCATCACACGGACCCACCCACTATTTCTGTGAGAAGTAGGAGTTCATGAACACACCTGTTGTTCTAGTGAGCAGTGAGTGGTGTAAGACCAAGTTAGGATATGGGTGGGGAGCAATGTAGGTACAGTGGGCCTATTGTTTAGTGGGGCCAGTAATGAAGTTAGACTACTGGGGCTGGGGCAGCTTGATTAAGATTGGTATTCCATCACCTGGACAGCATCTTTCAATAAAATATCAAGTAAACCTACCCTGATGCCCAGGAACCATAGGGCAGAACAGGCACTGAAAGAATTCACCAGTCACCTCAGGAAAGAAATGCCCCCAAAAAACCACAGGGAACATTATAGACAAATTTCACAACTATGAGGTCATGGAAAAATACTACAAGTGGCCAGGAAGAAACATTTCAGATATTGGGGAGTCACACTCAGGATCACACAGGACCTGGCAACTGCACCATTAAAGTACTGGAGCTTATGGAACATGATACTCCAGAGGGCCATAGAGCTAAGACTACAACAAAGAACCACTCACCTGGCAAAGTGAGCATAACAACTATAGGGGAAAATGGTTATTCAGTGAAATAGAAGGATTTCAAGCCTTGATAAGGAGATTAAACTAAAACATAAATTTGACTTCCAATATCAAGACTTGAGAACCATAAATGGATAAAAAGGGAAAAATAAAATAGAAGAGATTCAATAAAGCTTACATTGTTTACATCACTACACAGGAAGATGACACTTATAACTGTTAAAAATTGCATCCTTAACAGTAGAGCCAGAAGGTATATACGGAGACAGACAATAGGGGTATTAAGAGAATGTAAGGGAATGACAAAAAAGTATGAAGGGTTGAGAAAAAGAAGTACAAAGATTCAGAAAGAAGAGAGTGGTAGACTTGGGCAAATTATACCACAAGAAGCAGCAGGAAAGACATTTTATAGTGGAGGAGAAGATGGGAGGGTGGACAATGTGCATCACTTGAACTTTACTCTCATCAGTATTGGCCCGGAGAGGGAATAATATACAGAATCAGTTGAATATAGAAATCTCTTTTACCTGACAGGGAAGTGGAGGGGAGAAGATTAAGTAAAGGGGGTGAGGGTTCTGATGACTGACATAATGGGGGGGAACATAACAGGAAGCAGTAACAGCAGTAAAGCACTGGTGATGTGGGAAAGGGTGAAAAAAGAGAGAGGACAAACAAGACAGTGAAAAGGATGGAGGGAAATATATAGGTAGCAATCATTACTGTGAATGGTATGGACTATTCCTCAAAACTGAAGCAGATACCAGAGTAGATAAAAAACCAGAAGCAGAGTGATACAGACAGAGTAAAACCTGAACAGAATCTACTAAGGTACAATTGAATCAAAAGAACAAACAAACAAAAAAAAACCAGGCGTAGCAATTCTAAGCTTAGCAAAAGAAAAAGCAAAGATAATCCCAGATAAAAGAGATGCGTGTATGTGTGTGTGTGTTCATCCTTTATTGTTGAAGAAGACCATGACATCAGAAAAGTAATGTCATGACTTTCACTTGACTTTGTTTTGAGTGAGGGAGGGCTGTGTAGGTCACCAGTGTCACTTTTCCTCTTGAGCCATCTGAATCCAGTGACCAGATATACATCAAGACGACAAGAGATAATCCAGGATGAGGCAGTTGGGATAAGTGACCTTCCCAAGGTCACACAGCTAGTTAGTGCCAAGTGACTGAGAGGAAATTTGAACTCAGGTCTTCTTGACTCCTGCACTGGAGCTCTATCCACTGCACCACCTAGCTGCCTAATTAAAAGAGATAATGAAGGAAGGAAAGGAAACTTCTGGCTAAAAGGTACAGCAGAGATTGGAGCCAAGATGGTGGAGTGGAAGGATGAACCTGTGATAGCTCTCCCTGCACAGCCCATAAAATACCTGACAAAATGACTAAAACCAAATTCTAGAACAACTGATCCCATAAAACTATAGAGTGAAAGAGATTTCCAGCCGAAGACAACCTGAAACCTGAAAGGAAAGGTGTATCTCACCAGTCTAAGAGCAGAGCATAAGCCATCTTTGGCCATGCAGCAGAGCATGGGCAGGACTGGAGCAGGATTCAGGGAATAGAATCCCAGGCAGCAGCTGTGGTTCCCAGATTTCTCTTCCCACATATGCAAAATATGTTTCAAAGTTCAGTGAGAAAGTTCTTTCACTTGGGAGAGAGGGGAGCAGGGTGTAGCTCAGGCCTTAACCTAGGACTGTGGCAGACACTGTGGTCCAGCATCCATTTTTAGAGCCCTGGGCCTAAAGTCCTTGGGGAAATTGAGCAGCCAATCTGTGTCTCAAGCCTGAGTGGCAGTCCTGGGATGAGGTAGAGTGCTGGGGTGGTGGAGCTGATGATGGTTCTGGAGAAGGAATTCCACTCTCAGATCTTGGGCAGAAAAACTTGTGCTTGCTCACAGACCAGAACACAGGGCAGAAGAGGAGTAAACTCCTCTCATTTGAATGTGCCACCTTGGAGTAAATGAGAAGTTTCAGGTCCCCACAGTATATCTTCCACCTGACAGAGGATTCAAAAATGAAGTAGCAGGACGTGAAAATACTCACAAAAGGGAACAAAAGTAAAACTATAGAAGATTACTTCCTTGGTGAAAAGGTATTTTTTTCCAGCCTTTCAGATGAAGAAGAACAATGCATATCACCAGAGGAAGATATCAAAGTCAAGGCTTCTGCATCCAAAACCTCCAAAAAAAAATAGTAGTGGTCTCAGGCTGTAGGAGAGCTCAAAAAGCATTTTGATAATCAAGAGAGGTGGAGGAAAAACTGGGAAGTGGAATGAGAGTAATGCAAGGAACTCATGAAAAGCAAGTCAGCCACTTGCTAAAGGAGAGCCAAAAATATTGAAGAAAATAACACCTTTAAAAATAGACTAACTCAAATGGCAAGAGTTCTAAAAAGCCAATGAGGAGAAGAGTGCTTTAAAATTCAGAATTAGTCAGATGGAAAAGGAGGTTCAAAAGCTCACTGAAGAACATAGTTCTTTAAAACTTAGAGTGGAGCAGGTGGAAGCTAATGACTTTATGGGAAACCAAGAAATTACAACACAAAACCAAAAGAATGAAAAACTAGAAGACAATGTGAAATATCTCAGTGCAAAACCAACTAACCTGGAAAATAGATCAAGGAGAGACAATTTAAAAATTATGGGACTACTTGAAAGTCAAGATTAAAACAGGAGCCAAGACACTACCTTTCATGAAATTATCAAGGAAAACTCCCCTGTTATTCTAGAACCAGAGGGCAAAATAAACATTGAAAAAACCCACTGATCACCTCCTGAAAGAGAGGAAAAAATAGAAACTCCTAGGAATATTGTAGCCAAATTCCAGAGTCCCCAGGTCAAGGAGAAAATACTGGAAGCATGTAGAAAGAAACAATTCAAGTACTGTGGAACTACAATCAGGATAACACAATATCTGGCAGCTTCTATGTTAAGGGATCTGATGGCTTGGAATAGGATATTCCAGAAGTCAAAGAACTAGGATTAAAACCAAGAATCACCTAGTCAGCCATAGTGACTAGGTGATCACTATAATAATGCAGGGGAAAAAATGGTCATTCAATGAAATGGAGGACTTTCAATCATTCTTGATAAAAAGACCAGAACTGGATGGAAAATCTCACTTTCAAAAATAAGAATCAAGAGAAGCTTGGAAAGGTAAACAGAAAAGAAATCACAAGAGACTTTCTAAAGTTGGACTGCTTATATTCCTACATGGAAAGATAATATTTGTAACTCTTGAGACATTTCTCAGTATTTGGGTAGTTGGTGGGATTACACACACACACACACACACACACACACACACACACAGAGAGAGAGAGAGTCAGTGAGAGAAAGAGAAAGCTTTTTCAGTGGATGAGAAAAGGAGGGAGTTGAAAAAGAAAAAGTCAAGCTTACTCATCACATTTGGCTTAAGGAGGGAATAGCATGCACACTAAATTTGGTGTGAAAATCTGTCTTACACCAAAGGAAAGTAGGGGAGAACGGAAGGAGATAAGGGAATGTGAAGGGGGATAATAGAAGGGAGGGCAAATGGGAGGAGAGAGCAATTAGAAGTAAACACTTCTGGGGAGGGACAAGGTTAAAAGAGAGAACAGAATAAATGAGGGGCAAGATGGGATGGAGGGAAATATACTTAGTCTCTCACAACAGGATTACTAGGGAAGTTTTTGCATAACATACACATGTATGGACTATGTTGAATTGTTTGCCTTCTTAGTGGTGGTGGGTGTGGAGGGAGAGAGAGAAGTTGGAACTCAAAGTTTTAGGACTGAATGTTGAGAATTTTTCTCCATTCATTTGGGAGATAAGAAGTACAGGTAATGTGGCCAAGAAATCTATTTTGCCTTACAAGAAAGGAGAGAAGACAGAGATAAGGGATGGGAATGAACAGTGTCTTGGGGGAGGGGAGAGATGGGGAGAAAATTTGGAATTCAAAATCTTGTGGAAATGAATGTTGAAAACCTAAAATAAATATTTTTTAAAAAAGACCAAAAAAAAAAATCAAAGGAACGTTGAATGCAGTAATAGCAATATTGTTTTAAGAATAATTTTGTGAATAAATTATTTTGACTATTATAAATACTCTAAATAAATACAAAGACTATATGAAGAAAGATGATTTGTGCATCCAAAAAATAACTGATAAATAGAAGTATACATAGAGGAATTTTACATACACTCACACACACACATACATACATCCAAATAAATATATTTGTGTGTCATGGTAGCCACATGGGGAGGAGAAAGGAAAAAAACAAATTTACAGGATAATTTCGTTGCGTGCTTGAAAAAAATAGTAAGTTTTGCATAGTGTATTTGTGGTTTCACATGCAATCATCTTGTTTTATTGTACTATGCTATGAAAATGCTTGTTTTATTCCATAATTTAAAAGTAAAACAAATAAAAATAGTAACATAGACAATGAATTGGATCAAAGAGGGAATAACGTACACACTCATTTGGGTATGGTTATCTACCTTTCCGTACATCAAAGTAGAAGGGGATGCGCATAAGAGAAGGCAGGCTGTGTGACAGATGGGAGGGCAGATTGGGGAAACTGGTGTTCAGAAGTAAAACACTTTTGAGGGGGCAGATGGTGAATTGACAGTGAATGGAGTAGACAGCGGCCAGTAAGACAGAGAGAAATACAGTTAGCAATGATAACTGAAAAAATTCTGGAAGACAAAGTTCTCTGATAAATGTTCCCATTTCTCAAATTTATAGAGAAATGAGTCAAATTTATAAAAGAAGAGCCACTCCCTAGTAGAAGAATAATCAAAAGATATGAACAGTCACTTTTCAGATGAAGTATTCAAAGCTCTCTCTAGTCACATGAAAACATTCTCTAAATCACTACTGACTGGAGAAATGCAAGTTTAAAAATTTCAGAGCTACTTCCTTACACCTACTTATGTGGCTAATTAGACAGAAATGGAAAACGACAAATGATTTAAGAGAGTGGAAAAATTGAGAGATTAACACTCTGTTGGTAGAATTGTGAAGAGTTCCAATCATTTTTGAGAGAAAGTTGAAATTATGAACAAAGGGTATAAAATCACGCATACCTTTCGAACTGCCAGTAGGACTGCTAGGACCTCATCCCAAAGACATTTTAAAAAGAAGTAAAATAGGTAACAGACTTATATGCACATATATCTATAGAAGCTATTGTCTGGTAAGAATGGAATGGATATTCAGGGGATTGACATCAACTGGGGAATGGCTGAAAAATTGTGACTAATGACTGAAATGGAATACTATCATAGAGTAAAAATTATGAGCAGGATGCTCTCAAAAAACCTAGAAAGACTTACATGAACTAATGCAAAGTGAAATGAGTAGAGCCAGGAGAACCTTGGACACAGTAACAGCAACACTGTCAGATGATCAGCCATGAAGAACCTAACTATTCTCAATATTTCGGTGATCCAAGACAATTCTGAAGGACTTAGGTTAAAAAATGCTATCCATTCTCAGAGAAAAGTGATGGTATCTGAAAACAGAACAAAGCACACTTTTTTTAACCTTCTGAATTTTTCCCAAAGGTGTTTTTTTGGTCTATGGTTTCTTTTACAAGAAGACTCGTAAGGAAATGTATTTTACATAACAATATATGTATAAGCTGTATCACATTACTTGTCTTCTCAATGAGTGGGCTGAGGAGTGAGCAAAGAATAAAATTTGAAAGTCAAAATTTTAAAAATAAATGATAAAAAATGTTACATGTAATTGGTGTAAAACATTATGAAGTAAATATTAAAAGAAATTGAACCACTTTGTGACCCTTCAGATAATGTGAATTTTCCATTCAACAGGAGGGAGGCAGGAAGGGCTTGTGCCCCCCTGGAGGAGGGGCTGGCACATTGTTCCAGGATCTGGACAAGGATCGACTGGGCATGGAGGAGCAAGAACTGGAGGAAACACAAACAGGCAGGCAGACAGATGGGGCCTGGACACAGAATAATCAGGTGAAGGCCAGACACAGGGTACCCCAAGGGGGATGGACTAAATACCCCAAATCAGCAACCCAGCTCTGATGTGTCGGTCAAATGAAACCAGGGTCTTCTCTCTTAGCGCTGGAGTTCTCAGGAGTTCCAGGCATGGTGGTGGCTTTCTGCAGGTCTCTTCTGCTTTTGCATGGAGGACTTTGTAAAGCCTTTTTGGGAGGTGGCATGTAGGAGGTGACAGAGTGCCAAGGCCAGGAGCAGGAGGAGAAAGAGATCCCATTGCTCTATGATAAGGATTACATGGCTGGTTTTTTGAGAATGTAGATTCCTATAGAATTCCTTAAATGAAGTTGAATTTTTATACCACGAATTTACCTAAAGCAACATCTGTCTGCACTCCTTTCTATTCCCATTCAGTTTTTTCCAGAGGCCTTTCATAAATAAGTTTTCTAGAATTCTATTCTTCTTTCTAATCCATTTTGCTACCTACTTCCATTTAATGAATGAATTCATCCCACTGACACTGCTAAGATTATTGATTTTGCATTTCCCTCCATCCTATTTAATTCGGTTTCTCCTACTCTTTTTCTCTTTTTATCCTGTCCTTCCTCGAATGTGTATTTTGTATATGGACACTGACTTTTTTTATCTGACCACCTTTTTTTACTACTTTTTCTTTCTCTTATCCCCTTCTCCTACTTACCTGTGGGGTAAGATACAATTTGAGGACCAATTGAATCAATATTTATTTTCCCTTACTGAAGGAACTTAGATAGCTGAGGTGCAAGGTCTGTGTGACATCCCCTCCCATGCCAGCATTTTTCAACCCAATGTAAAACCTCTACCTTGCATGCATATTTCATGTGAGGTCATTTTCCCCATTCTTTCTCTCCTTTCTAACCTGTCCCAGAGTGTCCATATTTCTCCCCTATTTGTTTTGCATCGTCCCTACCTAATTGGTGCACTCTCAAACCCTATTTCCAGAGAGAATCCTTCTACCTATTTGAATCACGATTAAGTTCTTTAAAGATATACATTTCATCTTCTTTTCAAGAAAAGTATGCCTTTTAACCTTATTGAGCCACTTAAGATTTCTCTTTCATATTTACCTTTCAGTGCTTCTTTTGAGTCTTGTACTTGAAAGTCATATTTTCTCTTCAGCTCTGGTCTTTTCCTCAGGAATGCTTCAGAGGCCTCTATTTCATTAAATGTTCATGAATTTTTCTCGATGTGTGTCCCCAGAAAGCAAACTCATAGTAAGAGAAATGTTGCTAATGAGTGCGTCTTCTGCCACAATCACCTTTTCCTCTGACTGTTCAGGGAGTAGAGGTGGTTCCCCAGAAAGCAATCCTATAGTAAGGAGAATGTTCTCAGAGTTTGTGTTTCCACCCATAAGCATCTCATCCACTGAATATTCTGATATTAGATGTGCTTCCCCAGAGAGTAAGCCCACAGTCACTGGAATGTTCTCAGAGAGTGTCTCCTGCCACAATTATGTTTTCCTCTGGGTGTTGGGATGGTAGATGTGTTTCCTCAGAGAGTAAGCCTGTACTAAGTAGAATGTTGTCAGAGAGTGTGTCTTCTGCCTCAATTGTCTTTTCCTCTGTGTAGTATAGTTGACTGCTTTTCCCTCCTGCAACAAAAAATATCATTTATCACATGGCATGACTCTCAGGGAGAAGGAGAGGGAGAGGGGGGATACACAGCATAGTGTGATATCAGATACAGGAAACAGCAATAAAAAGTTTCTAAGTGAGGTGAGGGATCTAAAGGGCCATTCCTAGAGAGGTGAAAAGGGGAAAGAAAGGAGTTTTTCAGGTGCACAGTGATTCCATCCAGATCTGCAGCCTCAGGACCAGTGCTTGGCTTGAGATTGCCAGTGCTGAGAGAGGAGACTTTTGGCTGTTCTGTGAATTGATCCGTGTATCTGGCATCTGCATGACTGTCTTCTGTGCATTCATCCTTGGGTACTGAGTGTCTTTCTTCTGTCCATGCATAAGAGCCTGTCCTTTCCTGTGTGTGGCCATGTCCAGACTCGATGTGCCTATCCCTTGCTTTTTCTTCTTCTAGATTCTCACCAGGCCATCATGTGCCTGGCCTCACCATTATCTGATCCTCCTGCTGTGGCTTCTTGGTTCTTGGCCACCAGGTGTCCTTAAACCATCTTCTGGCACTCTCCCAACACATATGTGTAATCCCATTCCTTCCACCCTCCCTTACCCAACCGTCCATTGAAATAATGCAAAAACTCTGTACTCAAAGCAACAACAAAATACAGATGGCATAAGTGTAAAGTAATTTGACAGGAATTTGATAGGTGATCAACACCTCACAACATGTAACTACTTAAACTATAAGGGAAAAGATGAAGTAAATAAGATCATTAAAGTAATAAAATGATGAGTGATGAAAATTACAAATGACACTGTATAAAAATATGTGATTATAATCATTATCACTGAACTCCAGCTTAGACCAACAACTCAGGAATTTTTTCAATACTTAGTTATAGATTATGTTCCTCTCATGTGTTGGGCGCAGAAAAGAGAGTTGGCCTAATACAGCAATAAAGAAGTATTTCTTAAGTATCTCCTGCAAAAAAGGCACAGGCCTAGGTCCTGAAGATGTACAGTCCCTAAGCACTAGAAACTTAGGTTGTAAGGAGACAGAAAATACATAGAAGTATATGGAGAAAAAAGAGAAATAAAGGCAAAGTACAAGGCAGTCTGGGATCCAGGCCACTAGCATTTGGAATCAAGAAAGGCTTCATGGATGAGATCATGCTTGAATTATGTCTGCATGGAAAAGAGGGATTCCCTGAGGCCCAAGAATCTCTGCTTGAGAGTCAGAAGAGTTCAGAGTTCAAGTCCTCCCTCACTTACATGCTAGCAGCATGACCATAGTTAAGTCACTTCACCTCTCAGTGCCCCAGATCACTCGGTAAGGTCACAGACACATTTAAGATGGGTTGCTCAACTTACTGAGGAGGCAGAAAGAAGAAAGAGCACTTGACTTGGAACTCTTGGGTTTGCCCTTGCCCAACGTGCCATAACATATAAGTGCCTGAGACTGGATTTGAACTCATATCTTCCTAACTCCAAGACAAATGCTCTAACCAGTGAACCACTGAGATATAAAGATTCAGAGATGCTAGAAGACTACTGCCAAGCCATTGTCCAGGAGGCTGCCTTGAGGCCTGGACAGGATAAGAAAAGAGCTCATTCTCACTTCAGGGAAGATCCACAAGTGCTCAGACCCTCCTCCATTCGCCATCCACCCTGCGGAAAAGCTCTACCTGAGTTAGGAATTTCCCAAGTATCTTTATGCATAGTATTTGCAAGGGGGTGGGAGTTAGAGAATATAAACTCCCTTTAATGTAAGCAGCAAGAGAAACTTCTGCTGTCCCATGGGAAAACCTGGAATTAATAAAAACAACCACCAGTCATCCCTGGCTTGTGGCTTTTTTGGTTCTCCTCCCCCAATACCTGGCCTAAGCCATGGGCAGTGCAGGATGCAACACTGTTCTTTTGCCACCATAGGGCTGGTCTCATGAGTAAATTCCCTTACACAACACGAGACCCTCTAAGCCTAACATATATAATCATCATTGGTGTTCTAACCTGTTCTTTTCTCTGGATTCAAACATGCTAACTATAACATAAGAATTCCATTTCTTGGATGGTGTGTGTCCTAAAAAGTTTGTTCCCTGTGAAACGGAAACAGGAAAGCCTCAGGGAAACCCTCTGAACACTGAGTTTAATTTTCCCAGAACGGTAACAAAATGGTGGAGAGAGGTTAAAAGACTTGCCCAGAGTCACTGCACTTGTAAGTATTAGAGTCATGATCTGAACCCACTTCTTCCTGACTCTAAGCACTGCAAAAACCAATACAGCTGGTAGTGATTCAATCCCCTGAGTCTTGGTCTGGTTTTGCTGGGGCACTCATTCTCTGCTAACTTGGCTCATGCTGGAGTATTCTTCTCTCTTAGGCTGAGGCAACAGACCTTTCCTCTCAACCTTCCAAGTGGTCTTGGGCTGGAAATTTCTTTCACTCCTTCATTTTGTGTGTTCTACTTCTCTACAGTTTGATCAGAGCCATTTTGACAGGTATTTGGAGGGTTTTGGGGGAAAGCTCAAATGAGGCCCTGCTTTTATTCTGCCATCTTGGCTGCTCTCAGGCAACACTTCTAACTCTTAAGAAGTGTATCTCTACTCATGTGGGTATAAATTGACGTTAATGCAATATATAAAAAATGTGAAGGGGGAGAAGTTGGGTTGCACTGGGAGGAGTTAGTAGAAAGAGGACGAATGGCGTAACTAACATCACATTT
This sequence comes from Bettongia penicillata ogilbyi, assembly GCA_023548195.1. Lineage (NCBI taxonomy): Eukaryota > Metazoa > Chordata > Mammalia > Diprotodontia > Potoroidae > Bettongia > Bettongia penicillata. Next base: position 20,653 of record JAJHZJ010000801.1, on the reverse strand, counting down.
CAAGATGCAAAAGACCTATTGCAGGGAAGGAAAAAACCGAGGAGGTGGGCATTGCTTGAATCCTCTGAACAACCTTGGCTCAGAGAGGAAATGACATACACATTTAGGTGGGCATAGAGATCTACCTCACCCTGTAGGGAAATAGGAAAGGAGGAGATAAGAAAACAGGGGGGCCTGCTAGAAGTGAGGGCAGAATGAAGGGTTTGGATGGACAGAATCAAAACACTAGTGAGGAGGAACACGGTGCTGGAGAGTGAAAGAAAAGTATAAACAGGGTCAATACAGTTAGCCATCCTTACTCTACAGGTTATTGGGATAAAGACCCCATAGAAAAGAAACAGATAGCAGAGTGGATTAAAAGCCAGAATCCTATACTATATCGTTTACAGGAAGCATATTTGAAGCAGAGACACATGCAGAGTAAAGGTAAATGTCAGAGCAATACATATACTATGCTTCAGCTGAAGCAGGAAAAAACAAAGCAGAGATCACAACCTACATCTCAGACAAAGCAATAGTAAAAAGAGATCTAATGAAAAATACTTGCTAAAAGAAACCACAGATAAAGAAGTAATATCAATACCAAACATGTATACAGAAATAGGATAACATCCATTATTTAGTTAATGATTTATTGTAGAAAACTGACAGAAAATTAATAGTGAGGGACCTCAATTCTTGCCTCTCAGAATAAGTCAAATCTAGCCACAAGATGAGGAAAGGGCTTAAGTTGAGACTAGATAGTTATAAAAGTTACATATGATAGAATTATGGAGAAAACTGAATGGAGATAGCAATTGATTCTGTTCTGATCACAAACTCTAAGGGTCTTCCCCTCCCAGATTGATTTTTTTTTTTTTGTGAGCAGGCAAACTAGGACATCTTTGCCTCTTTTTCACCTCTCCTTCAATCACTGAATTGAGTTGCCTCAAACAAATTGAGATCTGGAAAGACCTTAACTTAAAAAGGGAAAGACCTCCCACTGTATTTGGGACCGTCTCGTCGTGCTGACTTATGTCTTGTCACTGGCCTAACATGACTCTGGAGGAGAAGATGACTTTACACATCCCTGCCTCACATTCAATTCTCTTGCCAGTCAAAACATCCTCCCCTGATGTCTTTGATCCTATTCCAAGAGGGTAGATGCATAACTCAACAGCAATAAGGTAAGATCAAAATGAGCAGATGATTTAGATAAAAGGACACCATAAGCTGATGAGGAGAGCCAGGAATAGTTTTGACCTGTCAGATCTATACAGAAGGGTAGATTTTATGATCCCACAAGAGATAGATGATATTATGAGATAGAAATGTACAACTTTAACTGCATTAACTTAAAAAGGTTTTGCTGAAGCAAAACCAATGCAGCCAACATTAGAAAGAAAGTGAAAAGCTGGAAGCCATTTTTACAAAAAACTGTCTTTGATAAAGAACTCCTTCAAATATAGTGGGAACTGCATTATATTTATAGGAATACAAATAATTTCCCAATCAAATAATTGTTAAAATGTATGAAATGGCCGTTTTCAGATGAAAGAAAAGAAAGTTATATATCTTCACAGGAAAAAAAATGCTCTGCATCAGTACTAATTAGAGAAATGCAAATTTAAACAAGTTGAGGTGCCAGCTCACACCTAGGAGATTGGTTAATATGACAAGAAAAGAAAATAATAAATGTTATAACGAATGTCAAAAATTGGCACATTAATGCACTATTGGTGGAGTTGGGAACTGATCCAACTATTCTGGAGAGCAATTTAGCAATATGCCTAAAGGGCTCTGAAATGGTGTCTACACTTCATCCCTCAATATCACTCCTCAGTCTATATCCTAAAGAGATTAAAATGGGCAAAAGGACCTATTTGTACAAAAATACTTGTAACAGCTCTTTCTTTGGTGGAAAAAACTGGAACTTGAGGGGATGGACCTCATCTGGGGAACGGCTGAAGAAGTTGTGACGTATCATTGGAATGCAATATTACAGCTGCATCAGAAATGACCAGCTCCCAGATTTCAGAATGACCTGGAAGAGTTTTCTGAATTGATGAAAACGAACGGAGTAGAAGCAGGAGAACAGTGTACTTAGCAACAACAATTCTATATGACGATCAGCTGTGAAGGACTTAGCTGTTCTCCACAACACAATTCTTCAAGACAGTACCAAGGTATGCATGATGAAAAGTGCTGTCTACCTCCAGTGAAAGAACTGATGAAGTCTAAATGAAGATCAAAGCATACTCTTTTTTCCTTTCTGTATTTTTTCCTGTATTTTTGTCTTTGGTTCTATACATTCTTTTCCAACGTAACTAATCGAGAAATAGGACTTTTATCATTGAACATATATGACTCATACCAGATTTCTTACTCACTTAGGGGGAAGGTGATGGAAGGAGTGAGAAACTTTGGAACTCAAAACTTTTTAAGTGAATATTAAAAATCACCTTTACAGGCAACTGCAAGAAAATAACATATTACTAGGAAATCGAAATGTTTTCCTCAGATTTCCCTGTCAGCCTTGGTTCACATAAATTGCATAAAACTTGAGAGCTAGAAGGGATCACAGCAGGCATCACATCCAAAGTATATACCAAAGGAATTTCCAGTCTAAGAGACAAAAGCTCATTCAGCTTTTCCTTGAATACTTCCAAGGAGAGGAAACCACCACCTCTTCAAGGCAGCCCATTTCACTTTTGGAGAATGCTCATATTTAGGAAGTTTCTCCTGATATTAGGCCTAAATTGTCCCCTTCATAACTTTGAGATATTACTCATGGTTATGACCTCTAGAGTGGAGAAGAGCAAGTCTAAACCTTTATTCACATAACAGGCTTATGATTCTTGATACTGGATTTCTGAAGTTTGCCTGAAACTCTTCATTAAGGCATTGCTTTTTTTTTTAATAAAAATTTATTTATTTAACTTTTTACATTCATTTTCACAGAATTTTGGGTTCAAAATTTTCTCCCCTTTTATCTCCTCCCCCCACCCCAATACACCGAGCAATCTAATTTTCCTTATCACCAGTCTGGCCTCTCTTCTATCATCCCTCCCTTCTCTTGTCCCCATCTTCTCTTTTGTCCTGTAGGGCCAGATGACTTTCTATTCCCCATTAACTGGGTTTCTTATTTCCTAGTAGCAACAACAATACTAAACAGTTGTTCCTAAATCTTTGAGTTCCAAATTCTCCCCATCCCTCCCTCCCCACCCATTCCCTTTGGGAAGGCAGGCAATTCAATATAGGCCATATCTGTGTAGTTTTGCAAATGACTTCGATAATAGTCGTGTTGTGTAAGACTAACTGTATTTCCCTCCATCCTATCCTGCCCCCCATTGTTTCTATTCTGTCTTTTGATCCTGTCCCTCCCCGAGTGTTGACTTCAAATTGCTCCCTCCTCACATTGCCCTCCCTTCCATCATCCCCCCACCCTTGCTTATCTCCTTCTCCCCCACTTTCCTGTATTGTAAGATAGGTTTTCATACCAAAATGAGTGTGAATTTTATTCCTTCCTTTAGTCGAATGTGATGAGGGTATACTTCTTGTTTTTTTTCTCAGCTCTCCTCTTTTTCCCTCCACTAAAAAGTCTCCTCCTTGCCTCTTGAATGACATATAATTTACCCCATTCCATTTCACCCTCTTTCCTCCCACTGCCTTTCTCTCTCACCATTTACCTTAATTTCTTTTAAAAATTTAAAAATAAGGAGGAGAACCAAAGATCTAGCCCCAAATTACGAGATATCTTATAAGGTTTAGGTATCAAAAGTTGTATTACTTTAGGCAGAGTATCTTCATATACAATTTAAGGTCTTGGCCTATACCTAATTTTCGCCCAACTGATATCCATTTTTTCCAGCAATTTTTGTAAGTAGTGAGTTCTTGTTATAATTTCTTAAGGTAATTTATTTTTGATTGTCAACATTCACTTCCATAAATTTAAATTTTTCTCACCTCCCCAAAACTGCATTCAATCTGATATATTCTCTACATATACATTCCTATTGAACATGTTGTATGGAAGTTAGAATAGATGGGAGAGGGGGGCATCATGAGAATTTTAAGAAAAATAACAAAATAGTGTGATTTCTTTTGCATGCAGACTCCATAGCTCTTTCTCTGGATGTGGATGGCATTTTACATCATGAGTCCTTTTGCATTGTTTTAGGTGATTGCATTTCTGAGAAGAGCTAAGCCTATCAAACTCAGTCTTCTTACAATGTGGCTGTTATTTTGGACAATGTTCTCCTCATTCTACCCACTTCACTTAGCATCAGCTCACATGAATCTTTCCATTTTTTTTTTTTGCGAAATGTGCCTGTCCATCGTTTCTTATAGCACAAGAGTATTCCATTACATTCATATAACCAAAACTTGTTCAGCCATTCCCCAATTGATGGACATCCCCTCAGTTTCCAGTTCTTGGCCACCACAAACAGAGCTGGTATAAATAATTTTGTACATGTGGGTCCTTTTCCCATTTTAATGATATCTTTGTGATACAGACCTGGAAGTGGTATTGTTAGGTGAAAGGGAATAGTGAGTTCTTCTCAAAAAACAGAACAAAACAGTTTACTGTTTTACAGTTACTTAGGTTTATGAAGGAGTATATTGTAATTGTAATTTATTTCCATGTTTTCTATTCCACATCCATTCCATTGATACACTACTCTATTTCTTAGCGAGTGCCAGTTATTGTTGATGTTTACTGCTTTGAATGCAGTCTGAGATCTGATATAGCTAGACCACTTTCCTTCCCATTGCTTTTCATTAACCCTTTTGTTATTCTGGACCTGTTGTTCTTCCAGATTAATTTGGTATTGACTTTTATCTAGCTCTTAAAAACCATTTTTTGGTAGTTGGATTGGTATGGCACTGAATTAGTAAATTAATTTAAGTGGAATTATCAGCTATATTATATTGGTTCAGGCTAACCATGAGCAAGTGATGTTTTTCCAAAGTTCAGATCTCATTCTATTTGTGTGAGAAGTATTTTGGGTTCATATAGATCCTAGGTTTATCCTGCCAGGCAGATTCTCAAGTATTTTATATAGATTATATTTATTTTAAATAAAATTTCTCTGTTACTTGCTGCTGGGCTTTATTGGTAATATATAGAAATGCAGATGATTTGTGTTGGTTTAGTTTGTATCCTTCAACTCTACCAAAGTTGTTAATGATTTCAACTGGTTTTCTTCTTGCTTCTCAAGGATTTCCTAAGTATACCATCACATCAACTGCAAAGAGGGGTGGTATTGTTTCCTCTTTACCTGTTCTAATTCTTTCAATTTCTTTTTCTTCTCTCCTTGCTAGAGCTAATATTTCTAGTGCAATACTGAATAATAGGCATACTTCTTTCATCCCTGATCTTGCTGGGAAAGCTTCTACCTTATTCACATTGCATATATTTTTTGCTGGTCGTTTTAGAGAGATATTAGTTATCATGTTAAAGAAAGCTACATTCATTCCTACCGTCTCTAGTGTTTTTCCAAGGAATGGATACTGTATTTTCTTTAAAAAATTTCTTCACCTCTTGAGATAATCATGTGAGTTCTCTTTACATGGTCACCTATGCAGATGGTCTTCCTAACATTGAACCAGTCCTACATTCCTGCTATAAATCATACCTGATCATAGTGTACGATCCTAGTGATATATTGTTGTAATTTCCTTGCTGTTAATTTATTTATAATTCTTGCCTCAGTACTGATTCGGGAATTTGGGTTATAGTTCTCTTTCTCTGTCTTAGCTCTTCCTGTTTTAGTTGTCAAGGCCATATTTGTGTTATAAATGGAATTTGGCAGGACTTCTCCTTTGCCTATTGTCCCAAATAGGTTATATAGTAATGGAATTAATTCTCCTTTAAATGTTGGATAGCATTCATTTGTGAGTCCATCTCACCCTGGGAATATTTTTTGTTAGGGAGTTCCTTGCTGGCTCCTTCAATATCTTTCTTTTTCTTTTCTTCACTTTAAAAATTTATTTATTTATGTTTTCAACATTCATTTCCACAAAATTTTGGGTTCCAAATTTTCTCCCCATTTCTCCCCTCCCCCCACCCCAAAATGCCGAGCATTCTAATCAACCCCTATCAGCAATCTCCCCTCCCTTCTAACATCCCTCCCTTCCCTTATCCCCATCTTCTCTTTTGTCCTGCAGGGCGAGATAACTTTCTGTACCCCATTACCTGTATTTCTTATTTCCTAGTAGCAACAACAATACTAAACAGTTGTTCCTAAATCTTTGAGTTCCAAATTCTCCCCCTCCCTTCCTCCCCACCCATTCCCTTTGGGAAGGCAGGCAATTCAATATAGGCCATATCTGTGTAGTTTTGCAAATGACTTCGATAATAGTCGTGTTGTGTAAGACTAACTGTATTTCCCTCCATCCTATCCTGCCCCCCCATTTTTTCTGCTCTCTCTTTTGACCCTATCCCTCCCCAAGAGGGCTGACTTCAAATTGCTCCCTCCTCCCATTGTCCTCCCTTCCATCATCCCCCCCACCCTGCTTATCCTCTTCTCTCCCATTCTCCGGTACGGTAAGATAGGTTTTCATGCCAAAATGAGTGTCCATTTTTTTTTTCCTTCCTTCAGTCAAATGTGATGAAAGCTTCATATTTTTTCGCTCACCTCCCCACTTTTCCCTCAACTGAAAAGTCTTTTACTTGTCTCTTTTATGAGACATAATTTGCCCAATTCCCTTTCTCCCTTTCTCCACCCAATATATTTCTCTCTCACCCCTTAATTTCACTTTTTAAAGATATGATCCCATCCTATTCAATTCTCTCTGTGCTCTCTGTCTCTCTCTGTTTCTGTCTCTCTCTGTCTCTCTCTCTTTTTCTCTGTCTCTGTCTCTCTCTCTCTCTCTCTCTCTCTCTCTCTCTCTCTCTCTCTCTCTGTAATCCCACCAACTACCAGGATACTGAAAAAAGTTGTCAAGAGTTATAAATATTTTCTTTCCATGTAGGAATTAAATAGTTCAACTTTAATAAGTCCCTTTTGATCTTTGCTGTTTACCTTTTCATGCTTCTCTTGATTCTTGTGTTTGGAAGTCAAATTTTCTTTTCAGACCATTTTTCCCCCTGAAGTATTATACTCAGTTGTGGTGTGTAGGTGATTCTTGGTTTTAGTCCTGGTTCCTTTGACTTCTGTAATACAATATTCCATGCCTTTTGATCCCTTCATGTAGAAGCTGCTAGATCTTGTGCTATCCTGATTGTATTTCCACAATACTTGAATTGTTGCTTTCTAACTGCTTGCAATATTTTCTTCTTGACCTGGAAACTCTGGAATTTGGCCAAAATGTTCCTAGGAGTTTCTTTTTTTGGATCTCTTTCAGGAGATGATTGGGGGATTCTTTCAATATTTATTTTGCCCAATGGTTCTAGAATATCAGGGTAGTTTTCCTTGATAATTTCACGAAAGATGATATTTAGGCTCTTTTTTTGATCATGGCTTTCATGTAGTCCTATGTTTTTTAAATTGTCTCTCCTGGATCTATTTTTTAGGTCAGTTGTTTTTCCAATGAGATATTTCACATTCTCTTCCATTTTTTCATTCTTTTGGTTTTGTTTGGTGATTTCTTGGTTTCTCAGAAAGTCATTAGACTCCATCTGTTCCACTCTAATTTTGAGAGAACTATTCTCTTCAGTGAGCTTTTGAACCTCATTTTCCATTTGGCTAATTCTGCTTTTGAAAGCATTCTTCTCCTCATTGGCTTTTTGAACCTCTTTTCCCAATTGAGTGAGCCTATTTTTCAAGGTGTTTTTTTTCTTCAGCATATTTTTGGGTCTCTGTTGACAAGGTGTTGACCTGCTTTTCATGATTTCCTTGCATCTCTCTGATTTCTCTTCCCAATTTTTCCTCCACCACACTTACTTTATTTTCAGAATCGTTTTGCAGCTCTTCTATGGCCTGAGACCATTGAATATTTATTTTGGATGTTTGCATTACAGAAACCTTTACTTTTATGTCTTTACCCGATTGTAAGCATTGTTCTTCCTCATCTGAAAAGATGGAAGGAGATATCTGCACACCAAGAAAGTAACCTCTTATAGTCTTAATTTTTTCCCCTTTTTTGGGCATTTTCCCAACCAGTTACTTTACCGTTAGGTCCTTTGTGAAGAGTAGGGTATACTCTGGGAATCTATAAGGTCTCAATTCCTCTACGGTGACCCAATCAAGCGTGTACACTGGTCTGTGAGAAGGGAGAGAATTTTTTTTTTTGTGCTCAGAATCTTAGAAGTTACCTCTCCACAGCCACCTGTTCTCCAGTTCTGCAAAGTCAGCACTGGGGGTGATTTTCAGATAAGCTGGATGTGCAGGGCCATCATTCAGTGTGAGACAAAGACCAGCTCCCTCAGGGCCTCTACACAGGGCTGAGGTAATATTCAGCCCTTCACTGCCCCCAGGGGTTTTTACACTACAACAATGGATGTGTGTGGCTGTACAGACTGCTGTCTGGCCTCTATGGCTGCTGCCTGCTGACAGAGCTATGGGAAGGCCTTTATCCCTTCCTGGCCAGCTGAAAAAACCCTATCACTGACCATTGGCACCTGTGGGTTGAGGGATCTGCAGACCACTGTTGATGGGACTAGGGATTTGCTGCTACTGCGACTGGATTCCGCCCGCATTTGTCCTCCTCCCAGAGTCACACCACGTGGCCAAGACTGGGCTGGTCTCCACTCTGGGTCCCATGCAACTGGCATTTCCTGGGGGCCTTTCAGGTCACCCTGGTCTGGAAATCTCCTCCACTCCGTTGTTCTCCATTTCTGCTGCTCCAAAATTTGTTGAGAGTCCCTCTCTCTACTGGTATTTTTTGGGCTGTGTGGGGAGAGTCTCCATATATGTGTCTTTCTACTCCACCATCTTGACTCCACACCCCCCCCCCACTCCTTCAATTTCTTTAGAGAAAATGGGGTTATATATTCCATTGCCTCTTTTTTTTAATCTGGACAATTTATATTTTTGTAAATATTCATCTGATTCACTTAGATTATCAGATTTGTTGACACACAGTTAGGCAAAGTAGCTCCTAATCATTGCTTTAATGTCCTCTTCGTTGGTAGTGAACACGCCTTTTTTATTTTCCCATACAAGGAATTTGTTTTTCATCTTTCCTTTTGTGAAAAAAAATGAACCATTTCTTTACGTTTTATTTTATTTTCCCCTTAAAACCAGCCTTAACTTTTATTTCTTAGTGGTTTTCTTAACTTTCCATCTTTTAAATATCCTTATTTTGGGATATTCAATTTGTTGTCTGGTTGGGCATTTTCAATTTTTTTTTTGCCAAGCTTTTTGGTTGCATGCTCAATTGATTAACTTGCTCTTTCTCTATTTAATTGATGTAAGTGTTTAGAGAAGTCAAATTTCCCCCAGGAGCTGCTTTGGCTGCATCCCACAAATTTTGGTCTCTTGCCTCATTATTGTCATTTTCTGTGATTCACCTTTTGGTTGTTTCTATGAGTTGTTCTTTGGCACACTCAGTCTTAAGTATTAGATTATTTCTTTTCCAAAGAATTTTTAATCTGTATTTCCATGGCCTTCTCTTAAATACAATCGTTAGGGCATTATGAGGAGAAAAGGATACATTTAATATTTCTGCTTTTCTGCGATGGATTCTGAGGTTATTATGCTGTAATACATGGTAAGTTTTTGTGTAGGTGCCATGTAAAACTATGAAAAAGGTATGTTCTTTTCAGTCTCCATTCAGTTTTCTCTAGAATTCTATCATATGCAACTTTTCTAAATTTCTAATCAGCTCCTTAATCATTCCTTCATCTTGTGGGAAGATTTAAGCTGCTGGAGGGAAAAATTGAGGTCCACCACTAGTAGGTTTGCTGTCAATTATCTCCTATAAGTCATTTAATAAAAATATGAATGTTATCCCATTTCATGCATATGTGTTTAGTATTTATACTACTTCTTTATCTGTGGTATTTTGTAGCAAGAATTTTTCATTAGATCTCTTTCTACTTTTGTTTTGTCTGAGATATAGATTGTTATCACTTTGTTAAAAAAGATTTTTTCTAACTTCAATTGAAGCATAATATATTCTGCTCTGACGTTTTACCTTCACTCTCTATATATCTCTGCTTCAAATATATTTTTCGTAAACAATATACTTCAGGATTACGGCTTGCAATCCACTCTGTTATCTGTTTCTTTTTCTGTGGGATAATTCATCCCATTCACATTTACAGTGGTGATGCATAACTGCATTGACCATGTTTCCACTTTTCTTTCACTCTCTTTGCATCCTTTCCATCCTCACTAGTGTTTTGATTCTGGCTGCCCCCACCTTTCAATCTGACCTCCTTTCTATCATCCTCCCACGTTTTCTTATCCTCTCCTTTTCTATTTCCCTACAGGGTAAGAGAGAGATCTCTATACCCAGTTGAATGTGTATGTCATTTCTTCTTAGAGTCAAATCTGTTGAGAGAGTGACTCAAGCAATGCCCATCTCATCCCTTCTTTCTTTCCACTGTAACTGGTCTTTTGTACCTTTAAATGGGGTAATAATTACTCCATTCTTCCTCTCCCTCCCCACTTCTCCCAGTGCAGCCCAACTTCTCACCCTTTATTTTATATATATATATATATTTCATTAAAGCCAATTTATACCCTCACCCTCTATCTATGTATAATCCTTTTAAATGCCCTAGTAGAGATTCACTTCTTAAGAATTAGAAGTGTCAATTGGGGGGAGTCAAAAATGGCAGAATTAAAAGAAGGACCGCGTTTGAGTTCTCACTCAAACCCCTGCAAGTGCCTGTCAAAATGACTCTCAACAAATTCTAGAGATGGAGATTGCACAAAAAAAATATGTAGAAAAAAGTTCCAGCCCAAGACAACTTGGATGGTTGACAAGGAGGGTCTCTTGCATCAGCCCAGGAGGGGAGAACAATCCAGCATGAATCAAGGCAGCAGAGAATGAGGGCCCCAGAAAATCCAGAACAAGACTCAAGGGACTGAATCACTAGCAGCTGTGTTAGTTTCTACTGCGTTTTCAGTGTTTAGAGTCAGGAACGACTGAGTGAAGATCCTGTTTCTCATACTCACAAGTTTACTTACTCTGTCTGGACAATATTTTTAACCTCTCTCCACCATTTTGGTGCCATCCTGGGCAAATTGAACTCAATTTTGAGAGGGCTTCCGTGAGGCTCAACTGCTTCTGTTTCAGAAGGAACAAACAGGAAATGCGTTCTTGGGAAAGTTAGAAAGGAGAGAAAGAATGGGGGAAATGATCTCACATAAAATAGGAGTGCAAGGTAGAGGTTTTACATCGGGTTGAAAAATACTGATATGGGAGGGGATGTAAGGAAGGCCATGCTTGGGCCTCAGTCACCTAAATTTATTCAGTAAGGGAAAATACATATTGATTCAATTGTTTCCAAAATTCTGTCTTACCCTACAGGTAAGTAGGAGAAGGGGACAAGAGAAAGAAAAAATAGTAATAAAAAGGTGGTCAGATAAAAGAAGGCAGTGTCCATATGCAAAACAGACATTAAAGGAAGGGCAGGATAAGAGGGGGAGAAAGGAAGAGAGAGAGAGAGAGAGAGAGAGAGAGAGAGAGAGAGAGAGAGAGAGAGAGAGAGAGAGAGAGAAGGGAGAAACAGGACAAAATAAGATGGAGGGAAACTCAAAATTAGAAATCCCAACATCCTAACAGTGTCAAAGGAATGAATTCATTCATGAAATGGAAGTAGGTAGCCAAATGGATTAGAAAGCAGAATAGAATTCTGGAAAACTTATTTATGAAAGGCCTCTGGAGAAAACTGAATGGGAATAGAAAGGAGTGAAGACAAATGTTGCTTTATGTAAATTCACATTATAAAAGTTGAACTTTATGAAAGGAATTCTATAAGAAATCTGCATTCCCAGAAAACCAACCATGCAAACTTCACAAGAGAGCAATGAGAGCTCTTCCTGCTCCTGCCCCTGGGTTTGGCACTCAGTCACCTCCTACCTGCCACTTCTCAAAAAGCCTTTAAAAAGTACTCCCCGTGAAAACAGAAGAGGAGACCTGCAGGGAGAAAGCCACCACCTCTGCTAGATTGGGTCTTGAATTGAGAGCTCCAGCACTAAGAGAGGAGACCTTGCTTTCAGTCATCCAATCCACCAGAGAGTTTAGTGACTGACTTATGGTATTTTGTTCATCCTCCTGGGGGTACTGTGTGTCTGGGCCTTGCCTAATATTCCTTACCAAGCCCCCATCTGTCTTCCTGCTAGTGTGTACTTCCTATCAGTTCCAGTCAGGCCCTGCAGTGGCTGGCCCAGTTAGTGATGTGTTCTTTTTCCTGATCTTCCTTCTCCATGTCCTGGAACAATGTGCCAGCCCCTCCCTCATGGGGACACAGCTCCTTCCTCACTACCTCCTGTTGTTTTAACATGCTTGGGAAAATTCACATTATCTAAAGGGTCTGATTTTTAAATATTAACCTCATATTTTTCCTTTCCTAATTACATTTAAAAGTTTGTTTTTAAAATTTTGAGTTTCAAACTCTCTACCTTGCTCCCTTCTCACCCCCCTCATTGAGAAGGCAAGTAATCTGATATACTTTATACATATGTTGTCATGTAAAATACATTTCTTTATTAGTATTCTTGTAAAAGATAATATAGACCAAACAAACACCCTAGAGAAAAATTAGGAAGGTTAAAAAAAAGCCTGCTTTGATGTGTTTTCGGACACCATCACTTCTTTCTCTGAGAAAGAATACTATTTTTTATCCCAAGTCCTTCAGAGTTGTCTTGGATAACCGAAATGTTGAGAATAGCTAAGTTCTTCATGACTGATCATCTGAGAGTACTGCTATTACTGTGTACAGGGTCTCCTGGTCCTACTCATTTTACTTTGCATTAGTTCATGTAAGTCTTCCTAGGTTTTTTGAGAGAATCCTGCTCATAATTTTATTACATGATAGTATTCCATTACAATCATATATCACAACTTTTTCAGCCATTCCCCAATTGATGACTCTCCCTTCAATATCCAATCCATTCCTACCAGACAACAGATTCTATAGATATATTATACATATTAGTCCTTTACCTTTTAATGTCTTTTTAAATAAAGACCTAGCAGTGGTATTGGCAGGTTGAAGGGAATGCGTGTTTTTATAGCCTTTGGTCATTATTCTAAATTTCTCTCAATAATGATGGGATCTGGGGGTGGAGCCAAGATGGCGGAGTAGAAAGACTCACGTATGCTAGCTCCAAACCCACAGCCCATATATTTCCTGCAAGAAGACTTCCCCACAAATTCTGGATCACTGCAAGGTGCACAGAAACACAGTGGAAAAGATTTCCATTCCAGTGTAGCCTGGAGAGCCGTCCCCAGGGTCCATCGCACCCCAGAAAGCAGAGCCCACCTTTGTGCTGCCCTGGCCGGGCGGCCCCACAGAAGCAGATCCAAGCAGGCTTCAGGGACAGAACCTCTGGGGGCTGGGAAGGTCTCTCCGCCCATTGGCGCTAAAGGTCAGTGAGAGAGATGTCTGGGCTGGCCGAAAGGGCAGCGGGGTGTCTCCATGGCTCGGGCACCCTCAGGAGGAAGTGGCGGAGGCAGTGGCAGGGGCAGCGGCAGAGCCAGCGGTGGCGGCCCGGGACTCCCCGAGTAGGCAGGTAGAAGTTCAGGTCTCAGCATAAACCCCCGAGGGAACTAAGCCTGGGAGACGGCCTTGCCCCCAACCACTCCATTACTGAAGGTCTCTGCATAAACCCCCTGAGGGAGCTGAGCCTGGGAGGCGGCCCTGCCCCCACCCAAGCACCAGAACTTAAGCTCACATTGAATAGCAGCCACGCCTGCCATGGAAAGCCCAATTGAATCTCAGACCCCAAGAACTAGCTGGGCAGATGTAGGTGGCGGTGCAGAGGAATCTCAGAAGTCAAGTAACTGGCTGGGAAAATGCCCAGAAAAGGGAAGAAAAATAAGACGACAGAAAGCAGCTTTGATGGGGTACAGATGTTCCTGCCTTTCAATTCTGATGACGAGGAAATATTCTTACCACCAGGGAAAGACGTGGAGGTCGGGGCCTCTGTATCCCAGACATTCCAGGTGGATGTCCAGTGGGCACAGGCCACGGAAGAGCTCAAAAACGATTTTGAAAATCAAGTTAGACAGGTGGAGGAAAAACTGGGAAGAGAAATGAGAGAGACGCAAGAAAAGCATGAAAAACGGGTCAATACCTTGGTAAAAGAGACCCAAAAAAATGCTGAAGAAAATAACACCTTGAAAAGTAGGATAACTGAATTGGCAAAAGAGGTTCAAAAAGCCAATGAGGAGAAGAATGCTTTCAAAAGCAGAATTAACCAAATGGAAAAAGAGGTTCAAAAGCTCACTGACAATAAAAGTTCTCTCAAAATTAGAATGGAACAGATGGAGTCTAATGACTTTCTGAGAAACCAAGAAATCACCAAACAAAACCAAAAGAATGAAAAAATGGAAGAGAATGTGAAATATCTCATGGGAAAAACAACTGACCTGGAAAACATATCCAGGAAAGACAATGTTAAAATCATGGGACTATCTGAAAGTCATGATCAATAAAAGAGCCTAGACATCATCTTCCATGAAATTATCGAGGAAAACTGCCATGATATTCTACAACCAGAGGACAAAAAAAGTATTGAAAGAATCCATCGATCACCGCCTGAAAGAGATCCAAAAAGAGAAACTCCTAGGAACATTGTGGCCAAATTACTGAATTTCCATGTCAAGGAGAAAATCTTGCAAGCAGCTAAAAAGAAACAATTCCAGTATTGTGGAAATACAATCAGGATAACTCAAGATCTAGCAGCTTCTACATTGAGGGGTCAAAGGGTGTGGAATGGGATATTCCAGAAGTCAAAGGAACTAGGACTCAAACCAAGAATCACCTACCCAGCAAAACTGAGTATAATACTTCAGGGAAAAATATGGTCTTTCAATGAAACAGAGGACTTTCAAGCATTTTTGATGAAAGGACCAGAGCTGAAAAGGAAATTTGACTTTCAAACACAAGAATGAGAAGAAGCATGAAAAAGTAAACAGCAAAGAGAAGTCATAAGGGACTTACCAAAAGTGAACTGTTTACATTCCTACATGGAAAGACAATATTTGTAACTCTTAAAACTTTTCAGTATCTGGGTAGTTGGTTGACCACACACACATGCACACACACACATACATGTACACGCATGCATGCACACACACATAAACACATGCACGCACATACAGAGACAGAGAGCCCAGAGTGAATTAAATAGCATGGGACCATAGCTTAAACGAAATTAAGGTAAATGGTGAGAGAGAAATATAGTGGGAGGAAAGAGGGTGAAATGGAATGGGGTAAATGATTCAAGAGGCAAGCAGGAGATTTTTAGTGGAGGGAAAAAGAGGAGAGCTGAGAAAGAAACAAGAAGTTTACCCTCATCACATTCGACTAAAGAAGGAATAAAATGCACACTCATTTTGGTATGAAAACCTATCTTAAAATACAGGAAAGTGGAGGAGAAGGAGATAAGCAAGGGAGGCGGATGATGGAAGGGAGGGCAATGAGAGGAGGGAGCAATTTGAAGTCAACAATCGGGGAGGTACAGGATCACATGACAGAATGGAAACAATGGGGGCAGGATAGGATGGAGGGAAATACAGTTAGTCTTACACAACACGACTATTATCGAAGTCATTTGCAAAACTACACAGATATGACCTATATTGAATTGCCTGCCTTCCCAAAGGGAATGGGTGGGGAGGGAGGGATGGGGAGAATTTGGAACTCAAAGTTTTAGGAACAACTGTTTAGTATTGTTCTTGCTACTAGGAAATAAGAAATACAGTCAATGGGGAATAGAAAGTCATCTGACCCTATAGAACAAAAGAGAAGATGGGGATAAGAGAAGGGAGGGATGATAGAATAGAGGGCAGATGGGTCATAGGGAAAATTAGATTGCTCGGTGTATTGGGGTGGGGGGATGGGATAAAAGAGGAGAAAATTTGGAACCCAAAATTTTGTGTAAATGAGTGTAACAAGTTGAATAAATAAATTTTTATTGAAAAAAAAAGAAAAAAGAATGGTGGGATCTGTTCATAATTCTACCAACAGGGTGTTAATGTCTCCATTTTCCCACTCCCCTGCGTCATTTGTGACTTTCCCTTTCTGTCTAATTAGTCAAATTAATACATGTGAGGAAGTAGCTCAGAACTTTTTAACCTTGCATTTCTCCAATCAGTAGTGATTTAAAGCATTTTTCGGGTGACTAGATATAGTTTGGAATACTTCATCTGAAAAGTGACTGTTCATATCTTTTGAGCATTCACCCGTTGGGGAATGGCTCTTATTTTTATAGATTTGACACAGTTCTCTATATATTTGAAACATGGGGCCTTTTATGAGAGAAACTTGGCTTCCAGAATTTTTCAATTATGATTGCTAATTTTATTTCTCTCCATTCTATTTACCCCTATTTATTCCATTCTCTTTCCATTCAGCATCTCCCTCCTCAAAAGTATTTTGCTTCTGAATACAAGTTCCCCCAATCAGTCCTCTGATCTATCACACAATCTACCTTCTCTTATGCCCATCTCCTCCTACTTTTGCACCCAGATGACTGTGTATGTTATTCCCTCTTTGCGCCAATTCCAATTCATTGTCTGTGGTAACTTTTACTTTTTTTTGTTTTTAATTTATGGAATAAAAGTTTTTCTTCCCTCTTTTATGAGAGCTAATTTGCCCCAATCCACATTTCCCTTTCTCTTCCCAACATATTCCTCTCTCACACCTTAATTTCATTCTTTTGGATATCATCTCTTCCTACTTAACTCACCCTGTGCTCTCTGTCTCTGTCTGTCTTTCTCTGCCTCTGTCTCTCTCTGTCTCTGTCTCTCTCTGTATATATATATATATATATATATATATATATATATATATATATATATATACACACACATATATATATACATATATATATACATATATATATACATATATATATACACACACACACACATATGAAATCTCTCCAACTACCCAAATACTGAGAAAAGTTTCAACAGTTACACATATTATCTTTCCATGTAGAAATGTAAACAGTTCAAATTTAGTAAGTCCCCTATGATTTCTCTTTCTTTTTTACCTTTCCATGTTTTTCTTGTTTTTTTTTTGTGAAAGTCAGATTTTCAATTTACCTCTGATCTTTTCATCAAGAATGCTTGAAAATCCTCTACTTTATTGAATGACCATATTTTCCCTTGAAGTATTATACTCAGTTTCACTGGATAGGCAATTCTTGTTTTTCATCCCAGTTCCTTGACTTCTGGAATATCATATTCCAAGTCTTGCAGTCCTTTAATTTAGAAGCTACTAGATCTGGTGTTATTCTGTCTGACTTTCCACAATACTCATATTGTTTCTTTCTGGTTGTGCAAAATATTTTTCCTTGCCCTGGGAATCCTGGAATTTGACTGCAACATTCCTAGGAAGTTTTTTTTTTGGGGGGGGCAATCTCACCCAGGAGATGGTTGGTGGATTCTTTCATATTTATTTTATCCTCTGGTTCTAGAATAGCAGGACAGTTTCCCTTGATAATTTCATGAAAGATTATGTCTGGGATCTTTTTTTGATCATGGCTTTCTGGTAGTCCCAAAATTTTTAAATTGTCTCTCCTGGATCTATTTGCAGGTCAGTTGTTTTTTCCAATAAGATATTTCACATTGTCTTCTATTTTTTCATTCCCTTAGTTTTGTTTTGTAATTCCTTGGTTTCTCCTAAAGTCATTAGCTTCCAACTGCTCTATTCCAATTTTTAAAGAACTATTTTCTTCAGTGAGCATTTGAACTTCTTTTTCCATTTGGCAGATTCTGCTTTTTAAGTCATGTTTCTCCTCATTGGCTTTTTGGACCTCGTTTTGCCATTTGGGCTAATCTATTTTTAAAGGTGTTATTTTCCTGAACAATTTTTGGGTCTCCTTTAGCAAACTGTTGACTCACTTTTCATGATTTTCCATCCCTTTATCTCTTTAATGGCCTGAGGCCATTGCCTAGTTTTCTGGAACTTTTGAATGCAGAAGCCTTGACTTTAATGTCTTCCTCAGATAGAATGCATTGTTCTTCCTCATCTGAAAGGACAGAAGAAAATAATTTTTCACTAAGAAAGTAACCTTCTATATTCTTACTTTCCCCCCTTTTTGGACATTTTCTTAGCCTGTTACTCACCTTTTGAGTACTTTCTAAAGTGGAAGGTATACTCTATGGACCTGAAATTTCTCAGTTCCTCCAAGGTGGCACAATCAAATGAGAGGAGTTTACTCCTCTCCAGTCCCGTGCTCTGGTCTCTAAGCAACCACAAGCTTTTCTGTCCAGGATCTGCAACTAGAATTCCTTCTCCAGTGTCTCCACCAGCTCAAACGCATCAGCACTCTACCTCACCCCAGGGTCACCACTGAGGTCTGAGACCCAGATGGGCTGCTCAGTTCCCCTAGAGATTTCAGGCTGAGGGCTCCAAAATTGAATGTTGTGTCACAGTGTCTGCCATGGCCATAGGTCCAGGCATGGGCTGGAATCTGCTTCCTTCTCACCCAGGTGAAAGAGCTTTCTCGGTGACCTTTGAAACATCTTTGGTATTTGTGGGTTGAGAAATCTGGGAACCACATCTGTTGCCTATGACTCAGCTCCCTGAAGCCTCCTTCAGTCCTGTCCAAACTGTGTTGCATAGCCAAGACTGGCCTGTGCTCTGCTCTGAGTCTGGTGAGATAGACCTTTCTTTTTAGTCTTCTAGGCTATCTTGGGCTGGAAGTCTGTTTCAGCCTGTTGTTTTATGACCTGCTCTTCCAGAATTTGTTTAGAGTCATTTTTTGAGGTATTTTATGGGTTATGGGGGGAGAGCTACAGCAGGTCCACCCTTCCACTCCTCCATCTTGGCTCCACCCTCTGTGGTACCTTTTGGCAAGAGGTAGTTTTCTTCCCTTCCTTTCTTCCTTTCTTATGTCTTTTACTTAAGTTTATCTTGGTTTTTATTTTGGCTAAGATCAGGATTGCTACAGTTACTTTTTTTTTTACTTCACCTGTAACTTCATAGATTCTGTTCCAGCCCCACACCTTTACTCTGTCTGTGTCTCTCTGTTTCAAATATACTTTTTGTAAGCAACATATTGTAAGATTCTGGTTTTTGATCTACTCTGGTATCTGCTTCTTTTTTGTGGGAGAGTCCATCCCATTCACAGTAATGTGTACTACCTGTGTATTTCCCTCCATCCTATGCTTCCTCTTGTTTGTCCTCTCTCTCCTTTCACTCTTTTCCACATCACCAATGTTTTGCTGATGTTTACTATTTCCTGTTATGTTGCCCTCCCTTATGTCAGTTACTAGAACCTTCACTCCATTTACTTAATCTCCTCCTCCCCTACGTCCCCTTCAAATAAAAGAGATTTCTATATTCTACTAATTCTGTATATTTTTCCTTCTTCGGGCCAATACTGGTGAGAGCAAGGTTCAAGTGAGGCACATTGCCCACCTTCTCATCTTCTCCTATACCATAAAATGTCTTTTCTTCCTCTTCATGTGATATAATTTGCCCCATTCCACCACTCCTTTCCTAACCCTTTGTACTACTCTCTTTCATCCCTTAATACTTTTTTTTTCTCATTCCCTCACATTTACCTACTACCCCTTTCATCTCTCTATGTATATTTCTTCTATCTCTTTTATTAGTGATACAGATGTTAACAGTTACAAGTACCCACTTCCTGTGCAGGGATGTAAACATTTTAATCTCTATTGAATCCCTTGTGTTTTCTTTTACTTTTTTTACCCCTTTATGCTTCTCTTGGGTCTTGATATTGGAGGTCACATTTATGTTTCACTTCTGGTCTTCTCCTCATGAAGGCTTGAAATCCATCTACCTCACTGAATAACCATTTTTCCCTTGATGTATTATGCTTAATTTTGCCAGGTGAGTGGTTCTTGGTTGTAGTCTTATCTCTGTTACACTCTGCAATATCATGTTACATAAGCTCCAGTCCTATAATGTTGCAGCTGCCAGGTCTTCTGTGACCCTGGCTGTGCCCCCCAATATTGTAATTGTTTCTTGCAGGCCACTTCTAGTATTTTTCCATGACCTGATAGTTCTGAAATTTGCCTGTAATATTCCCTGTGGATTTTTTTGGGGGATCTGTTTGCTGAGGTGACTGGTGTATTCCTTCAATTCCTGTTTATCCCACTAGTTCCAGGGCATCAGGGTAGCTTTATATGATAATTTCTGGAAAGACGCTGTGCAGGTGATAGAGTGTTAATCACGCTCCCCCCAGTCACAATAATTGAATTTCATAAAAGGCCCTATTGAACAGCAGACCCACTGTACCTTCCTTGCCCCACACCCATATCCTAACTTCATTATATATGGATCACTGCTCACTAGAACAACAGATGTGTCCATGAAATTATAGTTCTCCCAGAAACAGCAGGTGTGTCCATGTAATGGGTACTCAGCCACTGCCTCTAGCTAGTCACTGTCCCCAGATCCGATTCCACAGAAAGAGTTGTGTCCATGTACTCAATCTTGACCACATTTTCTATCATGATCACAGAAGACCACAATAGCTAACCAATCAGAAAACAGCACCAGCAGGAGGTAGAAGAGGATGCTTGACCACCAAACCATAGAAAGGACCCACGCTAAGATGGCACC